>JAODKE010000051.1:16553052-16576911 GCA_026779605.1 Mormyrus hasselquistii
CCCCCGGCCCGGAGTGCGACGCTAGCCGGCGGCAAGCCGGTGTCATCCCATAGGAGGATGTACCTTACGCCTCCTTGACAGTGCAGCAGGCTGATTAAAAAGAAAACAGCTTACATAACTGGGGGGTGGGGATTCCTGCTGGGGGCGGGGTCTGCTGCTGGGGGCGGGGTCTGCTGCTGGGGGCCGGGCCTGCTGCTGGGGGCGGGGTCTGCTGCTGGGGGTGGCCCCCTTTAAAGGCCTTCTTGTATCGGCAGCTGGCAGGCAGGGGGCTTACACACTAGGGTTTCTGCCCCTCCCCCCGTGCCCCTGCTTTTGTAAGGTGGGCTCAGGATGTTGCTGTCAAATTAATGTGAAAAATCGCTTGACCTGTTATTAGGTGATTTTCAGATTGGAAGGAGAAACACTCAAATAAGCAGACATCCTTATGCTGGTGCAGGATTTTGGATGCGGCCCAAAAACAGTACATCAGGCACCTTGGAAAAACAAGGAAGTCTGAGGGTCTGGATCACTAACTGCCCCAGAGCCACACAGACACACACACACTTTTACTGAGACATATATGCTGAAATACCCACATAAATATCTCGCTTAAGACTTGGATGAGTTCATGTATTATGTTAGACTGTGTTTATACAACTTTGTATTCTTTTATCACATCATGATATTTTAGTATCATGGAAAAGAATATTGTAGATTACATACATGCATTTTTTCCACACATGCTGTTTGACTGGCAGCTCTTTTTAATATGGAACACAGCACATGTGTGCATGTCTGTAATTCTCTGACTGGCCCACAGGGTGTGGAGACCCACCCACCTTCGCCCACACCGTGTTGCAGAGCCACACGGGCTTGGAGCTGGGCGAGGAGCTGCTCTACGTCTGTGCCCCGGGGTTCATCATGGCAGGCGGGCAAACAGGGTTCAGCCTGCTGTGCGACAGCTGTGGGGAGTGGTATGGCCTTGTGCAGCCCTGCGGCAAAGGTGAGGCACAGTGGGGGTAATCAGAACAACAACACACCACCACCACAACAACAGCATAACACAAAAACAACACCACAAAAGCAACAACACAATGACAACAACACACCAACACAACAATAACACAATGATAACAACACAGCAATAACACAACACAATGACACCTACACAACAATAACACAGCAACACAATGATAAAAACACACCACAACACACCAACACAACAATAACACAACAGCAACATAATGATAAAAACACACCACAACACACCAACACAACAGCAACACAATGATAACAACACACCACCACCACAATGACACAACAGTAACACAACACAATGAGAACAACACACCATCACCACAACAATAACAAAACAACAACACAAGAATAACACAACAGCACAATGACAACACACCACAACAACATTTACACAATGACAACACCATGGCAACAACACACCAACAACAATAACACAACAACAACACAATGATAACAAAACACCACCACAACGACACAACAGTAACACAACACAATGAGAAATAAACAACAACACAACAATAACACAACAGCACAATGACAACACACCACAATGACAACATTTACACAACGACAACACCATGACAACAACACACCACCAACACAACAGCATAACGACAACACACCACAACAACAACATTTACACAACGACAACACCATGACAACAACACACCACCAACACAACAATAACACAACAACATAATGACAACAACACACCACCACAACAACAATTACACAACGACAACACCATGACAATAGCACAACAACAACAAAACCGACAACCCAATAGCAACAATAATGCTCTATGGCATATACGGTTTCTGGATCGGGTTGCCTCTTGGTTGGGGGTTGTTTCCTGGAAACAACTTTACTCTTTCACTTTTTGAGAGCTAACTTCACACTGGGGTCTGTCTGCAGCCACAGGGCTCTCGCATGAGCAGAGCGGTGGCCTCTCACACGCACAGCCGCATGGAGGACGCGAATCTGGAAGGTCACGGATGTGGGCGATTAGAGCTCCGCTCCGTCGAGCCAAACTCACAGAGCGGTGCAGCGGGAGCACGGAGGAGCCGCTGTGTGCATTCTGACGGGGGGAGGCAGCCAGTTTTTGCCGCACGGCTAGTTTCTGCCAGGCTTAAATGCTGCCTGATTTGCTCTCATTACACATTTCCAATATACAGGACTGTCGCTGTCTAAGTGGGAAGCTGCGACTCAGAGCTGAAGCTGTGTCCATGTCATTTAGCTTTAAATTATTTGGTGAAAATACAGAAGGAGGCTAAATGTGCATGTGCCTCATTCTGCATTATTACTACAGCTGACAAAATAACTTAGACGGGATGAGTGGGACGTTCAGACTGCTATCCCAGAAGGCTGTGCAGCTCCCAGAAGGCTGTGCAGCACCTGGCTGCCCTTCTCACAGACGCAGCTCCAGGCTTCAGTGACTCCATTAGTAGCAGTTCCCATGACACCCCGGTGCCACATAGCACGGCTGGGCGTGTAAAGGCGGCGCCACCTTCTGATGGTCCTGCCGTGGACAGTCCAGGAACCTCAGAAGGTCTCCGTTATAGCGGCAGGATTCTGGCACTTTAGTAAAGATTCCAAGGCGTGGAAACCAGACGTCAATACACAATAAACAAAAGGCCAGCCATAAACAGAAATCATTTCCAGGTTATAATTGAAAAGCTGCGATTTTGTTGTGGAGACCATCCTCAAAGTGTATCGTATATATAAGATACACTTTGGTAACAACCTACCAGTTGCTGGACTTTTGCAGACTCTCGCATGGCTTTGTTGTGTTAGGGGCCTGGCCCACGAGACACTGAACACTGAACAGAGCATCACCACAGTGAGGTCATTCAATGTGTCATCATCTACATACTAATGCAGTCTGTTACCTTTGCATATTCCAGTTGATCATATCGCACCCTGAAGAATGACTTTACGCCATTCATTGTTTTTCAGATAAAGTGGAAACCCAGGTTGACTATGAGATCCCGGACGAGGGGCGTGCCTCCTACGACGATGTGGTGGAGCGGAAGGGGGACGCGGAAGAGACCAGCTTCGGTGAGCTTGAACAGGAGCATGACAGCAGGCCTGGGGAGGAGATGTCTACAGCAGAGCACCAGGCAGGAGCACGGGAGGATGGCAACATGGACGTTGCTACTGAGGAGACTGGCTACGAGCTCACAGCTGGCACGGACGCCCCAGTCTCCCTGCTCAGCCAGAAGCACCTGTTCTGGTTTCCATCTGAGACTTTTCATGAACCGGACCGACCAGGGATCCCAGGAGTTACGGTGGCACCGGCCTGGGTGGGGGACGAGGATAATCACATCGGCGTGAAGGCATCCGGCAGTGACGCAGACAGCGTTAAGGCTCATGGCCAATGGGACAGTGTCCCCCTGAACACAGTCAAACACACAAGGCCCCTGAATTACACCCGGGTTGGGGTGCGGGGACCAGGGCCTGAGGCAGATGAATCATGGCTAGACGGCTACCCTGTTACCCAGGAGACAGGAGAGGAGGAGGAGGAGGAAGATGGGGTTAGGGATGCAGGAATTCCCACTGCAGAGGCAACAAAAGAAGATGAGACCGGGAGAAAGGTGCCAAGCAGGACCGAGCGCATGGATGGCAGCCAGCCTGACCATGGAAGCCCCGCCCCCTCTACAGACTCCGCCCACATTGCTGTGCCTCCGACGCACCCAGCAGATTATGGTGTGAAGCACATTCCCGTGAGACTGACGCCTCGCTCCAGTCTGGAGTCTGTGCATGTGGGTCTGCACCCATCCACACGCCATAGCATCGCTGTGTACACCCCCACCATGGCTACCGCTCCTGCTACTCCTGAGGTGGACATCCCAGATCACCCAGCAGACCGTGGAGATGGCCGCAAAGTGAAAATGGCCCCAACGGCCCCCTGGCACATCACGAAAAGCCTGTACCCATTTCTCGACCACCTGCCGGGCCCCACCCAGTGGGAAGACGTTACCGTGCCTTACCAGAAGGTTCCATCAGGGACCGTCGCTACTGACGTGATTGATGAGTTTCCTGGGACTGGTCTCAATGGCGAGACTGTAGAGCGGAATCTGACTTGGCTGGGGCCTGAAGCTGGGGGCCCCCCAACCGAGGGGCCATGCCTAGGGGAGGGATGCCCCTTAGCAGGCAGGGGGCCCGTGGTGGCCATCGTCATCGTGGCGGCATGTGTGCTGATGCTGGCTGCAGTGCTGGCAGTCTGGTGCTACAAGAAGAAGCAGCAGAAGAGCTCCGTCTACAAGATGAACGGGAAGGACCAGGGCAGGCCTGCACAGCAGATCGAGATGCAGCAGAAAGTCTAAGCACTGCCTCTCGCAGAGACTTTTGAGAAGCTCGACAGTGCTTGTGTTGGTTTGCCTGCTGGTCTGCTAATCTGTTTGTTTACTTGTTTGTTTACTTGTTTTGGCCTTGAGTGACACGAGAGGCAGATTCAAACGGCAAATCAGCTCTTGTAGGAATCAAACCTAGATACTCTCTATGTCCAGAGAGAGCCTTGTGGTATAGAAAAGTTCATTCTTTCACTTGTAAGACTAACAGATTATATTTGTGTTGTGTGTTACATATTTTTTGTTCTTTTATATGTTCCTGTGTTGTTGTTTGACGCTTTTTGCTGTTGCCAATCTGTTTCCATTGTTTCAAGCCTGTTGCATTCCATGCAAATTCAGTTCAGGATCAAATATTACTGGCTACAGAGTTTAATTGTTTTCACAGTCTGAGAATCGGTTAGTGCTGTTTAACATAATGATAATGGCGCAAAATGTTCACTCAGTGATTGTACAACCAATAAGTACTTCAATTCAAGACATTGGGAATATTTTATATTCCAGTTGTACTTTAAAGAGCTTGCCTTGTGCAGTGTCTGTTTGATGGACCCCAAAGCCTGCAAATACATCAATACCTTACAATAAGGGAGCCCACTAGTGCAGAAGATATTCGCCTTTCAACTCTCATTTTCTTGTGGATTTTTGTTAGATCTGTTTTAGGTTTGATGTCTGTTTCATGTTATCATAATTATAATGCCTTGAAGTCCTCCTTTGAAATATATGTGTGGGAGTTCAAACTTTGTTGTTACGTTTTACAACATGTCTTTTCTTGCAGGTATTGTCCTTGGAACAAGCAGCAGGGGGAGATGTGGATTTTAATTTCGTTAATTTGTTGGTGTTGACGAAGCTTTGCCTGCCCACCTCCGCAGAGTCTCCAGCCGACACGCGAGTGCGGTGCTGACCCAGCTGCGGGGGCGGTTTTCACCTAGGTGTGGTGGATGGGTGCTGGCAGGCGGACGAGACATACCCAGGGCTGTGTGAGCCCAGCGTGGGCCCCCTGGACCTTACATGCAGGGGGGCAGGTCTGCCCGGGAATTAAAATAGAAATAGTACCCTGGTCTGAGAGAAAAAAACATGTCGAATAGAATTAACAACTCATCAAGGTCCAATCGGGCTTCATCCACCTGTAGCTTCAGGATCAGAATGTGGAGAACCTGCTTACCGAGCCGTAGGTTCTGACTAACAGTCACGACAATCAACACGTGAATCAAAATCCAGTTAAAATGAGCCCTTGTTTTGCTTTACAGAAAATGTGAATTTTTACAATTAAAACAAAATGGCCATCAGTGTTTGATTATTAGACTGGTTTGAGGTTTTCGTCCTTTCTAAGTTCCCACTGTGGCTGTATTCGCATGCCCATAAGTCCGGACACTCTCCCTGAACCTCGGGGTGTTCTGCCTTTCTACATCCTTGTGCTGAGTTCGTGTGTAAATCATTCTGGTCGATATCTTTGTTTATGGATAGGGATGCATTTCAGTTTTTTTGGAATTTTTTTTTGTGAACTTTCAGTCAAAATCACCACCAGAATAAACTCACTTTATGCTTAGAGTAGATGTTGGACGTGGACTTTAACCTTTCGGTAAGTTCTGCTTCCAATTTTTTCATCAAACGATACCTCTACTGATTGCCCAAAGCTTTTTTCACATGCTTTGAGCTCAAGATCTCAAGGTTTGATTTGATTCATAGCCAGAAGCCCGTGCAGATATTTCCCATAAATTCATGTTTACTGGCGACTTGTTTGCTCGTTCCTGCAGTTTTGTTGGCGAGGAGTCGCAGGTAGGTCGGCCTCAATCGGAGCCTGTCCAACAGGTGATTCTGTTCTTCTTGGGACACAGCAGAGTAGGGGTGGTACTGCACCGTACAGGTACCGCATTACCACAGATGGCCTTCTGGACCGACTGTGGAATGTTGGTGTCATGGCAACATCAGATCCTATGAGCAGGGTGGAGCTTTTCATGGGCAAATGTCCCAGGCAACTGTCATTGTTCGGGATGCAGTAACTGGCCACAATATGAGCACAAATCCATAGCAGCAATACAAATATAAAAATTAATAATAATAATAATAACAACACTATTCTATTGATATGTATGCTAAAATAAATAATGATAAATTATTGCACAATACTTGTCATTCTGCTTTGCCTACAGAGGCGGGCATTAGTCTTTCTGCTTTGCATTGCTTGTTTTGCTATTTACCTCACGATCTTTTGTTATATCTGACTTAAAATAACAGTATAAATATCATTAATGTGTGTGCATAAAATTATTATGTGCGACATTATGTGTTAGAATCAGAGTTTTTTGAGAGTAACATTCAGCTATCCGGCACAGACACAGTCCTGGCATTGCTGTAAATGAGAATTTTTACCGTAGCTACAGGAGACCCATTGGCATGGCAGATCACTAATGCTACAGTGAGCACATGACGGGGGCAGTAAGACTGTTGCCTCTCAGTCACAATCAGTGAGCAGAATGAGGCTTTCTGGGCGCCGGCGTCCGAGGGAGGACTTCATGTTGACGATACCATGCACATGCATCTGGAGTCTCTAAAATAAAGTGATTCGTATAAAATACCTTATTCTCTGTGCTTTTATCATCCACGCAGAACAGAGAGAACTTTCTGTGTGGGAGAGGGAGAGTTAAAAAAAATTGGTAACAATTTTAAGAGTGTCATGGACCAATGGCAGCAAGTACCGAGTGTTCATATTCTCACTAACGTCTAAAATTTAAGGAAAACCTTCGATACATTCACCATTTTTTTGTGTTTATGAGGGCCGCGGGGTGATTTATTGTTTCTGGCGGATTGCAATCGTAATATTTTCTTGTTGTATCTTGTTTAAACACTGCTGAACATTTTTCCACAGTTTGGATGAGAGGAGCGTCTAGGTTCTGGTATTTGTTCAGGTTAAGCTTCACTCTGCTGTGAGAGGTGACTCTACGGCGGCGCTCGTCACCCTGCGGTCTCAGCAACTTCCTGTCGTGGGGGTGTCTCTCTGTAGCTTCCTGTCGTGGGGGTCTCTGCTTTTCTGATCCTGACACCTGAGTCCCGCAGTGTTTGGCGTTGGAGCGACATGGCTGGTGTCTGGCTGCCTCGCGTTTCTCCTGCTGATGATGGGTCAGGGGGGTTGTACTTTCCCATAGTGACGTGCTCTGCTGGCTCTTACTTACTTGGGGGGGGGGGGGGGCAGGGTCTCGCTGGCAGGCGTCTGGGCTACAGCTGGCTCTACTTATCCCAAGTCATTACCACCAACACGCCCTCCAGTGCTGACCGTCTGGGGGGGGGCTGTTACCCACCAGTCAGGCTCGCAACAATATACACATTCTTCTGTTTCAATGGCCAACTGGTCCCAGACAAGTCTAAAATAAACAGCTTTGCCACAATATTGTATTGCCTTTCCCATTTTACTCATAGCCCACTGTTAGTCACCAGAGTCCAGAGGCAGGACATGGCCCCAGATAGCCCAAAGCAGAGGTAATAGCTATTCTTGTGCATGAATGTAATGTCACAGGCAAACTAGTGCCATTTGGTGCATCTCCTATCCTAGTTAGGAGCCATTTATACATGGTTTGTAATGCTAAAGACAAAAAGAGCACAGCTGAGTGATATTGCTAACAAATGTAGTGACTCTCTGTCAGTAAAGGCAGGTCGGCTTCCTGAGAGTCACCTAGAAAAGGGTTCTGAAGGCAGGCCGGCTTCCTGAGAGTCACCTAGAAAAGGGTTCTGAAGGCAGGCCGGCTTCCTGAGAGTCACCTAGAAAAGGGCTCTAAAGGCAAATGGCCTGCAAGTGCAAGACGGAAAACATGACAGCTGGGAAAAATAGACCGATACAAGAGATAAGGCTGCAGAATGTAAGCATTTCCTACATTCCAAAAGATAAATTTAGTTTAAAATATGAATGACACACCCAGCTTACAAAAGGAGTACACAGTGCCCACCCCCACCCCTTGCTCCCAGTGGCAAAAATCCCAAGACTGCAGTGGTCAGGATTCCAGTGCGTTTTTCAGCATCGCTCTGTGACAAATGGCAGAGAGGCTCCATGTTCAAACATCAGCAGGCAGGCTGGGGTTTCCCTGGCTTTGTTCTTCACCGGAGCTCTTGGTGAAGGTTTGGGTTCCCTCAGACGGATCCAGAGCAGCACCCGCTACCATTCATGCGGCTCCTCCGTCGGCTCCCGTCCGATTCCCCTTCAGCATGATTAATAACTAACTTCAGCTTCTATTAACCTGAAACCGGCACAGCCTCCTTGCGGTGATGTTCAGATGAGGCTGCAAAAATCGCGCATTCGCAAACACACATAGGCACCTATGGCTCCATATAGAGAGATAATGCGAGAAGGGTCATCTGATACGAGTCCGTCGGTTCGACCTATAGAGGCGATCACTACATTCACTACGCCTGCCCTGAGAGAAGCTTGTCTGTCCCGGATGTGTGGCTGCCAGCTGAGTGATAGGACACTTATTCAAAACCAAGCATAGGTCAACTCACTTTTCATCCAAATAAAGGTTCGTTTTGGCCTTTTGTCCACATGCAAACAACATGTTACATCACCGAAAACGGAGCTTTTGTAAAACCCTGTCCAGGATGAAGATTTTCAGAAACTCCATTTTCAGCATTGATGTGGAGAGAGAAAACAGAATTTTTAATTTGCAATGTCAGATTGTGCACCATCGTCCACTTTATTTAACATCAGACCGTGTACCGGTCGCCGTTTACATTAGCCGTTTTTAGCCGAGAACAACTGTTACGAAGGCTTCCGATTGGCCAACGTGGCTTTACGGTTAGAGTTATATCGCCACCTGTTTGTTTGGCATGCTCTTGCCAGCGCGTTTTCATGTGGATGGAGAATTTGTTTAATAACGGAGGAAAAACATTATTTTTAAAAATACCTGTGTACATGTGGACATGGTCTCAGTGTTATCCGTGTCTGCGATCAATCCTACCTGCGCTTTCCTGCCGGCCCTGCGCCGCCTCGTCTTCTCTGGGCGCCGTCCTGCTCACGCTAACCCTTTCCTTTAATACCACTTACCATGTATAAACACATAGTCCCATGACAAAAGGTGAATGTACAGCCACCCCAATTTTTGGTGTTACTGCACCGCACATATGCGTCACATTATCTGTGTGTAGGTGCACCTACAGGGTGAACGCAGAGAACGCGTGGCGGCCACGGTGCGTGCGCGCAAGCGGTATGAGCGTCAAGTAGAAATCAGCCAGTCACCCACAGAATAACTACATCTGCCCCGGGAGGGTTACTGAGGCACAGTACAGAACAAAGCACAGAACATGAGCAGAAACTATCGTACAAAAACTCTAGGAACAAAATCCACACATTGATACTTATGAAATAGCAAACAGACGCATTGCCTCTGTGCCTTGGCTGCGAGAAATACAGCAGCCTATGGCCTAATATGGTTTAACACGCTCTGATGTAATCATCCCTGGCTCATTCTCTTCATTGCAAACTGCTGATTTCTTTTGGCAGCAGAATCATAATAAATCTTAAAATGAGACTATTATGGTCAGACCAGCCTCTCTGGCAGCTTCACCTGACAGACTGAATGTTTTCCAAGAAATGCAGGACTGGTACTTTAGTTCAGTATCACCGCTCTCCTCCCGGCCAGGAGGGCTGCCTGTTCTCTTAAGTCATCATCATTCTCACATATTCAGACCTGAACACAGCTCAGAGTCCGGCTGAAGTAATTAAAACTTTTTGCATACCCAGAAAATACCTTTAAGTCCGGTGATTCAGTTAATAACATTATTTAAAAATTAGAGTAAAAAAAAAAGAACACTGTACACACGTACAAGTATGTTAGAGCCAACATGCTCTCAATTTTCCAAAAACACCCAAAAGATTTATCACATGATCAAGCTTTCATGGATTTGGGTATAACTGCCGGCAAAGCCCAGAATCATGGCTTTGCGGGGCAATTTTAAAAGTATTCAGATTCAGCTTTCAAGCAGAATCTTCATGTGGATTAAGTGATAAGTGAATGAGGAGGCATTTCATGTTCAGAAGAACTTCATTTCTAAAGAAAAACCACTCAGTTGTACAACAGTCCTTTCATGGATTTGGGTATAACTGCCGGCAAAGCCCAGAATCATGGCTTTGCGGGGCAATTTTAAAAGTACTCAGATTCAGCTTTCAAGCAGAATCTTCATGTGGATTAAGTGATAAGTGAATGAGGAGGCATTTCATGTTCAGAAGAACTTCATTTCTAAAGAAAAACCACTCAGTTGTACAACAGTCCTCAATGTCAGTAAGCAGCATTTTGGGCTGCACTTTACATACTGGAGCAGGAAGGGAACCTATGTCGTCACGTATGCAGGAGAGCAGGTGGACGATGTGAGTCAGACATACGGTACTGTCAGTGTACAAAAATAAAGTCTGCCTTCAAATAAATACAGCAAAAAAAAAAAACCTAGACCAGTCTTGATTGCATGTTGGGAATGCTCAAATGTCAGCACCAAGAGCTTTCACACAAATACTGGCAAGGTGTTTGATCAGCTCTTGTTTTTATTTTCCACCATCTCGTCCAGGGATTCCAGCACCTCCCCCTAAAACAAAAAGCAAACAGGGAGGAAAAACACACAGAAAACAGTGTGAGCAAACGTGCAGGTTTGTGCAGGAAGCCGTTCCCAAACCACCTGGTCCCATCTTGTGTGCTCTTTCACCTTCTGCCATTCATCTTAAATCTACCCATTTACCTACATTACTGAAGCGACAAAACTAACCCAACCACCCAGGGATGAAATGGCATCCAGTACAGGGTTGCAGAACTTGGAGGCTATTGCTGGAAGCATAAGCCCCAAAGCAAGAAGCGATGCATTAGCCAAAGTATAACGTATGTTTACATTTTCAGTTCTTTATATTCACAAATTGGCTTTACAGTTATTTGATTTCTTCGGGGGAAAAAAAGACTCATACAGTTACAGTGTAACCGAGTGGATGTGCAGCAAACTAAACTAAAGATATTCTGTACAAGTCTTGTTGTTCTATTTGACAATCAGTCCCTGCACTGCATTCAATCTCCACATTGCATCTTTGCAAAATCAGGAAGGACACGATGCAGACTGTCTCCCTCGTCTCATAGCTCATAGCAATTTCACCCACGGAGGAAAGTGCACAGTAACATTATGTTTGTCGAAATCTGTAAATATATTTTACTTATTTTGGCTGAAGTACAGGTACAGTGAGCTCAGTAAATGGACCCTCACTGTAAGAAGGTTATGCACAGCAAAGCAGAGGGGTGACAGTAAGCAGAGAAATGGTCACCAAAGGTCACATTCTTCTGCTGATCCTTTAACATCATGGCCACTGATCTCTATGCAGATGATTCATACAGATTAATCAATACTGTAAACATGAAAAAGCAACGACAACGTGGCCTCAGCACTGAGCCTCTGACCAATCACAGAAATGAATGGATCTCCCCTCCAATCCGCTTTAGGGGGCAGGGCTAAGAAACACCTACCTCATCGTCTGCCTGTAGCCGTTGCTCCGAGAAGGCCAGCATCTCCTTCTGCATGGTGGTCATGTTAAAGTACCACACTGCCTCCTGTAAGAAGCAAAGGTCTAGGTGCGGAGGTGCTCTGCTCTGCAATCTGAGCGCGACATGCATGTAACATTGCCCTCTAGTGGTAGACATGTCAGCTTATAATCACTATAGAGATGAGGAAATAAAATATGGCTCCAATTTATAAAAAAAAAAAAAAAAAAAGCAGGGACAAAGGACACTCACCGAACGAGGAAGGAAATCGTCCTCTGCAAGGCCAAACTTGTCCTTGTGGAAGCGATAATAGACCATGTTGCTCTTCATGACCTCGTCTTCAGGGTCAAACAGCACGTAGCTGGCCACGCAGGGCACGGCCTTCTTCACGTCGTCCACTGCCAAGAGCACCAGCGTGGCCTTATTCATCTGTGTCATTATGCATGTTAAGCTCTTTAAACAGATTTATGGTACCGACATACTGCGATCACCAAAAAGGCAGTAACGCGATCTAGTTGTAGCCTTTATTCATGTTCTGCGAGATGCAGCTTAAGGAATTGCTTACACAACGGAATCTGCGCACCCCCCGCCGAGCCAAGACGACGTGAGCTGCAAGGTGTGTGAGCCAATAGGAATGCTTCTACTACAGGAGGAGCCAATGAATTCAGCGGCTACAAATATGAGCGCATGCTCCACTTCTGACGGCTCCCGCGCTGAATTTTCCATCCCGAAAGGACACTCTTCGCAAACGCTGGCGTGCGTTACACTTGCGCTTGTAGTTACACTTACGCTTGTAGTTACACTTACGCTTGTAGTACGCAAACTGCAGGTAGTGGAACATGGTCCCCACAAACCTCTCCACAGGAAAACCCCCGATGACAGGAGTGAGCTCATTCTCACACCTGACCATCCGCCTCAAGACTTCTGTGTAATGATCTAAAAAAAAAAAAAAAGCATGAGAGAGATTAAACCCAGTAAACAAACAAGCCCAGTACCTTAATCATATTAAATTATATATATATAATTTTCTCTTAAGAGGAAATGTGTAGTTTGTACAGTTACTCATAAGTTTTAAATCTGATCAACTAAAAATTCAGGCTAATTTGTGCAGTTCCTGTTTCCCTGCATCCTAGCTAGGAACATGCAGAACCCAAGGAAATATTACGTAAAAGACATAACCTGACAAAATGCCGACAGCAGGAGGCTAAGAGGTGCTCTCTTTATTTCAGATTCCTCGTTTGATTTAGTAAACAGACTTAATCCAATAAGTAATGTGTCAGCTAACTACCCCTTACACAGGACCCGTGAAGATGCGTTGTAAAAATCATCACTCAATATTAAAGAGCTCTCACGAGAGCTACATAACTGAGTAATATACAGCGGTATGGCTGGACCACTGAACACTTGAATGGGAAAAAGGTCGTCATAAATGAAGGAAGAAAATAAGGTGCAGAACATAAACGAGAATGTTCCACTGCTGCTCTTACTAGAAGACAATTTAACAGCTCAACGGCCAATGAAGAAAGCCAAAAGGCGCAGAATGAACGACCGCGGAAAGGCGCAGAATGAAAGTCCAGAACAAACGTCTATAAAAGGCACAGAACGAACGTCTATAAAAGGCACAGAAAGAACACCTGTCAAATTCAAATGGCAGTCACCAGAGTCCCCCTACCTGCTATGGAAGAGTAGAAGTCCTTGAAGTCTCGGACTTCCCGGGAGCCCTCGGCCGCAGCCAGGCACTCGCCATACACCTTGAAATAGTCCTGCAGGGCGAGCTCCATGTCGGATAGCGAGGTCAGGTAATTGTCTCCATTGTAAGCTCTCACTGCCCGGATAAAGAGAACCTGTGCAGAGGAAGACAGCTTCCAAGGAGAACTCGGGGGACATGATGATCTACGGCCCGGAGCTGAAGCTCCCTCACACCAGCCACTAGCCTTCAGGAGCCCAAGCAAGCAGGTCACCTATAAAGGCACTGCATCAAAGCACAGACAGAGTCATACAAACACGCAGCCTTTACTAAAAGGTGGCGCTCTTCCTATCTGACGGGAAACTGCCACGCCTAAAGAGGCAGTGAGGGTCATTGGGAATCTGTCCGGGGTGCATTTCTGTACGAGATGCTATTAATTCCTGCTTCCCAGTCACATTGCTGGCAGCTTCCTCTTTCAATTTCAAGACTCAAGTAATATCGCAATTAAAGCATAATCATCCTATTTTTAAAAACCTACTAATGAGCTAGTGACTAAATACATTTAAAAAAAAGAAAGAAAGAAAAAAAAAAACTTTATTTCTACTGCAATTCCCAAAAGAGGATTCTCTACTATTCTCTGCCCTTGTGGAGGTCAAGACCTTTTTTTTTTCCTATAATTCTCTTTCTAGAGCTGGGTATTGACTGACTTAGTACCTGTACAACAGCAGAATTCTTGCGTTTTATAAACAGCACCACCGTCAGGTTAGACATGAAAGGGCAGCCTCTACAGAAATGACAAAAAAGGCGAGGACAGCAGAGGGCGCTCACCTCATAGGACTTGGTCTCCAGGTCTCTGAGGTGCTCTTCAGTCCCTGGCAGGCTTCTATAGTAGGCCATGTTCCTCTGCATCATCTCATCCTTGGGATGCTGGAGCAGGAAGGTGTGGGCAGCTGACACTGCTTTGGCCAGGTTGTCAGCCTGGGGGGGGGGGGCAGGGAGAGAGCTTATTTGGGTGGGACACTCCATTCTAACAGGTCATCAATACACATTCATTCAGAATTACAATGCAAGAAAAGCCACATACCTCAAAATACAATGGCCTCACATAATATGAGATTATAGATTTTATTCCAGTGACTAAACTTTTACAGACACATCCACTCATCTCATTTTACTTCAATGTCAAATTTGCCCTGACAAATCCTAAAATCTGTATTCTTCATCCACCTTTGAGATGATTCAGGTACAACTCTCACACGTGTCAGACAATATACTGCCAGTGCAGTGGGCATCATGGCAATAGTCTAACCTTTATTGAGACCTACTGCACCATGGAATCTACATGAAATGCACTGCTGCCGTGGGCCTGATTCCTGTGCATGTGGAGACTTTCTGTGCATGTGGAGGTTTCTGTGGGTCTCATAATCCGGCTTCATCCCACAGTTCCATCACATGCAAGAAGGTCAAACGGTGGCTTGAAATGACCCAGTGCGTGTGTGTGTCTGTACTCTAATGGCTGTTAAGGGTGTCCCCTGCCTTGTGCTCCATCCTCCATGCAAATCAAGACCTGGATTAGATAAGCAAAAACTCAACATGCAGCTCAGATCTGAAAGAATAATTCTGCACTCTCAAAGAGATAACTAAAGAAAAATAAACAACCACTTCATATTGATGAGAGTAAAACACGAAAAGCGCACAAGGAACGCATCGCAATCTCCGTCATAAAATCAATGTTAAAGCAATGTTCAGTCATATACATCACGCCCAATATTCTGACTGATGGGTCTAATTCAGTTGTACTATACGCCGAATTTGATTTAAACTTATTAGCTTATTGATACTAATACTGAGGCCCGAGTCTTCACATAACGGGTCCCGCTGTACGTGGCAGAGCCCTGCGGTCCGGAAACGCGGCGCTTAAACAAGGAAACGGCGCATCTGCAAGGGACGGAAACCGACGCTCATTAAACTACTTACAAGAAGTACTTTGCTCTATTAATCTACTTCAGTCCACAAATATATACTTGATAAACAGCTAAAAACGTATAACGATGGAGTTATCACAGAATCCCTTTGATGATACATTAACCATTACATCATCGGTGATGTCCTTACTTTGAAGTAGGCGAACTGCAGGTACTTGTAGGGCTCCCGGTTCTCAAACTCCTCCAGGGTCTCCCGCTTGGGCTTGGTCTGCCTGAAAGCCGGTAATCCTTGCTTGCACCTTTTCAGGCACTGGGCCCGTTTCATGATGTTCCCGAAGGATCGCAGCTCCGGGAACTGCGCGAATTTCCCCTCGTTCTCCATACGAGCGGTGCTACAGTTCATACTGCAGAAAGCCTCGCTGTCCCTGTACAGCCTGTAGAGCCGCAGACTCACCTCCAGATACTCCACGCTCTCCTGCCACTTCTCCTCGCCGTACTGATCTAACGCATATTTATAAGCCGAATCTAGTGGCATCAGTTCATTTTTTGGGAAACTTCTGAAGCTGTAACTTTCGTACTGACCCTGTACGACATCCGAAAGCACAATTAAGAGAAAAGTTCGTGTCACAATCGAAACCGTTGCCATTTCTGCTGTAAGCCGCCGCCGCCGGACAATCCCAAACGCGAAATCCCGACGGCAGCCCCCTCCAAGTCCGCCTACCATGCAATATACGGACGTAGATGGGTGGGGTTATGAAAAACCATAGTTTTAAGATTACATTTTCTAGATAACCTAATTTTATTTTACCACACATTCACACGACAAAAAAACTAGGATTTTTTTATTTTAGTAATATTGTCATGCTGCGTTTTAGAAACTTGTATTTACCGGTTGAAAAAAGTAGTAGTGCTATGATTTATTTATTTAAAAAAAAAAAGGCAAGAAAATTTTTGCTATAGAATTAATTTGGTAAAATTTATAATGTGATACCCAGATCGACACAACCGACCCCCAAAGTGCCACGTAGGAGGTTCTCCACAGTGGTCTGCCGCCCCCACCCCCGTCGTATGTGAGATATGTAAAAAAAATTAAAAAGTCAGTATTTTAGTGAACAGTGGAGGAAAATCCTAATAAAACCGCATATTGCTAGTAGTTTTATGTAACTTTGTAAGAGAGGTGGAGTTCAGCGTAACGCATGACGAGTCGTCGCGCACAGTCACGCCGCGGTGCAGGTCCGCTATAGTGTGCGGGACGGACAGAGATTATTCACTCACTGCATGAGGAGTTAGGGCCGGAAAAGCAGCACTTAAACTCTGTTAGACAATGCCTGCTCACAGTGCGACGTATCTGGCACTTCTGATAACTTGTGTTGCTTGCAGGGCACCGCCGGTGCCGTTAGACGACATTGTCATTGAGAAGACCGCTGTTCCCGAGCAATGCGAAAGAGCCGTGAAAGTCGGCGATTTTGTCAGGTATCATTATATCGGTACGTTTCCCGACGGAAAGAAGTTCGACTCCAGGTAATACGTGCTTCTTTTCTGTATTTTTGAGGGGGATGGGTGCCATATATGTTAAAGCGGCATCTTTACTGGCCACGCAGGCAGCATCGCAGCTCGGTCAGGGACAGTCCCTGACACACTGAATAGCGTTATAGAATCGTTAAAACCCGCAATAGATAATCGAGATAATACAGAACCGAGTTGATTGCATAATAGCGTTATACAATAATTTAATAATTTAAAATTATGAATTTAGAACCGCAATACATAATCGAGATAATACAGATATAATATAAGAATTAGTCGATACTTTACGATATTATAGCGCCGCAGAACGCTACTGTGTGCAACTACTTTTAGGTTGCAAGTTTTCCCACTATGCAATCTACACGAGGAATTGATTCGACCAATCCCGCATGCCTATTTCATTAAATGCAAAATAAATGTATGTCAAATAAGTAAAAGTTTGTTAAGCTCTTTGCGCTCTTGTGTGGGGAACCTGTAGTTATTCTAAATTATGAAGGCCGTTAAGTGCGTTCATCTAAACTGAACTGTATCGCGTTCATTTTGTTAATGGATGAAGGGTGTTCATGCTTGGCAAGTCCATCACTGCGGATGCTGCTGGTGATGATGTTGCTGTTTGATTTTCCTCTGTTCTCCGTAGCTATGATCGAGGATCCACTTACAACGTGTATGTGGGAAAACGACAGCTCATCCCCGGGATGGACAAGGCGCTGGTGGGAATGTGTGTCAATGAGAGGCGTCTGGTAAAGGTCCCCCCACAGCTAGCGTACGGGAAGGAAGGATATGGTAAGGCAGTCGGCCTTGTGCCTGTATTAACCATACCTCGATGCTATGCTATCCCATGACAGAATGCTGTTTAATGGACTCATTGTAAGGCACTAGAGTCTTCTGTGTCTCAATGTTATATAGCCTAAGGTCTTAAAGACAGAATGCAGAATCGGAACGTTTAGCATCTCCCGGCCACTCTATGATTTAGCACGTTCCGAAATGGAGAGGTCGTTCTGGCTTTGGAACTGTGTGTAGAAAATGGAAAGAATATTTACTGAAACATGTATGAGACTCTAGTGTGTCACCATGGAAACCAATGTGGTCCATGAAATGTCCTTCAACTTGGAGTGAAACTGAAGCAGTATGGAGAAAGTATTTTTCTAGACCCAAGCAGCCATTTCCATGACTGTGATTACAGTGGTTAAAATAAGTGCCCGTTGTCCTTGTCATTTTGGAAAATGGGTCCTCTTGGATTTTAGCACTACAGCAGAATTGTTCTGCATGTACTTCAAGGTGTCACGCTTAGAAATGTATTTCCCAGTGAATCTGTTAACCTCCCATTGGCTTATATTTGGAGTTACACCACTCTTACTAACTAGTTTCTCTTACATGTCATGTTAGAAAACTTTTTAAAATAATCTGATTCTACTAAAAAAAATCTTAATTTCAAAATGTGACAAAAGCATATTGCTTTGAGCCAAAAGACAAATATTGTGAACTAGACAGGCATTTTGAGCAGCAATACGTACATCTCTCTGTGAGCAGCTGGACAAGACCAAGGTGGGATGGTTTGGTATGGAATTCAGGGCCTTTGGTTACATGTACAGGCTTGCTGGTGGGGCGGTGCTACTTTTGCTGCAACACAACGGTTGGACATCTCAACTACCAATCACAGGCGCCCTGCAAATCCTCAGCCTTTTCATGGACACCTTGAATCCTTGCATGCTGCTACATATGCAAGGACTGTGATTGGCTGATTGTTTACTGATATCTACAAGCTCTGTTATTGGCTGACAGAGATAATAAGCAATTTTTAATTTTTTTAAGCGATGAAGTAATAACATTAAAAAAAAGCCAGCTAGGAAGCTTGGGGGCAGCATGTGGCTCAGTGGGCTAAGCCTGTGTGCTTGTAATCACAAGGTTGTAGGTTCAAACCCAGCCTCAGCATGTCTGCGGGTCCTTGAGCAAGACCCTTAACCCCCAGCTCCCTGGGCACCCCAACAGGTGGCAGCCCTTCGCAGACAGCTTGCTCTACAAAGAGCAAGTTGAGGGAGGCGTAAAAAGGAATTTCCCCACGGGGATCAATAAAAGTTGTGATTATTATTTATTAAGACTCTCAGGCCATCTTCTGAACAAAAACGTGTCAATAAGTGTGTTAAAAGCAAGTCAAAATCTGCAGTGGCAGCTGTACTTGCGTGGCTGCAGGGACACATTGCTTTTGCGACAGACAGCAGATCACTCTGCGTGACTGTAGGACCTAGACTGTCCACTGTTACTGACTCAGATGGGATTCGCTAATTCAGTTTCCTTTTTCTCTCCTGTTTTCCGATGTCCTAATCGAGACCATGAGCCTGGTCAGGTCTCGGCACAGGCTAGCAGACACAGCTCAGCCTTTGTGGGGTCTCACACCACCATGAGGGGGCTTTTTGTGGTCTTAGGTGACCTTGCCACTAGGACTCCCACTAAGACTTATGACAGTGCTCATCCAAAGCCCACGCCAGTGTCTCTATTGATGTCCTGATTTCAGTCCTCACTGCATCCTGTAGAGAAATCACAGTTTGATGCAGATCTGTGGGTGATGTTTGCTGAGCCCCAGCCCCTGGACGGCGTCACTGTTCCCATCAGACGCCCGTTCTGCCATCTGTCCAAGCCAATGGCCAAACAGGGCCCTTTAGTCACAGCACTGTCCCCGGCACTGCAGGTGACATCATCCCACCTGACGCCGTGCTTCACTTCGACGTCCTACTGCTGGACATCTGGAACCCGGAAGACAGTGTCGCCGTGACGACGTACCACCGGCCCGAGCAGTGCGGCCGCACCGTGCAGGTGTCCGACTTTGTGCGGTACCACTACAACGGCACGCTCCTCGACGGCACACTCTTCGATTCCAGGTCAGGCTCCTGTTCACACAGCTGACTTGATAAATAAAGCCAAAGGGGGTTTTAAAATTTGTTTGTAATAAGAAAATGATTATTGTTTTTTTTAGTATTTATTTATCTATTTTTCAAAATATGAATAGCTAGTAAGATATAACAAGTGACTTTTACCTGCTTCAAAAATTGTAATATTCAGATACATAAACAGACACATAAACATTTAAGTTGTTGCTCCTGGTTTTTGTGTGAATTCTGCCGACCGTTCTTGTGTTTTGCTGTATGTAATCTGCAGTGAGGCACAGCTCTGATTTTCAGTGTTTTCATTTTAATCACAAGCCCCTCTTACCCCTGAAGCTGTAAGACCACTACAGTTGACTGGTTCCTCTGGGCCCGCGCACTCCTGGGCAATCAGCCCGTAGCTGCTGTCTCTGCAGTTTTCGCACGCAGAGTTACTCCCGTTGTTCGCCTTCCGTAGCCACACCCGCCTGCGCACATACGACACCTATGTGGGCATCGGTTGGTTGATCGCCGGCATGGACCAGGGGCTGCTGGGGATGTGTGTCGGTGAGAGACGCATCATCAGGATGCCGCCGTTCCTCGGCTACGGCGAGAACGGAGATGGTGAGTGCTCAGCGGAGACAGGCATCAGGCATTTTCTTCATGAATTGCGACGTGACCCTTATTAATATGACCTTAATGTCTTGCTTCTCATTGCAAACTGAACGTGAGTTACTTGTGAATTTCCACGGTGGTTATAGTAGTGGCAAAGCTTCGCAGATCTGGGCTGACACAGACTTGTATGAGTAGAGGCCTCCACATTCGGCACCCTGGCTGTAACTGACTTGCATCCTGGTCACGCCTTGCCTCCCCAGGCAGCGACATCCCAGGCCAGGCCTCCCTGGTCTTTGATGTGGTCCTCCTGGACCTCCACAACCCCAAAGACAGCATCAGCGTGCAGGGCCAGGTGGTACCAGAGCCATGTCTGCGCAGGAGCAAGGTGGGCGACTTCATGAGGTACCACTACAACGGCACCCTGCTCGACGGCACCTTCTTCGACTCCAGGTGACTCAGATGTGCAGCTTTTCTGTGGCACAGAAAACTCACATGTTTCCTCCATGACCAAAGAAATCATTCTGGGTTCTTGTTCAGGGGTCCAACCTAATTGCCTAAGCTTGAGATTTGAGCCTACGACCCACTGGTGGAAGTGCATTAAGTGACAGTTGTGGCTTTTTGCCCAGTTACTCCCGTAACAGCACGTATGACACGTACATCGGGAAGGGCTACCTGATCGCGGGCATGGACCAGGGGCTGGTGGATGTCTGCCTCGGGGAGAGGAGGAGGATCACAATACCCCCCCACCTAGCCTATGGGGAGGGGGGCACAGGTAAGGGGGCGGCCAGCCTCTCATGGTGACAGAAATGACACCGTACACCAGGACTGCGGTCAGTTATGTGTGTTTCCTGTTCCCGTTCCCGGGTGCTCAGATCGGATCCCCGGCTCAGCGGTGCTGGTGTTTGACATCTCCGTGGTGGACTTCCACAACCCCTCGGACACGGTGCAGATCACCACCACTTTCAGGCCCAAGACCTGCGACCCGCGGAGTAAGAAAGGCGACTTGGTGAAGTACCACTACAACGCCACCCTCATGGACGGCACCTTCATCGGCTCGACGTGAGCAGCCGCCTCCACACTCGGGGTCATGTGAGGAGAAACGTACTGGATGGAGATAAAGCAAAATAAAACCGGAAAAAAACGTATCGGCAGAAATTCGGACTTTATTTTAAAACGCCGACATCATGTATTTTATTGGCGCAGCCTCCCTTTGGCCTGTGCTTCTAGGATAAGCTGCACGCTCACTGTGATCCTGCACAGCTGCGCTATTTTAACTGTTTTTGACAGGTATCCCTTAGGGCTGATATATTTATCCTCACCGCCTTCATACTTTTTTGATTGCATTCATAGATTTTCATGAAATTGAGTTTCTACTTGGTCCCAAAATGGTCCCAAAAAGCTCCCAAAAACGTCAAAATCACAGGTTTTTAATCACATTGTGGGGACATTGGGTACCCCCACCCCAATACCTTCATGCCCCAAATTTTGAAGAACTCTGCTGTACTGGATATGCAGTAAGGAAGATGGATGGATGTATCTACACAAACACACCGCGTTTCAGTCCTATCGCTGCCTGGAATTACACACCCACCGGTCTCCCCTCTGATTACATTCAAATGCAAACCTTTACCGTCTCCATAATCTCCCCGCTCATGCCTGAAAGGGTTAAATTACAGTATAGATGCGAGTGATGTATCGGCACGGTGTGTCACTGTGTGTGTGTGTGTGTGTGTGTGTGTGTGTGTGTGTGTGTGTGTGTGTGTGACTGTCCCTGTCTCTGTAGGCACAGCTTTGGGAAGACGCACGATGTTCTTCTGGGCACTGGCCAGGTGGTGCTTGGCCTGGACATGGGCCTGACAGACATGTGTGTGTTTGAGCAGCGCTCTCTGGTCGTCCCTCCCCACCTGGGCTACGGCGAGAGGGGGATTGGTAAGCGAAGCCCTGCTGCATTATCCAGACACCTGGGGACGCTAACAACACATACAGGCATGTACGCAGAATTCAGGCTCTTTTGGGCGGTATGTGGCTCACTAGGCTAAGCCTCGCTGCCTGTCATCAGAAGGTCAGTGCTTCAAACCCAGTGTTCCCAGCATAGTCATGTGCCAAGCTCACTCTCAGCTATATGGAGTGCAAGACGGAGTAAGCAAAGACAATTTCCCTATGGGGATCAATAAAGTGTCACTATTGTTATTGATTATACTTTAAGTATATTTACAGTGCAGCCTTTATACAGTCTCACACTGTATTCACTGTCTGTTCTTACTGACCTTTTCAGAAATAACTTACTGCTTCGGGATGATGTAGAAACGTGTCCTACATTGCCATGTGTACCTGGGATCAGTGTGGCGCTCTATCTCCATGTCCTGAGCTCACTCTGTGTGTATGTGTGTGTGTGTGTGTGTGTGTGTGTGTGTGTGTGTGTGTGCGTACAGTCGGGGAGGTCCCAGGCAGTGCAGTGCTGCTGTACGACATTGAGATGATGGCCATGGAGGAGGGACTGCCTGAGGGATACATGTTTGTCTGGAACAGTGAGGTGGCACCAGACCTCTTTGGCGAGATGGACAGGAATCAGGACGGCCATGTCGATTCTGCTGAGGTATGCAGTCACATTAACACAGGCATCACCGCATGCCCACAAATTCAGTTTAGCCTCACGTTCTGTTCTGTTTCTGTATCTTGAAAATACAGGAAATATCTTCATTGATTTGTATAGGATTTTCTTTTTTGCTGTTCATTATTGTTACACTGAAACATACTCCAGCATGAATATCTGTGAGATCTGTGCATTCTTAATGGACGATAGCATGCACGCATTGGCTGCTTACCTGTAAGTGTGCGTCTGCTACTGGAAACGATCCTCCCGACGGATCGCGGCTCATCTACCACAGAGATCGCTTAATTCAGCTCGGACTTCAGACTCAACACTCCACAAACACGGTCAGCTTTCCTGAGGAAATTCTCCGTGAGAACTCCACCAACCAGCATAAATCCTCACACAAAAAGGTAACCAGGAGGGGGGAAAAAAAAGGGTGGAATTAAAACCAGGCTTAAAAGGGAGACCTTTAGACAACGAGCGCTTCCGTCCATCATCCTGGCTAACGTTCGCTCTCTCCGCAAAAAAGCGGATGAGCTGCAAGCTAACGTCAACCATATGCATGAATACAGAACTGCTTCTATCCTGGCATTTACTGAAACATGGTTAAACGAGAAGGACAACGATGACATGCTACACACTGATGGCTTCACCCCCCCTGTACGTCTGGACCGCGTCAATGAGCTCTCTGGCAAACATCACGGAGGTGGCGTGTGTCTTTATGTTAATGCACGCTGGTGCTCCACAGTCATAGTGAGGGAAAAACTGCACCACAGACATCGAGCTTCTGGCTGTCT
>JAODKE010000051.1:16577011-16589554 GCA_026779605.1 Mormyrus hasselquistii
CTCTCTCCATGAGCAACTCCAGAGTGGAAGAGGGTCCAACCCCCTTCGAGGAGACTGGTTCCAGAGCCCAGGCCATGAGTTGAGGTGAGCCGGACTATATCTAGTCGGAACTTCACAGCCTCGCGCACCAGCTCAGGCTCCTTCCCCACCAGAGAGGTGACATTTGTTGGAGTACGCCATCTCCACCGGGTCCGTTGATCAGAAGAGATTCACAACTGAGATGTGGAGAAGTTGCAGGTCCAAGTCTATCCTCTAAGCGATTGCAATCGGGAGCGACCGTCTGACATACGTTCAGCATGTACAGTAAGAAGCTCAACCATATGTATCAGCTCGATTCCGTTATAGCCCATTTGGGCCTTCCTCCCCCCTCTCTGTACCTTCCGTCTCGACATTCAATATGTTCAATATTTGTTCTAATGAGCTGTTTAGCACTTATCCTTCTGGAAGGCTAAAGATAAGTAAAGGCCACTCACGTTCTTTGTCTGTTCCCTCTATCTGTCTTAATTCGGATCCCCCTGCACTGCTGGCGCCAGTCAGTCCTTGTTTTGATTAGTTATAGCCTTATAGAATCATTCCCACACATTCCATGTACCTAGAGCTAGCTTCTGCAGCTGAGGATCGAATCGCCAAGGGCCCCACCTTCGGCCACTGCCCAACTCACACTGCACCCGACCCCTTTGGCCCCTCCTACAGGTGGTGAGCCCATTGGAGGGGGGACCCACATGCCTTATTCGGGCTGTGCCCGACCAGGCCCCATGGGTGCAAGCCTGGCTACCAGGCACTGGCCATTGAGCCCCACCCCCAGGCCTGGCTCCGGGGGGGGGCCTAGTGACCCACGTCTGGGCAAGGGAAATTGTGGATCCATGTTATAACTCATCATAAAGGGTCTTGTGAGCCGCATTTCGTCTGGTTCCTCACCCAAGACCTGTTTGCCTTGGGTGACCCTACCAGGGGCATAAAGCCCCAGGCAACTTAGCTCCTGAGAACATTGGAACACGCAAACCCCTCCACCACAATGAGGTGTCGGCTCCAGGAGAGGCTATAATAGCCATAATCCAGTATTGGTTGAATGTTCTATTTTAACATATTTTATAAAGGAACGGGCTTCTTGCCTCGTATCCCTGTAAAGTCCATTTCTTTCATTTTTACTGGCCCATTCCAACAGCTGCACTTGCTAATCTGGGGCCATTTTTCCTTGCAGTTCACAGACTACATCATACGACAGGTGCATGAAGGCAAGGGCCGGTTGGCTCCCGGCTACAACGCGTACCACATCATCGATAACATGTTCTCCAACCAGGACCGCAACGGTGATGGCAAGATCACGGCCGCGGAGTTCAAGCTGAAGGCGGATGAGCCCCCAGTGCGAGATGAGCTATAAATCACAGGGCACACGGAGCATCGCTCACACACACAACACCCTTTTCCTTTTTGTATTGTGTTGCTATATTGTCTTTGCTGTGTTTTTATTAGTTTTTTTTTTATATAATTCCCTTAAAGCAGCTACAGCCCAGAAGGGGGTATCAGGGACTGTTTATGGCTGTACAGTGCTGTTGGTCATGCCAGTTTCTGCACAGGGAATTGCACATGAATTACACTCATCTTCTTGTACTGCATTTGTATTTTGTAACACCGAACATTACTTAATGACACAGACACACGAAAATTTGCGTTTTATTTATTTAAGTTTAAATAAGCCACTGCTACCAGCCATGTCCAAATGCATGGAGAAAATGATTGATTGAACTGTATGGAAAAATCATGTGCAATTTGTTTGGAATTTCATTTTTAGTACTTTTTGTCTCCTCCTTCGGCACCTGTTTCAGCTTCTACAGGTTATCATTCTAGCCCTTTTGTTTTAGCTTAACTTGTCTAGGATGTAGGGCAGGCATAAACTTTTTAAACCATTTTAAAGCATGAAACTCAACATCGAAGGATGATTTCCTTAATGCGCGACAAAATTTCAACATGTTTCAGTGTTTTGAAATATATTTGATATTTTTAAATATCAATTTTGAAAATGATTAAATGAAAAACCAAATACTTGTATCAACGTGAAAAGCCGACGTTGAATGGGAGAAATTCAGTGACACCTCATTGCTTCCCTTTTGACGGTCAAGGACCTCAGTGGGGGCCTCTCTCTGCCATCGCTGCCCCTCCATCTTCCATAAACGCAGCCTGAAGCCTTTCGCGTGGCAGAGGACTCCTCTACAGGGCAGGGTATCATTTTGCCACAATCCACAAATTTTCATTTTATTTGGCAACATCAGGTTAAATCCTGGTATTAATGTGGTTTTCTAACCATGGCTCTGTAATTAGGACTTTTATTAAATTGTGGAACCACTGCTGTGGTCCATCTTTTTAAAGGGCCTAGTGAGTCACAAGTCACTGATTTTTCATGTTAAAGGTTGTGGGATAAACTGATTTACAACCCGAATTCCGGAAAAGTTGGGACGTTCTTTAAATTTGAATAAAATGAAAACTAAAAGACTTTCAAATCTCATGAGCCAATATTTTATTCACAACAGAACATAGATAACATAAATGTTTAAACTGAGAAATTTTATGCACAAATGAGCTCATTTCAAATTTGATGCTTGCTACAGATCTCAAAATAGTTAGGACAGGGAGATGTTTAGAATTTAGTAATTAATTGTCATTGTTGACGCACCACAGTGCACAACAACGAAACGTGTCCTCTGCATTTAACCCATATGTGACATCACCCGGGGAGCAGTGCATGGGAGCGGTACCTTGCTGGTCGGGGTTTCAAACCCACAGTGTAGCATCTCTCTTCTTTTCAAAACAGTTTGAAGACGTCTGGGCATCGAGGTTATGAGTTTCCGGAGGTTTGATGTTGGTATTTAGTCCCATTCTGGCCTGATATAGGTCTCCAGCTGCTGAACAATTTGTGGTCGTCTTTGACATATTTTCCGTTTAATGACGCGCCAACTGTTCTTTATAGGTAAAAGACCTGGACTGCAGGCAGGAAAATTCAGCACCCGGACTCTCTCACGAAGTCATAGCTGCAGTATGTGGTTTTGCATTGTCCTGCTAAAACACACACGGCCTTTCCGGAAATCAGCGTCGTCTGGAGGGAAGCCTATGTTGCTCTAAAACTTTTATATACCTTTCTGCATTCATAATTCTTTCCAAAGCATGCAAGCTGCACATACCGTATGCACTTATGCACCCCCATGCCATCGGAGATGCTGGCTTTTGAACTGAACGCTGAGAACACGTTGGAAGGTCTCCCTCCTCCTTAGCCCCGGGGAACACAGTGTCCATGATTACCAACAAGAATGTCAAATTTGGACTCATCTGACCATAGAACACTTTCCCACTTTGAAACTGTCCATTTCAAATGAGTCTTGACCCACAGGACACAACAGCACTTCTGGATTGTGTTTACCGACAGTAGTTTCTGGAAGTATTCCTGGACCCATTTAGTAATGTCATTGACATAATCAAGCAGATGAGTGTCGTCTGAGGGTACCACGGGCATCCAATAAAGGTCCCTGTCGTGTGTGTTGTCCCTTCTGCACAGAGATATCTCCAGTTTCTCTGAATCTTTGCAATTTGATGTTGAGGAACACTGTTTTTAAAGTATTTCACAATCTTTTTACGCGCCACCACTATGCGAAAAAGAGACTGGACGATAGCTAAAAAAAAAATACCGTTTTAGATTGGAAGGAAGCAGGGAGTCAGGGCGTGGGGAGAGGAGAGGAACCTGTAGGAGCCAGACTTCCCGGGCGGGGCGGGGCGGCCACGTGGAGACCGCCCCATGACTATCCGCAAAGCAATAAGTGACTAACCGAGTGTTGGGGGCCCATGTGCAGGGAGAACAGCCGCCGTGTTGTTTCGCGAGTTCGATAAACCTAACAGTTAGGTTGGGCACCGGACTGCGTGACTCCGATGGGAAAACCAGTACAAAATTGAATATTAAAAAAATAAACCTGTTGAAGTAGGAGGGGATTCTCAAACTGAAACAGTAAAACGGAATTAAGCGATATTTCTGTATCTGCGCACATCCTTAATTTGTGTAAAGCGCTTCCCCGGCCAGCGAAGCCCTTCCTGCCGCCGAGCACTTGTCGGGGCGGTTTGCTGACGCGCCGAACTGTAGCCTGCGGGGCCGTGCATGGTGTTTCCGACCGCGGCATTTCAGGACACGGGGTGAGTGTGGAGCCCTGCATGCCCTCTCGCTGGATGGGCTTCCCTCCTGCGTGAACCGCACCGTCTCGGGCGCCGCCGCCGAGCAGCATGCTACTGTGCCTGGTGACGTGTATTTCTCCCCTTATAATGCGCCATGATAAGTGAAACGTTAGGTGAGCTTTACTGGGCATTTGGCCATGCAGACAGCCGGTCCAGTGTAGCTGTATATTTAAAATGTCGGAATTACTCAGAAATTGCTGTATAAAGTGCAACTCAGAGGAGGCTGGGCGCCGCAAAAAGCTCAGAGGTTCCGGTTACTTCAGACGCATCAGGCGGCAGAAACTTCGCTGGCAGCTTACTGCCACCTGAGAGGCTGCTACCAGCGTGAGTTTGGTGCAAATACAACGCCTTTGCTAAACTTATTTTTAATACAGAAAAGTGGCTTCCCGTCAGCACGCATTCCTGGAGAATACATACCTAACTCTTTGTAAAATGGAAGTGTGGTGATAGAGGGTTGCAGATCGCAGGCCAGGTGGTCGTTCTGGGAGCGTTAATGATAAATCTTGCGTCGGCGGGGTCTCTCCGCTTATCGCGGGCGAAGCAGCGCTGCACTTTCGTAGCTTTATCTGCAAGCGCCCGCAGAGCTCGGCAATCTGAATGCGAGATACGATCACTCACTTCTTCCAAGGGCTAGATATTTTAGACGCATTTTTCTCGGCTTCCCGACTTTTATTTCTTCAGTAAAAGGTAGTCTGAATAACAGTTCAAATAACTGTCAGATAAATCATGATGCTAGCATTTCCTGTTGTATTCCCGCTTTATCTGGTAGGTAGAAGCAGAAGAGACGCCGCTTGAAATGAAGACGACCCTGAAATGTCTTTATTGTCAGGTTTGTTTGCAGACGGACATCCAAGCAAATGCGTGAAAGACTGATTGCGACATTTGTCACGTTGGCCCATTTCGTGCCCCATGATGGTCTGGGCAACTTTAAGAAAAACAACAGCAACTCACACATTTAATTTGATGTAAGGATATTATCAGGGCTGCAAACTTAGGTTAGCTGACGCAGAGTGACATTCTCAGTTCGAGAAGTCTGCATACATTTACGTGTGGGTTTTATTACTATGTAAATCTGTAGAGTTTGCAAACTTTGCTAACGCTTTTGATGCAGCTAATTTTAGGTTTATAATGAGATATAGATTTTCCGTAAGATTTCTTATGTAAGAATGAAACCGTGTCACGCCAGATGCGTGAGAGTTGGCAGCCCTGATACGTCATGAGCAGTAGATGCTTGGTTATAACCCTTGGCATTAAAGGCAGAAAATCTGGTGCCGCCATGCCGGTGAGCCCTACCAAGACATCCTGGTCATTAGCTGCATCAGTCAGGGCGGATTCTTTTGCTTCAATACAAACGTGTGGATGTTTGGCGTGCTCATGACTGCCCTCTAGCGATGCAGTGTCGCTCTGCTCTGATTGTACCTGATTCGCACCTTTGTCCCACAGGCCTGTGGCATCCAGTTTAGCTTCTTTTCAGCCTGCAAAAAGCACATGTATGGGGCAGAGCACAAGCAGGTATTCCTTCATTTAATCTTAAAGGCTGTTCTTTATTTTCTATGATAATTAATAATAAGTATGAAACTGCCTTTCCCTCCACGTAAATGCTCGTTTGTGGGTTAGTCCAAACTGGGTGCATTCAGAGAGTTAGATTTTATGGTGAATATTATCCAAATGACAAGAGGAGGAAAAATGTTCAGTCAGAGAATCACTATAAAATCTAACTCTGAATGCGTCCAGTTTGGGCTAACCCACAAACAAGGATTTACGGGGAGGAAAAGCTGTTTTTTTTTTCTTCGCAAAATGATTGGCCTGTTTCGTTTTCAAATGTTTTTAGCAGACGTGCGATGGTAATTTTTCAGTGTCGGATTTTTCTGGAAATAACCGACTGAAGACACATGAGTTCCATAGTTAAGTTTAATATATAATATATAAAGAAGTTAATTTCAGTATCTCTGCCCTCCTGGGGCTTCCGCAGAGATAACGTGTTTTTGGCTTTTGCAGCCAAGGACTCGCGCCAGTGTTTTTCCAGAAAAATCTTTGCTGAAACCCAGTAAGGTCACAAAGGGGGGAGGACCTCACACACATAGGAAGGAGAGAGGCAAGGTGCGAGCGTGTAAAGCAGCGTAACGTAGCGGTGAGAACGGGCGAGGGAAAATACACGCTTCCCCACATCAAGCAGATTGGTTGAGGGAAGCAGATGTTGCCGTAACCTACTGTGGCTTCTAATATGTGTAATTGTGGCGTTTTGTGGAGCTGTGATGTACTGTACATTGAAGCGAATGTTCTTTATCTTCTACATGTTACGTAGCATCTTGACGTTTGTTGAAAGTGTAATCTTTGCCTATATCTCTTATATTATGTGTTGTGGGGGGAAAAAAAATAATGAAGCCAGTTTGGGAGTGTTTTAGCTTGACATCTGTTGTGTGCCAGTGTATAGCACTGTGAAGAGGCACTCAGTGTAATTAATGGTGTTTAATGAATGATACTTTGTGTCCCTAACATGGTTTTAATTTGCGTGTCTCTGTTTCTGAACTAGAGAATAGCCAAGCTCTTCCAGACAGGTACCGTTTCCTCTCTTGTCCTGGGCCGGTGGGGGTGGCAGGCAGGCAGGCAGGCAGGCAGAGTGACATTACATGTTAAACTTCACTTTTGACTAGGGGACTGTTTGGGGCACATCTTAATAAGATAAGTTTTTTTTTTATGTTACACTGGAATACATAGCTGGTTACAATCTCAAGTATAAAAAAAAAATTTGAAAGTGCCGTTGTTTGCGTCTGTGTGTGAAAATTACTGCGGGTGACGTCTGCTAGAGGGGGACTGATGTCTTGGTGTTATGGGGGGGTAACGGTTGTACTTTATGGGGAGTGAGTGTGCGCATGGTTGAAATTGTTGGCAGACATCACAACTGCATTCCTGTGCTGATTTGTTTTTTTTAATAATTATTCCCCCCTCCCCTTTTTCCTTTTAATTTCTGTTCACCCTGTTTTGTGATTATGAAGCACCGAATAAAGGTGCAGGTAAGGACAGCCGCCGTCTCTCTCGCCTGTATTCAGCAGTGTCTGTATGTGTAAGTGGAGCTCCTGAACGTGGTGTGTATCGTGACCACGTGTCATTTGCAGTGCATTTCCCGCAGTTGGTCGTGCAGGAGTACCTGATGCGGCCTAACAGGTTCCACGCTGTGATCGGTAAGATCCTTCTGCGTGTCGATGCCACGATGGCCGTTGAAGAGCAGCATGTCAGAAGTGATTTTGAAACTTGAACCTCACTGCCCCAGTAGAAGACAGCTGTTGCCTTTGCGTTGAATGAATCCCCATACTGTCGATTTGCTCTTTATAGTCAAATGCCGAATTGAGCTGTTACTGAGGACCTCGTCCTTCTCAGGTCTCCATCTAGTAACCGCATGCATTGAAACTGCCGTCGGTGACCCTCCCTTCTACCTGTGCCATCCGTGCCAGGAGAAATGTGCCAGCAGCCAGATAGTGCAGCACCTCACCTCCCCCGATCATCACCTCGCCTACTTCGTAAGAATCTTCTTAGCGCTTTGATAGCCGTGTGAAAGGTGACCCCCTTAAAAGCTAATTATAGTAGACCAAACTCAAATGGCGGCTTTAACTCGGCGTTCGTCACGTTTGTTCAGGCACATGTGGGCCCGGAGAAGCTGCCTTTTGGCTGGATGTCGTCTTGCACAGCGACGCCGACGGAAACGTACGCGGCAGCTGAGCTGGAAGAGCGGCAGTGTGGTACTGGGGTTCTTCGGGTAGGAGACTCTGCCCTCGGGCGGCTGGGCGCCGTTCTGCTCCTGCGCTTGGTGCTCTCAGCTCGTATTTAAGTCGGTTCCCTCTCTCTGATCGTGCAGTAGACCTCACACCGTGTCATTCCTGCTGTTCTGGCTTAAGGCGGACCGTCAGGAGATGTGGAAGTCTGATACCACCTCTCTCTGTTTTTGTGTCCAGCTTCTAGAACTGCCCAAACCTTTGTTCAGAACTGTTCGAGGGCTCTCCTATTCCCAGGGTGAGCTTCCTGCAGGGTTTGCTTGTCAGAGACTTGCTCCTTAGTTTTCGGTGCTTAAGTGTCTTATCCTTTGATACCTTCACCCCTCAAGCCATGAAGCAGATCTTCAGCACAGATGATTGCAAGCAGTGCCTGGAAGGTAGGTTAAAGCGTGCAGACCCACCGAACAGGGTTTCACCGATGTTTTTCTTGACGAACATCACCCACCTGACAGATTGAGTTGTTTTGAATTCGCTAGACATCCCATCTTGGGAATTTTGATTTCAAGGGGAGTGGTGGAAATTTGTCTATCGTGGGGGTGGCTGCTGGCTGTAGTATTTGTTCACCAGGGCTGTATCATGATTTCTCTCGTCGGTTTTCCTGCTTGCAGGTCAACACACTGAGCCATTCAGTCTGCAGAAATACTGCAAGGAAGCAGATCGGACTTACCCCTTGCTTGGTTGGTACCGCTCAGATAAACTCCTCCTTGATGTACGTAGCGAACTGTTGTCCGCCTCTGTTAAACTAGATGCAGATATCAGTAATGTGTTGTTTTTTTTTTTTTTTTGCAATAATGGCCTGCAGGTACTACTCTCCCCACAGTTGCGTCTGACAGGGCAGATGTTCAGTGTCTGTTCCTGCACCTGCAGGCCTGCAGTTTCTGGTGGAGCTGTGCTGCTTAAATGGCAGCTGCCCCAGCTGTTTCCTGTGCTTGCTGTGTCAGAAGAAGGTCCCGCAGAGCCAAGCTGTGGCTCATCTCGTCAGCTTTGACCATCTCTACGGCTACCTGGTGAGAGCGGTCAGCGGACAAAGTAGGATGTCAATGATGCGCTCTCGGGCTTAGGGCTGAGCTGTCTGCCCGTATGGAGAAGGTTTATATATGAAACTTGTCAGTGTCAGATTTTATGCATAATTCTTTGAACTCTGAGTCATGGGCAACGGTTCCACACAATTCGAAAGAGTGTTTTGAAAAAGAAACATTTATTATACTCACTCATGATACATTCACTTTGCGTTCTGAGAGCATAACATGAATTTTGTTATGTCTAATTAAACAAAGTGAATGTGGAGAGATCATGTATGTCTCCATTTGGGGGTCAATGGCTGGGACGATCTGTATGTTTGCCACATTGCCTGCAGAACATGAACTCACCATCTGGGGGCGACAGAGTATGCTTGTTATGCCAGTTGATGTGATTTGTCCGTTTCTTTAATCAGGATCAAATGCATCCATCGTCCTTGGAGAGTAAAAGCAAGTACAAGGTTCATTCTCCCATCTTTCGCTCGATGATCCTGAACCTGGCGCAGCAGGCAGAGCAGTTGGTCTCATCGGTGGACGTGCAGGTCTGACACACTCGCCCATTCTCACTGCGACAGGCCAGGACCTGCACTGCGACCTGCATCGGATTTGGGCTCGAATAACTGATTTAGGATCTGTTGCGTAGAAGCTAGAAATGGATACACTGGGCTGATGGTCAAATCTGCATTTCACCAATCACTGGCATTTATAGTATTCTGGATTTCTTTTTTTTAAATTCAAAATTTTAATCCTGGAACTGTCCCTAGTATACCTATCGTTCGTAGATTTATTGTAATTTTAATTCTAAAAGGAAAATAAAGGAACTGTAATCGTATCTACAGACATATGAAATGTTCTGGAAGCTGAACAAACTCGGAGAATTGGTGCATAAAACTGGTGCATGAATACCTGCGTAAAAGTCGACCATGTGTTCGTATTCCTGGGTTCGTAGGTCATGAAGGTAGATGCTGAAGTCTTCGAGCAGATAGAGACACTGAGCTTCTCAAACGGTGAGCATGACGACAGATGTCAGTAAGATGCTCAGCATTTTATTCAAATTCTGGAGTCCTTGTACCTACTTGGAAAATCATTATCACTGCCTCCTACTTCCAGCCCTGAAGAAGCTGCAGGAGATTCGCAGAGAGCAGAACCTGGGCGACCTCCAGCCCCAAGTGATTCTGGGAGACAGACTGGGTGTGTCTCACTTCTGGAAGTTTCTGTCCGTTGAGAAACGTCAACGTTTGCCCAGTGTAGTGGCAGTGCAACACACCGGTCTGCCCTTCGCTTGTAGATGCTAATTTTATTTATAAATTAATTTTTTTTCAGTCTGTAGAAGGAAGAGAAAAAGAACAACCAGCCCTGACAGATCAGTTAATAAGGAAGGTGAGTGAAGCCGTCTAGGATTCTATTTCCATAGCTGCTAATATTCATATCACAAATATTATAAAATGTAGAATGTTGCACTATGGAGGCGTGGGATTAGGGTGAATCCCGCCATCTTTTCCTGAGGGCTGCTTGTTTCTCCCAGGTGATGTGACCGCTGATGGATGCATGAGCCCCGGGGAGCCCCTGTGGAGCCCCGAGCACACGAAGACGGGACGGGGTGGGTCACACTGCCTCTCCATGGCAGCACCGCCGCCCCACTGCCTCGCCTCCTAACTGTCTGTGTGTCTCCGCCTCTCTCCCGCACAGCAGACTCGCAGTGGACAGTGTGCCGGCTTGTTTGTCAGGTGATTTATTTTTCCTGTTCAATTTACCATATTTGGAAAGGGATTGCATGTGGGTTTAAGCACCCTTTTGTTCAGTGTTACACTAGTTTGTTCTTGCACATGTGCTGGCTGTTTGGTCTCGGTAGAAAATGTGGTCACACACTCGATTTATCTGTTGTTAACAAACATGCTTCATACTTCTGTTTAGAAGTGTGGGGGGCATTTCTGTTGGGTATGTTTCAGTAACAAGATGGCTTTTAGCAGAAGTCATATGGAAATTGCCAGTGTGTTTTCGTTCTGCTTTTTTTCTCAGAACTGTGACCCTGGCGTTCTGTACAGCTCTGTGAAATCTTATAAACGGCACGTGCGAGGCTATCAGCACCAGCAGGTAGTTTTTTTTTTATTTCTTCTTTTACCTACATCTTGCTTTTTTTTTTTTTTTTTTTTTTAAAGCTCCTTGAGAGTTTGTTCCTCTATCTCTTGTGGCTGCACTGCCCCCTGTTGTCTGCATATGTTAACTGCTGTTTTAATAGCCAGAGTTCTTTTTGTTCCTACACCTGCTATACCAGGGGTGCCCAACTCCAGTCCTGGGGGGCCAGAGCCCTGCACATGTTTTGGTTTCCCCTCATTTAACACACCTGATTTAACTCCTTGTGGTAATTACCACACAGCTCTTGCGCTGAATCATTTATGGTGGAAAGAACGAAGCTACACAGGGCTCCGGCCCCCCAGGACTGGAGTTGGGCACCCCTGTTGGTCTCCCCTGTTGGTCTCCCCTGTTGGTCTCCCCTCTGCTATACCATGCAGACTGTCAATCTTGTGATATTGTGGTATTTGTTTCTGAATATTACTAAGGTGCCTCAAAATAGTAGTTCAGTCTAGGGCAACATTTGCTTTTTATGTGACATCATTCATTTGCGGGTTTTAATTTTCTCTGTCTTCATTTTTTTTCTAACCCGAGTGTGTCGACCGTTTGTTCCCGGACCTGGATAAAGCTGCGTGTGTCAGGCCCCAGCAGAGAGGTCAGTGAACATAGTAGTGTAAATGTGCCCTTGGTGCTCTGCCGCCCCCCCCCCCCCCCCGGAGGGTTTTTGTTGGTGCCTCTGTGACCCGTTACTTATGGACTGACATAAGCAGCAAAGCCTGCATCTTGGCAGAGCACTTAACACTCCTTGCATCTCACAGTGGGGTTTTTTTTTTTTTTTTTTTAAATGCATCTAGCAGAAAAACTGTGAAGCAAAATTCTGACCGTTTGCAGTGACAGAATGTAAATGAAGACTGAGGCTGCGGCTGCACAGTGATGTCACGTTTGCTCCTTATCTTGGCAGTGCCTGTTCCGACTCTAAACCTTTACGGATCTCTGATAGACCAACTCCGGACCGAGCCGATCATTGGTGAGTCTAGTCCGGACCCGGGCATTGATTCTTATTCTGGTATCGGTTTTGCACTAGTGTCTTGACAAGCGAGGAGTTTTTCATTTGCACCTCGACTGAACACCTTGGTGAATCTGAAGTGCTTTGCTCACAAGGGTCTGCTGTCTCCAGGGCTCCACCTGTTGACCGTGTGCATCACCTTCTCCTCCAAGCCGCCGGTGTATCTCTGCCATGCCTGCGAGAAGGCCTTCCCCAGCCAGGAGGATGTGCAGCACCTCACCTCCGCCGACCACTACTTCAGTACCCTGGTGAGCCGTTACAGGGAATGCCCACTAGGTGTCAGCACACCCCCCCCCCCCCCCCCCCCCCCCCCCTCCTCCCCCCCGCCGGCCAGCGCCGCGCGCCCCGCCGGTGCCGGGGGCCGCGCGGGGGGGTTCGGCGACCGGGAGCTGCGGGAGGGACG
>JAODKE010000051.1:16589654-16599684 GCA_026779605.1 Mormyrus hasselquistii
TGCCCCCCCCCCCCCCCCCCCCCCCCACCCGTGCCTTTTTAACAGGCCGCTTTCCCCGTCGTCAGGCCCCCGACGACCCGGAGGCGCTTCCGTTTGGCTGGATCCAACCCCATGATACTCTGTCTGTGCTGAAGCCCAGGGCAGCGGCTGAGGAGAAGCGACAGAGTAAAAGTGTTCTCCAGGCAAGTCGTGTGAAGTAGGGGGTGGGGCCTGGAGGCTGGAGGAGAGCTGTCATTGGACGTTTCCTGCCCCCCCCCGCCCCTTCAATATGTGACCCAGCAGCTTGGGAATATGTTGGCGCCATGTAAGTTTTGGAAGCTGAACGGGAGCATTACAATCGTATGAGCTGCAAAAATAGGAATACGAACAAGTTCGGCATGCTGAAAATGCATGTTTGGGGGCAGCGTGCGCCTCCTCTGTGCCTGCGATCGGTCGTCGGTTCGAACCCGGCCTCAGCAGTATAGCCACGTGTCCGTGGGCCCTTGAGCGAGGCCCTTAACCCCCAGCTGCAGGTGGCTACCCTTCACTGCCGCGAAGACCAATAAAGTGTCATTGTCGTTTATTATTATTATTATTATTATTATTATTATTATTATTATTATTATTGCAACGTAACTAATTGCATTGTTAATTTCCGCCCTGCACACAGATGCTATGTGTGCCAGAGAAGCTCTTCGTGGAGATCAAGGGCGCCTGCTATTCCATGGGTACGCTGGGCCTGCATTTTAATTCGGGGGGGGTTAGTTGCAGCCTCCCTTTCTCAGCTTAGTTTCCTGTTGGGTTTCATGCGTTTTTATTGTGTATCTGCTTTGTCTTCAGCTTCGTGCTTGTGAGTGTGTCATGTTTTTGAACGTCCGCTTACGGGCCGCCGCTGCTGCGGAGGGCGAACAGAGCGGCTGCAGAAGCTCCCCCCCCCCCTTTTCTTTTGTTTAAATCCTAGAACCGCATGCGATTAAAAGCGTCCCACCCCCTCCCCGTTACGTCCTCAGTATTGTTAACTCGTCAGAGCTATTTGCTGTTTTACTCGCCGCATTTTTGCAGGTCCTTTCGTTCCTTTACTTGTTCAAAGTATTTGTTACTTAGCTGTACTTGTTGGGTCGCCTCCCTACCCAGCCATGAAGAAACTGCAGCATGCGGTCAAACTTACAGCCAGTCTGAAGGGTAAGGCTGCTTTTTTTTTTTCCCCCGCATTTATTGGACATGAGAATATAACGACCAAAGAACATAACATATATCGCAAAGAATTTGTCCTTAATTTTGCTGACTGCATGTTGCTTTTAGCTGAGGAGAAGGTGGTCTTGCCAGAGTACCAGAGTAACCCCAAGAGGAAGTTCCCGCTACTCGGTGAGCGGTTGGCGTCCTCCTCCTGTCTAAACTCACTGGCTCCATTGCTGCTCTTCTCAGAGATTCACCATGAGTAACAATCTTTCATCCTATGCACTTTTCTGGCATTGGCTAATCGTGCAGATCTGCCTAGTTCATTTTCAGTGGCTCCATTCAGGACCTCTCCCCTCCTCAGAAGCGGCATTTCCCGCTACCCTAGGGATTTCTCGATCGGGAATCTGTCCTTTATTATTCGTGGCTTCTGCTAACCTTCATGTCGACGTGTAGGGCTGCAGTTCCTGGTAGAGTACCGTAGCACAGTTCTGGATGAGCCAAGCGGCTTCCTCTGTCTGCTGTGCCAAAAGATGGTCCACCGGAACCAAACTGTGCTTCACGTCATCAGCTTCGACCACTTGTTTGCGTACCTGGTGAGTGTCGCCTGGACGGTGATTGAAAGTGGCTGTTTTTTTTTTTTTTTTTTTTTTTTTTTTACGCACGCTGCTCCAAAAACGTTTCGCATGTCGCCTTCAGGAAAGCACGCGTCCTCTCTCCTTGGGGGTTAAGAGTGACTACAAACAGTATGACGCAAAGCACAGGGCGACGATGCTGGATCTGGCCACTCAAGCCCTGGTTACAGATTCTCCAGGTGAAATACAGGTATGACTGCAACCCTTATTGTTTAAATCTTGGTTTTTAATGATACTGGGGTCGTTTTCTAAATGTGAAACACCTGAGCAGTTCCTACCGGTAGCAAGTTTGTATTGCGGCGGTGGAATAAGCCGGTATAATAGAATTTGCATGTTTTGCATGTTTTCACAGAAGCATTGCAATGCAGCGTCCTTGTGGTAACATCAAAAAAATGCTAGTTGCTCCTTCATCCCGTACGATTCTTTAAAATGGTCTATGTAAGGATTGTCAGATGTATGCAGGATTTATGGCTCGATAGTTTGTAACGAGAGCGTGTCCCCTCTGTCCATTCCTGACTCATCTCCATCTCTTCTACTTTCTCAAGGAGGTGCATTTGGAACCTGATGTTTATCAGGAAGTGTGCAAGTCCAGCTTTGTCGACGGTGAGTTTATCAGCAGGAGAAACTTCTTCTTTTGTTGCTAGATGCTCTTTTTTTTTTTTTTTTTTTTTTTAGGTCTTCTGATGCTCCTCGAGGTATTTTTGTTATTTAAAAAATTATTCAGGAATATGTCTTCTTCATCTTCAGTCTAGGCCATAAGTGTGTGTGTGTGTGTGTGTGTGTGTGCGCGCATTTTGGTTTTGCTTCAGCCCTGAAGAAGCTGCAAACGTTCTGGAAGAAGAGCCAAGGTGACCCCCAACCTCAAACATCGCCTGGACAAAGAACAGGTAACTACACCTTCTGCTCCTGTGCCACTGTCATGGAACTATGGCTGGAAAACGTGTTTAATATATAGTCTTATAATGTATTGACTTATCATGTAAGATTTAACCTGAAGAAAATGAGACCTCGATAAGCTGTCCTGCCTGATGTGTGCCATCAGTCTCTCAATATAGCTGTTTATTGTGGATAATTAAGGTGTAAGCGTCTGCTGTGGTGGTACTTTCTGCATTTTTAAGTCTGACATGCAGCAGACCGGTGCTGTGTACTGTAAACCCAAAACCTTGTGCCAAATAAAACCCGAAATTCTGCTGACTCGGCAGCGCCTGGGCAGAGGTATTGCTGTTCAGTGAAGCATGCAGAATGCATGTGCTTGCAGTAAGACGCCAGCGATTGGGGTTTGAGGAAATCCCGGACATATCGCACAGAACTGGGACACGGCATTTTATTTTTAGTACGGGGCGGGTGACGACACTGTCGATGGCAAACCTGTTCCCTGGAACAAGCAGTGAGGAGGCGTAAGGAGGAATTTAAGCAAAAACGAAGCTTGAAATGTCGAGGTAGCAATAATTATATGACTAATGATGAGTAGCTGGCCAGCACAGTTAAAAGGGTTGAGATTTTCCCATCCCAGTGCATTTACTGTCCTTCCTGTGTTTTACGGGAATGGTTCCCAAAATCAGAGGCCAGCGAAGTGCAGAGCGGCTGCTTGAGGAGCAGAGTGTGCTGTGGCTGGTTATGAAGGGTCCCTCTGGACCCTGGTTAAAATGCCTTATTTTGAATAAACACACTGTTTACTACAAGGAAGGTGCGCTATACCGGCTTTTATGAATGTCGCATTTCCAGTGCAGTCGGTTACCTCAGAATTATTCAGAACACTTTTGTTTCTGACTTGATGAAGTCAGCTTTCCGTGGAGGCTAAGCAAGGCTATGGGTAATAAGCAGAGCCGCCATTTTTGAGGTCACACGTTTGGAGACTTGGCACCAACTTGCTTGTATGCTAATGCCAAAGGATCTAACGGCTGAAGGGGGGTCTATTGCTGTGATCAGACTGATCAGATAGAGATAAAAGGCCCACAGTGCAACCAGCCAATGAGATCATTTTTTGGGCATGGAACCCAACCCCCACCACAAGGCTGTGCCTGAGCTGGGTTTCTTGATAGGAAGGGCCCCTCCCCTGCCTGATTGTGATCTGTGCTGGGGGGGGGGGGGGGGGTTGAGCGCTTGAAATAACAACCCCCACTGTTTTTCCAGTTGCAGATGTGCTTCATAATAATAATAATAATGATAATGATAAATAAAATAATAAAATACCGAAATTCCTAATCAGTGTCTCCCTGCTGACTGGTTTGCTGTCGTCTTATTGTAGCTGCAGCCTCTGGTCCTGCTTCCAGCTCATTCGGAGCCTCGTCAGGTTTCCGTTTTGCGTTCTCTCTCTGAGTACTGACACGCTCATGATGATCTTTCAGCAGCAGAATGCGCCTTTGCCGCATCTTGCCTGGCTTGCGAAACCGGCATGAGGTTAATCGTTAACTAAAACCATACATACGTTTTCTCGAACTGAAATTAAAATATGAAAAACGAGACGAAAACAAATCTGATTCTGAAACCAACTGTAATGAAATGTCATACTTAACATTTTTCATACCGTCTTGTTGACATAATGGTAACTTCTTTTTATCTTTAGTGACCATCAATAGTTCCGGAAACGTGGTTTGCCAATTCTGAGGCCTTTTTAGTGCAGAATGTGCACTGTATTCAAATCGGATCCATAAAATAGCTTTTACTAGAAATAAAATTACTAAAATTGACTCTAAACTAAATACAAATATCTTCAAATAATAACTAACAAAACCACACTGAAAACTAAATTGTATTTTAAATGTATATTCCAAATATTCCCAAGCAGGCCATGAACGATAAAATGGGGGTGTTTTTGGAGCTTTTTCTAGTTTTGCATTTTTAACAATGAGTCCAAAATGTAGCCTAGCGCTCCCAGTGCGTACAGTGGTGACTTTGTACATAGAGGTGTATAATTCAGATGGTTTGTATATTATATAAAAGGGTCCTGATAGGGAATGACAGAGCGATCTGACATGCAAAATGGACAGCACTGTACTGCTTGTTTAGAAAGTGGTAATAAATGGCCCCCTGTCGTCTTTCAGCCTAGTACACAGATTGAGGCTGGGAAGGGGGGTGGCAGATGGCTAACCCTCATGAATGTGAAGGGTGACCGGATATCTATGGTATTAATTTTTTTAAAGGGCTGTCATAGGGCTGATTTCATATTTAATTTTTTTCCCTTCCCAACCCATACAGACACGCCGTCTTTACACTACTTAACGGTTCAGTGGCGCCTGCCAGTTTTACACATTTGAATAATTTCTAATCATTTATCATTTCTTCATATTAATACAGGCATTGTAGATGTGTGTATTGAAGATGTGTGAAGGCTGCAGTTTCGAAATAATATGAATATCCCTGATGTAAGGATGGGTGATATGATTCAGTTTGCCAAAAGGATTTGTTCTGACTAAATCAGTGGCACTTCAATAAAATACATCTGAAACACTTGTGTTCTGATGTATATGTTAAAAATAGTCTATTATGTAGGCTAATTAGTGCTAAGGAGTAAGCTAAATCACACTGGAAACTCAAGTGGGGAAAAATAGTTATTAAATTGTAGTCTCGCAACATTATACCTTACCTAGTCATGTTGGTCAAATACGCAAACCCCTAACGGCTCATCACATAGTCTGCTAACGAGACCAGATGCCAATAAACCTCGGTTAAAATTTTTAAATTGTGACAATGTTGCATCTTTAATACTGAGTAGTGGCCATATTAAAAGGAAGAAATTCAAAATCTGTAATAACTGCTTATCCAGTTGGGGTCCAGAGCCTAAGAAACCGTAGGAAATGTGGACGTCAGTCAGAGGATTTATGGGGAAATACTCTCACTCTCTGCATTCACATTTGCCACATTACTGCAGACGGGACTGCTCTGGGTCTTTGTCATGTGGATAATGGCCTTGCTGCTGCCGTTTGTCACACAGCTGACACTGTGTCGCGTACGGAGGAGGAGGCCACAGCGGCCGCGTGTCCTGCGACTGCTGACGAGCCAAGAGTCTGCACAGATAACGGTGAGGCTCCTGGGTTGCAGTACCCTTATAGTGCGAGGCACGGAGAGGAACTGGTGTTTTCTCCTCCTAGATACTGTCTGTAAGGAAGTGGCAAAGATTCCGCTGCCAAATGAAGTACTGGTCCCAGAACCCAAGGCAAATGAGCCTGAGAGCGGTAAGATTGCGACCCTTTCAGGTGCAGACTGGTAACTCGGCGCTTTACGCCGCGCTTCACAAATTCTCTTGTGTTCAGTGGAAGGAATTGGCAGGGATCCTATGGCCGTGAGCTTGACAGAGGTGGAGCAGGAGAGCCTGTCCAAAAGGGGTGAGAACAGCCCCAAGGAACTGAAATCTCTGAACAGCATAGACGGTGAAACTATTACTCCGTGCTTGAGCAATGAAGAGTAAAAAACTAACCACACCACAATGCAATACTGATCAAATGACTGTCACTGACAAAACTCTGTTTAGCAGTATCACATGTCTGCTGACGAGTGTTTTTTATTTTTTATATTGTTCATTTACTGCACACAAGCACGCTTTTCCCTCTCCCCCATCCAGACTTGTTCAATCAGGAATTTGTATCCCAGTATCCCAGGGTTCACCCAGAGTTGCTTTTGGACCCAAATAGGGCACAAACGACAACGACTGGTGAGTGGAACTCGGAGCCCGGATATTCTTGGTTTCGTTTAGCAGAAAATCCAGCTCTGCCATTTCGCATTCAGACACCTGCCCATGCCGGAAAGGGCCAGTGTCCAAAAAGGGCTACGGTCCACACCCTAGAATACACAAACAGGTGGGAACATGTTCTGCATTCATTTTTAGTAATTCATGCTCTTCAATCCAAAGAAACACTGTTTCTCTAAGGGCACTGCAGTTTAGCTCATTGCTGAACCTTACATTGTATATTGATATTATGTTCTAAGTGTTCTAAGCATATACAGATTTGGCAAATTTAATACAACCTCCAGGTCATTATTTCCACGGACACTGAGCAGAAGTACAAGGTATTTAAAAATGCATTCTGCATGATACTGTATTCAAACAGTGCATATAAAATTATTTGTGAGGAATATTAAACCTAAATGTTTTCTAGCTGCTTATTCAGTGCAGGGTCATGGTGAAGCGCCGGTTCGCTGCGAAGCGTAGTGACGGGGTGAAGTATTCAACCAGATGCTTGTCAATTATAGGGCACGGGGTGAAATGAGCATTTTAGAAACACAAGTTTTTTTCCATTATGGGTAGAATCCTGTTTGACCGGGGGAAAAACAAACTCTAAACTGAAAGAGGGCCGTGGAATTCTAACCCCTCTGCTGCACGTATGAGGTGACGGTGCCACCCACTCTGCCATGCTGCTCAGTCATTCTGCTCTTCTGTTTCTAGTCTGAAATTCTCCTGAAATCCTACATGTTACCAGTAGGACCAACATGTCAACGTGCCTTTTGAAACTGTGTGCCTCTGTCAGGTCCAATTGGTGAGAGCAACTGGTCCAAGTTCTGGTTCTTGGATGGCAGGCCATACCCCTCAATTGGTTAGTGCTGCTGCCTCGGCTACACCAGTGATTGTGTCTGTGGTGTGTAACCACGGAGATTTGCAGCCTGCTCTTGGTTTCCCCCCGCAGGCCTGGAGGCTGTAGTGGAATGCCGCTGCCTGAAGCATCCCACCGTGTACTTGTGCCTCACGTGCACAGAGTGGATTACGTCAAGTAACATATGTGATCATGTCATCAGCAGGCGCCATCAGTATTATTACATTGTGAGTTGACCCCCCGCTCCAAATGAAACACTCTGGTCTCTCTGGGAATTTCCAGATCGACTTCCCAGCATAAGCACCCTGGGATCTGCTTCCTGTTGGTGGAATGAAACGTCCTTTTGCTTTGGGTCTCGCAGAAATCCCTCTATCCGGAGCTGCTTCCTTCCTGGAGGGATGATCCTGATGAAACTGCCTGGCTGGTCTACCACCATGACAAAAAGTGGGACGTCCAGGTAACGGCCTGGCTCACTAACGGTTCTGCGCATGTGGGGTCCTCTCAGTCTGTGGGCCCTCAGCTTTATCTCCTCCTTATCCTCCTCCTCTAAGGTGGTGAAGCTCCGTCCAGCTGCTTACCAAAGGATTGTCTCAGCACCTTTTTATATTGGTAAGGGGCCTTTTATTAACACAAATGTTAGTTACTGCGATAACACAAGAACATAAACTATACAAATGAGAGGAGGCCATTCGGCCCGTCAAGCTCGTTTGGGGAGAACTGAACTAATAGCTCAGTTGTTAAAATCTTATCTAGCTGTGATTCAAAGGAACCCAGGTTTTAGCTTCCGCTTCACTAGCAGGAAGACTATTCCATACTCTACACGCTGTGTAAGGAGTGCTTCAAATTTGTTTTAAAATGTTCTCCCGCTAATTTCCATTTATGGCCATGAGTTCTAGTATTTAAACTAATATTGAAATAGCCATTTGGCTGAACATCATCCAGACCTGTTTAGAATCTGAAATACCTGGATCATGTCCTAAACAGATTCAACTCGGGTAACCTCTCCTCATAAGACATCCCTCTAAGACCAGGAATCATTCTTGTAGCCCTACATTGCACCCTTTCCAAGGCAGCAATGTCCTTAAGGTATGGTGACCAAACCTGCACACAGTATTCCAAGTGGGGTCTTACCAAGGAATTATATAATCATAGCATCACCTCCCTTGACTTGAACTCCAGAGATGTAACCCAATATTCTATTGGCCGTTTTTTATTGCTTCCCCACACTGGCAAGAGTGGGACATGGAAGCATCAACATACACACCGAGATCTTTCTTGTAATCAACTACCTTTTTATTTCAGTGGAACCCATAAAATATCTGTACTTTTATATTTCTGCTCCGTGCATGGATTACCTTACATTTATCTGTTAAATTTCATCTGCCAGGTATCAGCCCAGTCGCTAATTAAATCCAGATCCCATTGTAGCCTCTCTGCTGCTAGATCAGTATCTGCTGCACCACCCACCTTTGGTGTCATCTGCAAATTTAACCAGTTTACTGTATGCATTGGTGTCAATATCATTAATGTAAATTAAGAACAATAGTGGTCCTGAAATTGAACCCTGCGGTACCCCACTATGAACGCAGGCCCACTGTTCAATGCTGTTGTGATTATGTATCCATGAACTGTAAATTGGTACTACAGACGTGTGCCTGTATGTCTGTAGCTGTGCAGATGATCAGAGAAGAGCATGATCCATATGAGCCCCGGCCGCTGATTACCCTGGAGGATGTCCTGGGTGAGTTCATCTTGGAAACGGTGCAGCTTCATGCTCCACACCCTCCCCAGAACAGAAAAGCAGACTAGAACACATCCAGGGTCCCGAAACCTGTTTATACTATACTGGTTTGCCAAGATATGCCTTCATGCAGAAAATACAAGCGCTATATTCAAGTTTCTACATCTGTCATTGTTTTTCCCATTTAATATGCAATATCAGTACATGAGTGTATTTGACTAATGTTATATTTATATATATATCTATATATATATCTCTCTATTCCAGTGCATGCGTGTGCCACCACCCCCACTGCATTTAGCTATGAAGCACAGTGAAGGCTGCCTTACTATCTATCGAATGTCCTATGACCTCGTTCTACGAAGTCTGTATGTGTGACTCGTAGGACTTTTTCCCTGTTATGGTGTCCTCCTCTGTAGATACTGGAGCTTCCGGTATCGCCCAAAAGCAGCCTTCCAGGCTGGATGCCCGCTGTAGCGGTGCAGACTGCTGCAGCTGGCAGTCTGAGAAGCAGAGTCAGGATGCTTATCAGTGCTGCAGACCCCAAGCACATGCCGAGGCAGCTGATGGCGTGCAGGCAACATTGTGTACAGACCGTTCCCTGCAAAAGTCTGTCCAACCGCAAGCTTCAGACAGCTGCGAAACCAGGAAGTCTGTGAGGTCAGTGGAAAGTCCTCTCCATTCCGACCTCTTAGTTTTGAGGATGTTTGCCTCTTAAGAGGTTTTTGACTGTTTATGGTCTGATCAAAAGCAGTTCCTAAGTGTGACAGTGTTATGAACAGACCTAGACCAGGAACTGAACCTCTGTACTTCATGAGGCATTATTCCCGGTGTTGAAGCTGCACATACAATAACTTTTTAAATAATTTTTTAAGCCTCAGTGTTCTAATTTTTGCCCCACCCTCCACCCCCCCCCCCCCCCCCCCACCCCCCCCCACCCGCCCCGCCTGGCTCTTTGTTTTCTTTGGTGA
>JAODKE010000051.1:16599784-16622539 GCA_026779605.1 Mormyrus hasselquistii
GCCCAGACTGGCCTGGTTCTGTCCAGTTGGTTGGCACTGATACAAAGGTGAGTGGATCTTGTGGATGGCTGTGTTCTTTTGGGCCTCAGCAACACAATGGGGCCCTGGTGTACTTGTGTGTCCCCATTGCTGTGTGACTGTCCTGCACTGCCTGGTACGTCCAGTGACTCCCTGACTCTGTTTCTGTTCTTTGTTAGACTCTCACTGAGAAAGTGCTGACTGCCTGGAAAGAGATGACTGAGAAAGCGGTGAGCTCAGCCAAAATACATTCGCTGTTTATCCCTAACTGTCACTGCTTTACCCACATTTTTAAAAAATAATGTCCCCTCCAAGAGACAGTGACATTTGTTGCTGTAACAGGCTAATCTTTTATATTAAGAGAACTTTTTCTTGTTTTGCCAGTGACCATGCAAAATAGGTAGGACTAGGGCTGGGTTTTGTTTTCCTCTCACTGCTGTTTGTTCCTGAGAACAGGTTTGACTAGGGCTGGGTGTTAGGCCCTAAATATTAAATCATCATTTTCAGAGGTTTTCACAATATTACGATATTTAGCACAATAGTCTAAAACTGATATGTAGGAAACCATAAAAATATGACAGGAGGTTTCGCGTTTCCCTGAACATGATGACTAAATTGTTTTGCTAGTGGTTCTGGGGCATGTGACAAGTATGATGGTAAATTATGTCAATAGCTGACTCATACCAAGATGGAATTTATGTATAAAATATACAAATATAACTAATGTAAGAAGTGTTTAGATTATATCACAATATGATGTAGAAAAAAATTAATACTATATGAATCCCAATACAATAAAATATAGTGGTGTTACCCAGCCCTAGGTAGGTGTATATTGGCAGTGCTGTAGTGGTTCACTGATGGTCTCTCCTTTTCAGGGAGGGATGTAACCGCCCCCCCCCCCCCCAGAAGTGGAGGCTGAACAAGAGTGCAAATGGACATGTATAATGAATGGTTTTGATGTTTAGCTTTTTCATACAGTGCAAATGTTTTGTTTACTTCAGACAGTGATTTTTTTTTTTTTTTTTTAATTCTGATAAAATTGATTAAACAATTTTCCAGCTTTCACGGATGGTAACACGTCGGCTGAGACGTTCATTCATAGAGCATGGACTCTGCGGGCAGAGTGTTCCCTGGTGACACCAGCAGACGATGTCCCCGTAGATGGTCTACGTCTCACTCATCCAAACTTGTGGCTGCTTTTGGTTTCCAGCAACATGTGCTCACACGTTTTTACACAGGAGCAAAGGTGTAGGATCCACCTATCGGATACGGCTTGCCTCCGTATGTAGAGCTACGTTTTCCGTTGGTGATGGAAATGCACCCTGCTTCCTAACATGTTGAGGCTTGCATGCATCTCTTCTTTCAAAGTCCGTTTCCTTTTTTGAAACGTGTCCGATAAGATCATACTGAGATTGTGATCGTGGCAGGCATGCAGGACTTTCCTCCCAATCAAATGCGTGAAAATAAGCAAAGGGTGAAACTGAAAGATGTCTTTCCTCTGATCTGTTAACATAAGGTAATTTTTCTAATGCGAATTATTCTAAAAATAATTTAAGTGCGGATTTCCACATATGTTTCAATGGATTACGGTTTAAAATTTGAATGCAAAGCATTAATTTCCTTTGTATTCTTGATCAGAGTAATGTTAGCTAGTAAAAAGAGAATCTTGTTTGTGCCTGGTGGGCCAGTGATTGTAGACCATGTCCTAGGGAGCCCAAAGGAACAAGTGAGAAACATCAGAATACATCTGGCTGCATTCAGTGACCTTAGAGATTTTACTCTAGATTTAATATTTCAGTACGCTGGAGGGAGGCAGGGGAGGGGGGATCTCACTGAGGGGGCCTGGACACCCTGGACGGGCCCTGTATTTCTGGATTAATTTACAGAAGCATAGCTTGTCATGCACACTGCCGGTTTGCTGTTAATCGGTCTTAAGTGCTCTCACTGAAGATCACCTGGACTTTTCCAGGTACAAATAAGCTATGGACCCACCATAGTTAACTAAACATTATGTATATGAATTTTTGTCAGTGCTTCCATTTCTCTATCTAGACAGTCCTGTTAGTTGACTAGGAATATAAGGGACTGATCCACCCCTGTAGACTCCTCCTTGTTGGTGCTAACTCAAAAAGTATTTGATGGATCCTTTACAGACATTGCAGACACAGTGTATGGGTTGAGATCTGGACCCTCTTCAGCACTTAGTGACAAAGAGAAGGGTGACTTGGATCAGATGCTTGACCCTGTAAATAGGTTAACTCTATTTGCTGTTATTACTCTATTTTATCTTTGGATCTCATTACCACTTCACAAAAACTTTATATGGATGAAAATCCACACTTGATACAAATTGTCCCAAAATTGAAACTGCAGTGGCAGGTGGCAGCAGAGGGCATAAAGAGGCCTGCAGATGCCATCTTGTGAACACAATTATCTTAGACAGGAAAGTGTTTTTCTAACTTCTCAGCAAATGTATTTTGTTACGAATAAAATTATTCGTGAGGTACTTATCATGGGGGAATTTAATTAAAGTTGGGCTATTAATAAGAGTGTGTGTGGGGCGAGCATGTGGTATTTTCATTTAGTGAAATTAAGTGGGTGAATCCCCGGACTCTGGAAAATTTGTGGGGAAATTCGGTTCATTTGGTCCTAGTCAGTGGTGGTACATCAAAGAACCAGCATGGAGCTGTTGATGAAGAATTAGATGGCACCTATCAGTGACTGTACAGGGAATACATCGCTGTCAGCTTTTTTTGCCGTTTCTATGCATGCTTATCTTAATCAGTTTAGTGTTATAATATTACCAGAGAGAGAATCACAATATAACTTTTTATTGGTTTGCTAGTTTTTAGGTGTTACAAGCTTGAGATATGGTACATTGATTATGTAAGGCCCACTGTGCCTGTACCTAACTGGAGGTGTGTGTGCAGTCATTCAATAGGGGTAGCAGTAACATTATGATCTAAGAAAATCACAATAGGGTCTGTATGACTTTACATGGCAGGTAGTTAGTTTTACCATTTGTACATCTTATAGTTCTATTATGTCATAATATACTGTTTACATACAAAGATTTTTAAATTATTTAAATGTTTTTTCACCAATTAAGTGATGTACAAGTGGCAAAATTACAAATATGGCCCTCTGGTCAGGACAGGTCATGACATGCAGCAAACAGTTTTACTTTCACTTTTGTGTATCAGTTTTTGTTCAGAACAATTTAAGACCATGAAAGATTCAGCCCATTTCTGTACGGTTATGTAATGCTACATTGAATAGTAATGTATGCCTTTAGATACCACAGTTAATTTTGTTTTCTAATTTCCATAAAAAGAGCACTGCGTAAGGGAACATCTTCTTCCTTTTAAGGTAATCTTCATGGTTTTTAGGGGAACTACAGTGTGGTTTGATGTACAATGTTTCCTGATGAATCATTCCCGCCTCCTTTTTAGATTAAGCCAAGTTTCCTTTTAGGTTGTGTCTATTCCTGAAATGCTGGGCCACTGGCGAATGCAAAAAGTGCAGTGTATTATGTACTGGGGCGACACTGGCGAATGCAAAGAAATAGGCATTCTCACTGTCGTAACAGGAAACAGACCATGTCAGCTATATGCCCAGAGGTTAAAAGAAAGACGAAGACGTGTTTGTGCACATTGTCGGTTGTAAATAAAATGGATAGCTACATACTTAAATGCACAACTGACGTCACTGTACATGCTATATACATTACAAAAAGTTTCTGAAATGTGCTGCAAACTTCTGTTCCACTACAGGAAATGTAGACTATTGTGAATATTTTGAATGTAGCTCTTAACTCACTGCCGCATTTGCTGCTCATCAACACTGTTCATCGGTTTGCTGTGCGGCTCCTCTGACATTTTGCTTAAAGTCCATGGAGTACAACTTGTAAAAGGCATCCAAAGAGAAGTGCTGGAAGTAAAGACAAGAGATGCAGTGGCTTGTGAGATGGGACATTTCAGTTAGAACGGAATCCCTGGGAATACCTGCTCGTCCACAACTCACCTGATAAAGAGCTCCTTATAGGATGACTTAAGCCTAGAACGGGTGGAAAAAGATGCAACAAAATAACTGATTGACATAGTAAATAGTTTTCTAACAAAACATCTCAAGCAACAAAAAGATACTATCAGGATATTCATGCATAGTGCCCTAGCATTTACAGTACAAAGCAATGGTATGTTACACACGTGCCAACAGCCACTGGACTTTGGAGCAGGTTACCATACCCAATTCATTTAAGTAGATACTGTTCAGATAGGCAAAAGTGAAATCTATATACTGTTTCATTCTTTAATAGGGTTTAAAATATAGATGATGGCACTTCTGTAAGCACCCTCTATATTTAAAAGGACTTCACCGTGAGGATACAGAAATACAGCAGCTCCAGAGACGAACACTGAAGCGGGAGCTTACCGCTCACTTGCAGGTAACCAGAGATGGTTCTGTAATCGTTGACTTGGTCTTTGTTAAACACTGAGCATGTGTAGTTCCCGCTATCCACCTCCTTCGCTTTATTGATAATCAAGTACACTTTTCTATCCGCTTCTTTCAAATCGAATCCCTCATCGATTTTTGTTTGTCTGGAAGACTTGTAGACGATCTGAGTGGTGTTTTTCTGCCATGTGATGATGTCGGCCGTTCTCAAGTCGTGGTTACATTCCAGTCTCGCTGGCTTGTCCGCTACAGCGTGCCATAGCTTAGTCGAGGCTGCGGGACAGTGAATACAGGACTCAGGACATGGAAAAAAGTGCTCAACTCCATTCAAGTGTCCATCTGTCTGCAGGCGGCTGCTCCAGTGTCGTCCTTTCATCTTCTCCTTTTATAACTTATCTGTGCTATTTATACCACTTATCACTGCACAGCCATGCACACAAGCACCAACAGTGAGACGACACAAAGTTCTTAATTGGTAGCTGAATGTTTAAGATGCTCGTGCATATTATCACTCATTTTCGGGTTCGTTTTATCTAAAATAACTAAAAGAATGTTTTTTTTCCCCACAGTATGGCAGTTTAACAACAGGTAAGTGGATATCTGCCACACTGGAACCAAGAATGGGAACACTTTAATCTGTGCCTTTACTAATTCTGAATTTCTCTATTTCATTCCTAGCCCAAGAACACATCTTCTGTGCATTTTAATGTGAAGATCACTTTCTTAAACACTATTGATCTAAAGCAGTGGTTCTCAACCTTTTTTTGCAGTGGGCCGCACTATTTCCAAGTACAAGTCTCACGGTCCGCATATTATTTACATATGACGTCATCAACGGTCAATAACCAAATATTATGCATCTTAAATTATTACAATTAGATGCATTATTATCATTAGAGAGTATAATTCTACTTACCATTAATGGGACACATTTATTATTATTTTATTTTTAATTTAGTTTTATTTTTTTTACGTGGGCAGCATCGCGGGCCGCATTTGCATCTGTGACGGGCCGCAGGTTGAGAACCACTGATCTAAAGTATACATGACAAAACCTGGTTTTGATATAAATAGGGGCAGCATGTGGCTCTGTGTGCCTGTAATCACAAGGTCGCAGGTTCAAACCCTTGAGCAAGGCCCTTAACCCGCAGCTCCCTGGGCGCCCCGACAGGTGGCTGCCCTTCACGGACAGCTTGCTCTACAAGAGCAATTTCCCCACGGGGATCAATAAAGTTGTGATTATTACTATTACTTACTGAATAAGCTTACTGTGTGACATAAGAGATGCAATCTGTCTGTTGTTTTCACCCATTTGAAGGCCTTTTAAGTAGGTAAGCGCCCATGTAGGCAGCCTGAGCCACACCTCAGTGCCCCACACTGTCACATCGATCTTAGCAGATTTGGTTTAAGCAGATTAATCCTCCTCTCACCTCATTAGTGTGTTACTATTATTACCACACAGAACCATGCTGTGCCCGCATACATGTCAGACACGGATGCATATCCATGTTAGGAAAAACAGAAATTCACTTGCCTGGGGTGTAAAATAGAAAATTTAGGAAGATTATATCCTTCACCAGTATTCTGAAAGACATCAAAACACAGGAACACATTATATCTCAATGGAGATTTTGCATTTAAATACACTTGACAGTACAAGTAGTTCAGACTATAATTTGCCCTAATATATCTCTTTCCCCCCCCCTCCCCCCAAATTATCAATTTTGGCAAGTTTTACCTTCTGCACCCAGCCCTCAACATTTTTCATGGGGCATTGCCAAATTTCATCAGTAACACAAAGCCAATCTGGGGAAAATGTCTGCACTAATACTTTGTAATGACCAAATGAAATATCTTGTATTTCATAAATATTAAGTTTTTCCATACACTATGCTCTTCGGTTCGCTGACAGCCTCTATTCATAATCTTTTTGTAAACCCCTCAGCTTTGCTGGTGGTTTATTAATGAGTGTATGTTAAAACAGGTCCTTCTATATACAATCCTCAGCATACAGTGGCATGAAATAATATTCCTGTTGACTTTGGTGCAGCATATATACATAAGATGTGTATATAGTGACTGTAAGCAAGACAAGTGCAACACATGAGGGAGAGAGGAAAATGAGAGTAATAGCTAATGTATGTAAGTAATAGAGAATATTCATACACTAACACAGGGGAGCTAGGGGTACCCACACAAAAACAGATACGGTGGCTACTGTAGAAGTACAAGAAGTAAAGTTACCACAGATGTATGGTACTGATGTAGGAAAAGGGGCAGTGTCCACTGGAGAAAGTGGCTGTATTGCACAGACGTAGGAAATGGCGCAGTGTTGGACAGTGTCCACTGGATAAGGTGGTTATGTGATACTGATGTAGGAAAAGTATTTACACTACTAATATTATATTCACTCTAGCAGACAGAAAATCTTTGTAACCCTGTTTGCAGGGCGCTTCAGTTCACTGGCATGATATCTAATTAGTAAAGTATTTGATACTTACGGCAGTAATTTCATGATTCTTGCAGTAGTCTGGACACTGATCTGCTGTGTGTCTTAGTTTGGTGTTGCTCTGGAACGTGAGGGATTACATGCTCACTGCAGCCTGCAACACATCCAGGATTATGAATTGTGAATTAAAAGCATATTTATAATAATAAAAATCATACAACCTGTTTCAAAACAATGTGACCTCGGACTGCTGATCCCCATTTACACATAGACTGAGAAATAATTATAATATTCAGGTACTAACATTCATGGGTACAGCTGAATTTTCAATCAGCAAAGATCTATTTTAAGAGGCGCAGCAACTTAGCCTCGCATTTGTGCAGTGCTCGGGCACTTGTAAACACTGCTGACATTTAGCATAAAATGCATGAATTGCACGGGAGCATGAACTAAACTGCCCATCCATCCATTATCCAGCAGGTAATATTCCCATGCAATACTGCGCCATTTCAGCAACGTAAATCCTGAACTCACAGATCTGCTCTTCAGACTATCTGGACAAACGAAACCGAAAAACGAGCACAGACCCTCATGTTCCTTTACCCGAGCATATAATATATTATAAAGATATTTTCTGCTAGCGGTTATTTCAAGAAAAACACAAGGTGTATATATAATCCAAGTCTGATAGAAATAATGCGCCGAACTTGTCAAAAAAAGGTGGATGATACTGTGGAAACCGCCATTTTTGTAAACAAAACGGCTACAAAACAGCTACATATTATCTTTATTCCTTCGACACATCCACATAAATTACTTATTTGTTCTAACTAAATTATGTTCCGATTAGAATTATTCCGATTCGAATCATTTATCTGCACAAAACATTAACAATTTTAACCAAACTTCAGCTAACTTGGTATTCAAGAAAAACTATATTTTAGATAGAAACCATTACAAGAAAGCGATCACCAAAATATATTATAATATAATACTCCATTGTCCTCTCCACCACAGAGGTACAAGCTTAAATAAGCCTACGGACTTTACCAACGGGCAGTGAAGCGTCTGCAGGTTAACAACTGATTTTTTTGCAAAAAAAAAAATAACAAGAATAATCGGTTTGCGAAATGCGTACCTTTCCGTCTCCTTCGATGCTCTGTGAAGGGGGCGTTATGTGACGGTCTACGTCTCCCGTCCCAAAAGGCAGATGGTGTTTAGGCCTAAATGTAGTAAAACGGGATTTCGTATTAGCCTGATGTCTTTCTCTAACTCTCCTAAATTCGGTAGTTGTCGATACTGAATGTACGATGTGAAATAATCGGAAGCTTAGTTTCACTTCGAGCAAATAAAATAAAATAAATGCATTTTTTCCAGGCGCAGGTAACTCAAGAACTGAAACATACAGCACACTAGTATTGTGACACAGGCACTGCGTTTTACGGATATTTATTCAGAGAGGTGGGTGTGAGAGGAACGGGGTGGTGGATGTGCGGGAGCGGGAGTCTGTAAGCGGTAAAATTTGATTGTTGGAAAAAAGCAGCTTTTGAATCAGATGTTATTTATTCGCAAGTGTATGTGACAGTTGCAAAACATAATTAGTTAAGATTCAAAGGAAATTACTTGTGATTACAGGCATGACCACGAAAAGACAAAGCCAGACAGTACGCAATATGCATGCAAATACTATGACCTAAAAATATATTTCTGACATGTAGAGGTGGTAATAAGTGTGTGAATAAGACAATACTATTATTGCAGATATGCCATGGGTGATTCAAGTTCGGCCCAGTGGGCATGTAAATCGAGTTCTTACGATGTTGTTTTGTTTTCGGAATTTTCGCTTAAAATCTGAGGTGCGAAATATACCAATGTGTCGCAAACATAATTACAAATATATTTTTGGACTAAGACTAACCCCGATATGAGGCGTCACACCACACGCAGCAACAGAATTACTTTTTGTTTCTTTAGCTGGGAATTCATCGTCAACGCTTATGGCATTGCTGCAGTTTGTACTAGTAGCAGGCTAAGCAGATGTTTTAACTATGGGGTTTGGTTTCTTTGCTTAATGGTAATTTGCTTAATATGGGTTCTCAAGCAACCGTGAGACACGCATTTCAACCAATTCACACGCCACACCCTGTGTTTCTCACGCCCACCGAGGTCTCCCGTTACCCAGAATTTTCTGAAGATGCGCAGGCATACGGAGTAAATCCCAAAATAAGTTACATGTCATCCCCTCGCTTGCGCGTTATTAAAATGGATGCCCGCACATGGAGTGCCGACAAATGGAAGAGCAAGACCCGATGAATGTGGTAGGTAGGGGTCTAAAGTGTCACGCATGGACCGTGAGACACGAGACACGAGCCTAATGTAATCTCGTTCCAAACTTTTGATGAAACCTGAGAGTCCTGGTTTACTGTTAATGCTTCATGAAAACTGGCTTAACATACACGTCGGAGCGGCAGTCTCGAGCTGGTGCGGCGCGCGCGGTGTTCGACGTTTTCTTAACCGTTTTTCTAGATACTAAGCAGCCCCGAGGAGTATTAATTTAACAATAAATATCCTGAAAGTCAAACCTGTTTTGGTAAGATCGTCTGAAAATTTTTGTGGGGTCGAAGAACAAAAATGAGTCTATCTCCAGGTAGCACATTTTTTTTAGTAATTCATGTCAAATAACGTTCTATGCATTTTTTACCGAGGCATTTGGGAAACCCAGTGCTGGGCCATATGGCAAATTATTTATTCATGATAATTTTCCCACATCAAACGATGTCGGTAATAATATAACTCAAGGCATTATTTCTTTACTTCAGTGCTCAGCTTTTACGTAAAATCGCCCTTAAACTGATTCAGAACTTGAACATAAAACGAAGAATTGAACGGACCGCAAACTGGAATCTGATTTTAATGAATAAATCATACGAAAATACGAGCAAAAACACGTATTGTTGGCGTTTTCTAATATTAGGCCGTACTATATATGTGGTAGTAGGGCCTAACACTAAAAAAAGCCAACAGTACGTTTTGTCGCTAGTGTTTTCTATTATTGCCTAGCGTTTAGTTCTAGGGAACGGGTTTGACTAGGGCTGAGCGATATACCTTAAAAACCATATCACTGTATTTAAAGCAATTTTCAAAGTATCAATATTTAATTTAAATGTTATCGATATATATGACGGGTAATTTTAAATGTTTCTGAACCTAATGGCTAAATAGTTTTACTAGTAGTTATGGAGCATGCGTCAGGTATAATGATAAATTACACCAGCAACAGACTCATACCTAGATGGAATTTGTGTAAAAATGTACAGATATAGCTGTTCATTATGCAAGAAAACAAGTGTTTAGGTTATATTACGATACGATATTCACACTGAAGACGATAAGATTGTTCATAATAATACGACATTTTATCGATATGTCGCCCAGCCCTAGGGAAATCCTTACACCGATATTATAATATTAGTTAACATTTTTTATTTACTTTGTACATTTTCCGGGTTCACAGTAAGTTGCGTATTTTCGAGGACAGGTAGATAGGAAGAAAAGTCTTGTAAGACTTCCTAGTATTTGTTATAATATTCGTATGAAATAAATCTCATACTTTTCAAATTTTTAAATCATAGTAAAGTAAAATAAAACACAATTCAAATTATCTAAAGAAAAATGTATTTTATACATTATCTTTGTTCTTTATTCAAAAAAATATGGTTGAATGGTTTAGTGCAGGGGTGTCAAACTCCAGTCCTGGGGGGGCGGAGCCCTGCACATTCTTGGGTTTCCCCTCATTTTACACACCTGATTCAACTCCTTGCGCCTCCTTGCACTAATTACCACACAGCTTTTGAGATGAATCATTTATGGTGGAACAGGGAAAGAACTAAACTACACAGGGCTCCCGCCCCCCAGGGCTGGAGTTTGACACCCCTGGTTTAGTGTGATGCCTTCTTATTTACTGTGTAAAAAATCTATTCATAGGCCACGTGAAATGTATTAGTGTGGAAATTCGAAATGACAGTGATATGTATAGTGATGATGTAATTTGAGCTTTTGTTTTCAGTTAGGAAGCCATTGTATTAAGGGGGTATGCAGCTGGAGCCCGCCTCAGGCACTGGGCAGATGGCAGGGGTGTCAGTCCATTGCAGTTTTCACTGGTTTGCTGTCTTTAAATTATGTAGACATGTACACAGAATATGCCAGCGGATCCTGAGAACCATCTAGTTGCTTGACCTTCTTTAATAATTTTAAGTATTGTTTTTATTTCAGCCATGGAGCCTAAGCTGGAGGAGCTGAAGGGAAAAATCAGACACCTACAGCAAGGTAGATACCCCCCAGAATTACAAAGCCTACACTCAGTATCAGTGTGAGCATGTTCTTTTTCTAGGTCAAATACGTACCAATTACCTCATGAGTGTGTGCACATCTATACTCAGTGTGTAACATTCTTTATTTGTGTATATTTGTGTATATGAGAATTTGGTTCTATTCAGTACTTTTTCATACTGAAATCTGTTTTATTCTTTTGTTTTATTTCCACTTATTCTATTTTTCTTTTTATGTCCTATATTGTCTGTGAATGTATGGACCTGTACTGCCAAAACAAATCCCTAGTACATGTAGATGTACTTGACCATTAAAGTGAATTCTGATTCCAGTTCTGCATAAACTTTTTCATCTCATTCTGTTTGTTCTCTCTCCATCCAGTTTTTTCTATTCAGTTGATTGTCATTGTCATTGACAGTCAAAAGGACACTTGAAGAGGATCTGAGGGAGGCCCAGTGTCTGAGCCATGCACTTCAAGAAGAAGAAGATGCTTGTAGGAGAGTCGCACCCTTAACACATATTGAGGTTACCGAAGTTTGTGTGGTGGTCTGTAAACGTTTGTCACCTCCTCTACAGTGTGCACAGCGGCTCAGCAGCTGGAGATGACATACAGTGAGAAAGAAGGTATAGCATTGGTGCGATTTCTTACACCATCTTTCACTGTGCGATGGACACCTGATGTATCACTTTATTTGTTTAAAAAAATGTAGGTAATTTTGGCAGTATGACAGAACCAAACCCATACTATGCGAAATCCATATAGAAATCTTTATTGACAGATCCATCTCTGAGATTGACTGTTGCTTTCTGTTGGATGATTACATCTGCATTAGGAGAACAACTAGCCAAACAAGTTAAACTTTGACATGTACTGTCAAGTTTCTGCTTGCTTTGTATGTAACAACTCAATAAATAATGTTGTATGATAAAACCGTAGGACAAATGAACATGGACAAAGGAGTTTTTTAAGGACCAAAGTAGACATTTGTTTTCACAAAAATGGCAGTGGACATGAAAACAATGTCCATTTCAGAGTCAGTAATCCACCAGAAAAAGGGGTCAGGTCATGGAACTGGAGCTACAATTTTGTGATAAACAAAAGATAGGTCAGTCATATAAGTAACTGTAAGCACTCTTAATGTCTTAGGACTGGTCTAGTTGGATTTTTATTTTTCCTCCCAGAGTCTTGCAAGGCACTGCAGTATAAATGTGAGGAGCTGGAATTTGATTTAAAGAGGTAATCATTCGCATTGTAGCTACAGCATGTCATTATAAATGAGAATATTACATGCAGCACGCAGCAGTTTCTCATTGTAAATCAAGTTTTACATGGTGAGGCGCAGTGCTGTTTGTACATGGTGAGGCGCAGTGCTGTTTGTACATGGTGAGGCACAGTGCTTTGTGTCTCTCCTGGCTTTTGCCTCTGGTTTTATAGTCTATGGGGATTGCTGCTAAATATTTCTGGATTCTTGCTGTTGCTTGCAGAGAGCAGCAGCTGAGCAGTGAGACTGAGGACCTTGTTCAGCAGTATACCTTTCAAATACAAGAGATGAAGCTGAAACACAGGAAACTACGGTACTGTTTAGGCAACAGCTCATTTCAGCAACCGCTAATCCAGTCAGGGCTGCTGTCAGCCATAGTTCACCTCTGGATGTGTTAATATAAGGTGGGCAGTACGTAATGTTACTGGCTCTTCGAACATCCTCACTTTGTTAGTAGAATCATTTTCAGTTATTTTTTCTTTGAGACAATTACTGTTGAGTATACAGTATATGTGGGTAAGTCTTAATATGTGACAGGGACATAAGCTATACATGTTACACTATGTGAAGTTGTGTATATAATATTGATCTTCTGATGTGTAACAGGAGCTTGACCCAATATCTTTAAAAGCTGATAAAAGATTATACAGCACCGAGCTGTGATATTAAGTATTCAAAATAATTTTCACAGGATGAAATTTGAAGGTGAGCTTCAGCAGCTGATGGCCCAGCACAAGCACCTCTACTCAGTTTATGTGAGTTTCGGGTGGGATTCCAGGTTACTGTTTAAGAAATGGACACTTAAGGAAAAATTACATGTTGATTCTGGGGCATTGAAGTTGTGCCTTATTACAAAAAGATGAATAGCTAGTTCGGAAGAATCAGCATAAGCTGCATAAATGGTTTACTGTATGTACACCATCCGAAAAAAAGTACCAATATGTACTTTTGGGGGTACAGTTACTTGTCACCCTCCAGGTTCTGCCAGTTGTACCATAACTGTAGGTAAATGTACCTTAGAATTTAATGTAAGGTACAGAAATGGACTCAGGAACATTTTTGTAGCATTGGGGGTACATTAGTGTTGTTTGTACCTTGGGGAGCAAAACTGTACCAGGGCTGCACCCTTTTTCCTGACAGTGTAGGGTGACACATGTATGTTTGATACTCTATATCAGGGGTTCTCAAAATCTGGATCGTGGTCTGAATGAGGACCAAACTGCGAGTTAATCTAGACCCAGCTGATAACGCGGCTTATGAATCACTATGGTTAACGTGAAAAGGCAACACTCATCATTTGTCATGCTCCCCATGACAGATAGTTGAAAAAAAATTAAAAAAAATTTTGTTGTTTTGATATCTCCATCGAAGATTATTAATTCATTAAAGTTCATGACTAAAGCTCAGTTTTTCAGCTTTCAGTAAAATGTTCATGTTTTAATATTGATAATTAGGATCATATTTTTAAAGAAAGTAAGTAAAATTGCCAAACTTGTTGCAGTTTACCAATGTCCGCTCTATATGTGTAATCTTTAAGTCTCCAGAACAGCTACCTGGAGAAATAGAGAGGCTTCAGAAAGTCACAGCGCAGTTGGTAAAAGCAGGCAAGGGCCCTTCCCATCCCATACCTTTCATCTGATTTGTGTTATTGTTCTTATGTTCTGGCTCCATCAGTTATAGTCTATACATTTTCATTTTATTCAGTAAAGTGAAGGAACCACTGAGACTGTCTTGTTCTCATGCTAGCAGAAGAGCTGCGGCTGTCGCAGCTTAATTCCCTTGAGGAGGAGGTAAGGCGAGTGGCGAATAGGCAGCAGCCAGTGGGGGGCGCTGCAGACACAGTGGAGGCCCACATTCAGCAGGACGGAGTTCCTCACATCACTTAGAGCAGAATGCAGTTTCATGGATTCCAGTGCGCAAAGCAAAATCATACCCAAGAGGAGTTGTTCTCTTTAACACATATAGCAAGATCTTAAATGAAAGGAGCCCAGACATGGTTTTGTTTTGCACCACCACAGTATTTTAAAATGGACCACATGCTGGTATAGCTGGATGGTTTGTGGTATCCAAAGCAGTAAAGCAAAGTAAGGTTAGTGTTTATAATTTACCCATATGTCCATGAATATTGGAAAACAGTTTACAGCTCTTCCCTTGTATTGTTGCTTTATGAAATAAAATTGATTTAAATTCAAACATTATCGGTAATTTATTCATCTTATAAAATATTTTACATTTATATAAACATATTTTATACGTGTTGAGCTGGCCTTTGCTGTTTCTGGTGCTATTGCACCACCTACGGGTTGATGTTTAACCCACCGCACAGCCACAAAAAAGCATATTGGCAATCAATAACTCATTTTACCTCATGTGTTTCCTTGATGTCACTGCTGACCATTCAGAGTGGATGTCGTACTGTAGCGGCATAATTCTTTAGCATTCTGAAACATTGGTAGGTATTGAAAAATAGAAAAACATAAAAACAGCTTCGCTCACGTTTTTTCATGTGAAGTGGTACCTTGACTTACGAGTGTCTCGAGTTTTTCGAGATTTTCTGTTTTGAGTTGAGAACGAAAATTCGGGTTTTGAGCCAACTTCAGATACCCCACCGCTAGTTGCACAGTGAACGCCGCAACATCCGCCCAGCATCCTGTGATCGCTCGTTCACTTTAAGCGGTTAGCAGGCAGTGGAAGTATTAGTATTGTGCTTGCATTTCTGCTTGCAGTTATTTTGCAAAACTTAGTTTTTCCAACTCATGTGTCTGAAGAAAGTGAATGCGAATAACTGCTGAGAGGAAGAAGCGGATGATGTGCATTGAATTAAAGGAATGATCGAGAAATATGACCAAGGTGTGCGTGTAGTCGACTTGGTGAAGCAGTACGAGCGTAGCACTAATACAATCTGCACCTTTCTGAAGCAGGAGTCGATAAAGGCTATAACGCCAGCCAAGGGCATTAAAATATTTTCTGAACAGCGGACATCTATCCATGAAAACATGGAGAAGGTGCTGATGGTGTGGTCGACGGAGAAGCAGCTCGCAGGAGATACCGTAACGGAGGCTAAAATCTGCGAGAAGGCACGAGATATTTACATAAAATGCGGTGTTTTTTTGGGGGGGGGGGGCGGAACTGATCGATGGCATTTCAGTTGGAAAAATTGATTTGACATACGAGTAATGTGAGTTACGAGCCCCGTCACGGAACGAACTAAACTCGTAAGTCAAAGCACCACTGTAGTGTGTATTTCAGTGCACAAAGTTTGACTATTCGCTGTAAGCAGTAAACCATAACAATTTTCCGACCTGTACCGGGACCACCTTCCTACACTTAACACACTCTAGTGTATCAACACATCTGGAGAATGTTACACAAACGTCTTTGGCCTGTGTCTTTGTAGTCAGCTTGAATTACATGACAAAAGTAGCAAATACAGCTTCAAAACAATCATATTTTCCACAACGTTACAAGCCTGCTAAATATTTCTCCATTCACTATTGCTATTTGGTCATTTGAGAACATTTTAATGGTTCACGACAGGACATTTTGCTGTAGCATTTAAAGTTGCATGTTTCTAAGGATTCTTTCTGGCCGTTAACCTGACAGCCCTTGATTCTTAACCTCCATAGCTCTGCCTGCCTTGCATGTGGACTCTCCTCTTCTGTATATTGTGTTCTAACACTGAAAATGGGGGTTAAAAAAAGAGAATAATTCATGAGTTCACCTTTGTTCACCAGCTGTCTTTTTGCCAAGTTAACAAGAGGCAGTAGATCCTCAGTGGTGCTACATTTACTACGTGCTCTGATCCCCCTTTACTATAAGCATCGGAACCAGTGATACAGATAGTCAGAACCAGTGATACAGATAGTCACTGAACTGATGCTTGGGGGAAATGGTATCGTATTTGAAACTAACCTCCTCATTCGGCCAATTTCAAATCATAAAACAATAAATCACAGTTTGATGCAGAGGTAAAATGGTATTTTTCAGAACCTGTACAGTTGTGATTTGTGTCATTAAAGGATTCTGATATCTGTAAAATGATTACGAGGAACAACATTTTCAGACACGTAAGAAATGAGCATATTTTAATACAGCCGACATGGAATACAATTAAAACATAACTCCTGCGTTGAATTTCCTTTCCACATCTGTCAAAGGCAATCATGTATGTGCACAGAATATAGTACAAATAACATATAAAGGCACTTAAGTGTTGAAGGAATTACTGAATTTAATCTGCTACCATTTAATGTACTGCCCAGCTATGTAAGAAATTCCAGAATGTATAGAAACTGAAATCATTCAATGATCAGACGTGCGTAGTTCTTTTGTTGGACTATGGAATTCTTGTACAAAGTAAGATCAAGTCATTCTTTGTAAATCACCTTGTGCAACTGCTCACATCCCTGTTTTATAGACTGTGCTTCAGCATTCTTACAAATTCACCCTGAGTCACCAAATGCTACTGATCGACGTCGTCACCTGGTTAGTCAGTACATGTTCCATTTGTCAGTTAAACACAAGGGCTTTAACCCTACACAGTCAAGCTCACCTGAGAAAATGAAATGGTTGTTTGCTTTGGTGAAATATATTCTCATTCTTTCGCTTTTTCTGTTCTTTTTGTTTTCCCACCATTCCCATTCGAATTCAGATTTTTGGGATGCAGGCTGTAGGCTAGAACAGCGACAGATCCGTGGCTCAATGTCCACATTTCACATTCAGGTCTGTAGGCACTGTATGGCTACATCTGCACTGAGCACTCTGGGCCTCGAGATGCGGCCACGTTGGCTAACTGCACGCCTTTGGTCACTTGCATCCTGTACCAATGCAGGTACAGTGTAGGTAATGGCTCAGTGCCCTGCTGCCGTTCACAGGTGTTCACAATGATCCTTTCATGTCAGGATGTTGGGTAAGTGTCTGTTTTTGCTTTGATGTTTCAGATGTTCAGACGTCAAAAACTGCACACAGCCATGTGCAAAATAAAAACGATAGGGCTGGAGTGATTAAGTGAATGTGACGACAGAACCGTGACATTGAAAGGTGAAAAGGAAGGAAAATCTTTTGTCTGCCAATGTCGTGTCTGTAGAGTTGTCTCGTTCACATTCTTTTCAGCAAGCCTGCCACATGCTATTCTGCAGCTAATCCTGCTGTAGGGCAGACGCTCTGCAATAGGTCCTGAGTTGAACTCCTCCTGCACTAAATACATGGGCCTTTGTTGTGTTTTTCTGAGATGGAAGATCCAAGGAAGCCTCCGCTTCAGATCCCCAAATCAGGCTTATTGTAGCAAAGTAGTCAACAGGAATTAGCAGTTGTTTCCCGTCTGTTTCATTATCCAAGAGTATTTCCCATCTGTTAACATACAGAAAACACAAGTTGGAGAACATTCAGCTATCCTGACATACTGACTTGTCGGTAGATCATGCAAACTAGACTGTACTATCCTCGGTCAAGTGATCAACCAATCATTTCAATTGCACAGAAGTAGTAAATCTGTTAATATGCATTGTTTAATAATTTGTACAAAAAAATGCAAACATGTATCAAAGAAGTCCTATATCAAATTGAAATACTATAATTGGTTTTTTTAAAAAATCATTCATTTTATGCAAAGATGTAAAATGTGTTTTGCAATGCTTTTTTTCTTCATATTTCGGAGTAAGTGACGGCACATAAAATAGATAGATCCCCCCCCGGAAATTCACTTTTCTGAAAACAAATAGCACATTCTAGCTTCTCTACAGTACCTCAAAGCGGCTGTAGACTTTCTTCTCTTTACGCAAGCTCTCAATCCTCTTCAGGATACTGTCTCTTTCATGGCTGTTGGCTTGGGTACGTTGGAACCGGTTCCTGCTCTGGTAAGTAACGGATGGATCTGGCTCTGTATTCTTTGGCACGTTCCCCTCCCCTTTTTCGGCCTTTTCTACGCCGTCAGGCGGCGGCTTGGCCAGCTCCATCCTGTTCTTTTGGCTGTTTGCAGAGATCTGCTCTAGAATAACCTTGGTATCATCGCGAAGGTTACTGCTGTAGAGCATGTTACTAGTAGCGGACTGATAACCAGGCCGGGTTGTTTTGGAGGCCGCTTTGTTGACTTTCTCTCCCTTACTCCCCGCCTCCGTTATGCTACTGTCACCTTGTGAGGTCTTTCCGATGCTGTCAGATGCTGGGTAAACGTTCTGAACGGGATTCTCTGATACTTCTTTGACTGTATAGATCACCTGACCTGCCTTTTCCTCCGCGGCGGCCACGGCTTTCTTGTCACTTTTCGTTCCAAGCAGTCCCTTCAGTCTTTGTTTCTGCTTTTTCAGAAACTCCGTCGCCTTACTGTCTTGCTTGCCTTCCCCGTCGGAGCTTAGCGAGCTGGTGGAGCCGAGCCTCCTACTCAGCTTCCCGCCCGACTCTCCGCTCGTCGTGGCGGTAGCTTTCTTCATTTCACTCTTCTCGGCATCCGTGGCATCTGTGAACATCTTCTCATCACCAGAGGTGCGTCGAGAGTGACTTTTGAAAGGATTCAGTGAATCTTTTTTGAAGAACTTGGGAGAAGGGGATAATTTCGTTGCCTTTGACGGCAGAGCTTCTTTGTGTGGCACTTCTGGAGCATCACTGAGTTCTCTCTGCCCTGCAGACTGAAGCTCATCTTCTTTAAAATGAACTTCCGGTGATGTCTGAGTTATTGCCAATGCTTCAGGCTCCATCTCTGCTGTTTCTGGCTTACTGGATTTAGGTTTTGTCAGTGTGTCAACAACGGCTGATTTTTGGGGAACAAGATCTGGTGGAGTGTCTGAGAGGTCTGGCTTTTTGAGAGCAGGCTCTGGGCTTCTGACAGCAGATTCCATTGCCATCCTTGATGCCTTTCGCTTGGCAGCGAGTTCTTTGAAGTACTGAAGCCTGCTCTCAGGATCATTCAAGCTTGTTGCAGTGACTAAAGGCTTTGGTGGCTCCACTGGTGGTATGGCTTCAGTTTTTTCATCGAGTAATGGCTCCTTTATCTCTCCTTCACTGGAGGGAACTTTCGATGACTCCTGTGTCTCTGTAGGAGCTGAGTCTTTTGCATCTAGCTTTATGTGACTGCTCCAGTCAAATGGCTCTCTTGACATGGATCTCCTCTTTTCCAAAATCTGAGCAACGATAGAGGTGGTTTTACTGGGATTTGTCTCGTCCTCTTCGTCGTGACTTGAGACAGTTTTCGCTACCAGAGAGCTGTGCTGCTCAAACTTGGATGAACTGAAGATCAGTGAAGATCGAAGTCTAGAGTTTCTATGAAGCATTGGGTTCAGTCTGCTGCGGAAGGACTCGTGCTTTGTGAGGCTGAGATCCCGGTTCTGCGCCTCCTCTGGTTTGCTTTCAGCTCCAGTGGTGTGTGATAAGTCAGAGGTAGCTCTGTATTCTGTCACTGGCTGAGCTGGATCTTCTGTGTGTGGAAACCCTGCCACCCCAGGCAGCACGGGCTTCCCGTAGCGTGGGAGCATATCGGTCCTGCCAGATGTGATGCTGGGAAATTCTCTGGTACGAAATCTGTGCTCCTGTTCTTGCAGCTTCCCCTCCGAAGGCTCGTCAAGAGCATCAGGCCCCAGTGGCTGCAACAGGCCCTCCTCTTCTGTGTTTTCACAAGTACTTAAAAATGAGGAAATCCTCCAGTTCCGCAACCCCTGCTTTGCACCGTGGTCCTGTGGTTGCCTGTCCATATTGTCCCCAGTACTGAATAGTTTAAAGTCAGGGGGGTGTGGCTGTGTAGGGGAGGACTGACATGCATAGGACTGGCCCATACTTGGCCTCATTGGTTTTGTCTGAGTGTAGCGGCCCCCACTGGGGCCAGTTGCATTCCCAGATTCATGCATTGTCCCTTTGCAGGTGTCAGGAAGCATGTAGCCTGCCAGGCGGTTATAGCTCTCTGGAGGTTCTAGCTCAGGTAGGTAAGCTGATTCCAAATGCTGGTCCGAGTGATGCTGACTCCTTAATTTATCGTAAATTCCTCCTTGGATGTGAAACTGATCTCTCTGGAAGTGTGTTTCTTTCTCTTCCAGGTTATTCATGACTCGGTGCTTCATGAACTGTCGAGACGAGGAGTAGCTCTCGTATGTGCCCTCCGCATAGCTGTGCCTCTTGAACGCATTCGTTTCCATCTGCCGGGAGGCTATCATTGTTCTGCCCTGGTCCAGGAAAGATCGTTCCATCCTGGAGAATTTATTGCTTGACATCTGCATCTGGGCTAAATCCTTGGTTCCATGGCGAAAGTGGTCTTCCAACCTGAACGAACGATCAACATCCATTCGTTCTCCGAAGGGGTATCCAGATAGCCCATCGTGGGGAGCTGTCTCCAAGTGCAGGTATGGGACACCTCTGTTTCTTAGGGACTGGGTCCTTTTAAAAGCAAACTGGCTGCCATATTTGATGCCATCTGCCGGAAATGGAGCCAGAGCGTTCTCCATGACCAGAGGCTGAGACTGAGCAAACAGGATCCGAAATTCCTCATCGAACGTGGTCACCAGATCCCCGAGGAAAAGGTGAGCGATACAGCGGTGGATCTTCTCAAACGACCACATGAAGCTGCGAGCAGAGCAGAGAAGAAGAAAGTGAAATACCTCGGTCGGTGAACAAGTGAAACACGTCAGCCGTAGCATTAAAAATGTATCTGAAACATTTGTATTGTTAACGGTGTAAATAATAAATGCACAACACAGCCATTTACTGGATGCCTGCCTATTAAATGATGTGCAAAAATGACTAATGAATAACAAACAGCCTATGAGGCGGACCTGTAGCTGCCGCTGAGCACGGCCCGGCAGTCGACCAGCAGGAAGCGGGCCATCAGCTGGCCCTTGAAGGACTTCCCGGTGCGGCAGTAGTACGTCGTGCCCGACACGGTCCTCACGCGCATCATCTGAAACAGAAAGTCATGAGCCTCACAAACACAGCAACAGCCACTTTCTTCCTTTGCAAATATCAGTAGAGAAGATTAGAATTTTCTTTGAGCTGTCCTCTGTCTGTTTTCCGATAACTTGTATACTGGAATGGGGAGTCTATCCGAGGCTGAATAGGGTAGAGGCAGGTATGCACCCTGGACAGAATGCAGCCCATCACAGGACACAAAATCACATTGCGTGCAATACAGAGATACCAATTAACCTTACTTTGCATCTTTGGACTGCAGAGTGAATCCACATGACAGAGGAAGAATATGCAAACTGTACACATACAGAGCAGAGGCAGGATACCAGCAAGCAGTACTGAAGGTATGACGACTTAGGGCCGCCGTAGCACCCAGGTTCGAGCTGTTGGTCCGATTAAACAAAAACAAAATATCTAATATGCTATGGCAGTGATTCCTAATTCCTAAACATGGAGGCAGTGCATGTTTTTGCTCCCTCCCAGCTCCCTGCCAGACTGTCCACATTTTTGCTGCCTCCCAGCTCCAGCAAAATCTTGGACTGTCTGTGGGTCTCCAAGGACTGGATTAGGAAACACTGCTGTGGAAGCTCATTTTAAATTAGCCAGTAAACCCTGTCACTGCAAGTCATTTACTATATAGCATATTTACGACGTATGGTTTTTATTCGATAAGTACATGTTTAAAAACAACTGTTGCAATGGAGATACTATGGCTTCATTTGCATTCACATTTACATATTTAGCAGACGTGTTTGTTCAAAGCAACATGCAAGTGAGGGCAATAAGCACATCGCAAACATATCTGCCCTCGAGGAGTCGACTAGGCGTGAGTCCAGCTAGGCTGAGCTTCCAAGGATGCCCAGGTACCAGCATAAGCAGGATTGGAGCAAGAGCAACAGAACAACTTCTAACAAAACAAGAACCTAATAAGACTATTCAGTGACTTGAAGTGCAACATAAGGACATCCAGGGTACGTAAAGAGGTGTCAGGTTTGTGGGATATTTGTAGTCGTAATACCAGAAAGCACAGCGTGTTTGTCTCCTTCTTTAACATAATACAGAACCACTCTGTCTAAATACATGGAAAACAGGCTTGTAGAATAGAATAGAAATGTGATACTTTATTAATTTAATAATTTCGTGATCAACAGTCAACCAGTCAAAGAAAAACATTTAGTACTGTCGATGGATTAACAAACCATTTGGGGAATTTTATAAAACTTAAATTTCTTTAAATTCCCATGTTTTATAGGGCAGCACTGTCATTTACAGGTTTGATGGATGGATGGATGGATGGATGGATGGATGGATGGATGGATGGATGGTCATTTATATGCAATCAAACTCACAGGA
>JAODKE010000051.1:16628707-16640988 GCA_026779605.1 Mormyrus hasselquistii
GAGAGAGAGAGAGAGAATAAAAATGATGCACTTTTGGTAGGGTTCTTAGAAAGCGTGTAAGGGCAGTGTGTGACTCTATACTAGTGCTCAGATGGTTGCTGGTTCAAATCCCAGCAGAGTGATTCTTTCATTGTACTTAGCCCAGCTAACTCTGCTCTGCTAAGTGCATGTTGCTTTGGATAGAGATATCGGCTAAATATGTAAACCAGTACAACAGAAGTAAAGGGAATCTGCCCTGCTTGATGCTGCTGGAAGTGGCGCAGTGAGTATGCAGTGAGTATGCTAAAGGCTTAAATATTTACGAAGGACTTGCTGTGGCAAGCAGGCTCTGCTTTTCCTCTGCAAGCTAAGCTAATAAAACAAAACAAAGCCCCCCCTCGGCCTGTGAGCCACACCCTGCTCTTCTCTCCTTACAAACAGAGGTATCTGCCCACAGAACTCTTATGTTTATGGTGGATGGCTGTTCTTCCCTCTAGGCATTAACAGCCCTGAACACGGCCTTTGCTGCCTTCATTCTTAACGCTGCCCGAGAACGGCCTTCATACTTAACACTGCCCGAGAACGGCGTCCTTCATGCTTCTGCTGCCAGTGGTCTTACAGTGCTGAATTTAAAAAGTTAACGTGGAGCCTTCGGAGCTTGTCCCACACATAAGCGATCCAGCAGAGAACACAGTCCTGTTTTCACTTGTTGCTCTGACAGATGTGTAGCAATAGCAGTGGAGTTGCTGAGACAAGCCAGTCTTTCTGATTTTTTCTGCCTGCAGTGGTAAAATCAGTCAGCGTGCATGTTTTTGCGTGTATATATGTGTAAACGCTCCTTTGCCTGCCTTGTGTTGTGTTTTTTTAAATAACTTAGCAACCAGTCAAATTTTAAGGGCGGGCTTATGTGTGGGCGGAGCTTCAACTTTCCAGGGCGCAGTCATCTCGTGGAATGTGGCTAGGCTGTTCCAGACCACACCCACAGGCTGCAACGGAGAACTACCTCACCACTCTCCACTCCACCTTTGACTCACAACCTTGTCAACAGCTATAAGCGGAAGCTTGACCAGGGGAGGCTGCAAAACCAGGTCTGGATTACTGGCATCAAAAGCAGCCTGCTGATTGAACCCCAGGATGAGGACAGAGAGCCTCTGGTCTGGGTGTCTGGTTAGGGTTAGAGAAGGAAGAAAAGACTCCCCATCTACCAAAACAAAAGTCTGTCCATCCGTTGAGACTAACATTTCGAGTTTAGCTTAGCATCCATGATAAATCTGCCAGCATGATCTCCGAGTCACAGCTAATGCTGTAATGTCACACCTGGATATAAGGTGACATGTATTTAAACTGAATACACAACCCTTACGTCAGGTGACGAATTATTCTTCGTATTGAACATTCAGCAGTTTAATGAGTGTTATTATTAAAACATTTGAGTGTGAGGTGTGAATTTTATTAGCCACAATTCTTTTGATAATTGGTGCCACATTGGATGGCACTGTAACGTTTCAGGTAATTGTTTAATTGCGTGTCAGGAAAGGCCCACAGATAACTAATCATGTTGCACGATAACTAATCAAATATATCTGTGAAACTGAGAAAAAACTGTGTACGTAGCAGCTATCTTTTGGTTAAATCCCATTTAATATTTCAATGAAAAATCTTTAAGTTTTCACTAGTAGAAAAATAGTATAGTCAGTTTCTTAACATATAGGGGAGACACTATGGGAGACTAGGGGAGACTGTGTGCTGCGTACACAGTTTTTTCTCAGTTTCACGGATATTTTTGATCCCCTTGAATTGTATATTTTAGCTTAACTAACTACACCTGTTTTGAAATTGAATACTATACTGAACTGAACTGCTATTGACCCAGAGGGTTAAACGATTTGAGGTACGTGACTGTCAAGGCAAAGCAGAAGAGAGCCAAAGCCAGAAGAATAGACCAGCTCTATTCCTTATGTTAGGATATAGCCAGAGGCTGAGTCACCGTGCAGTACGTACGAAAGATGGTGTGCCCTACCCAGGGTTTGAACACAACACAGCCTAAGGCCAGGAAAGAGGCTATGATTTTGTTCAAGTTAAAAAGAATAGCACAAAAGGCTAACAGAAGCCGGTAATATCCAGCTGTTCATATCCTGGGATAACGGCACTGAATTTTGACTCTTACAAATTTGTAAACTGCAATTATCCTGATTCCTGTGAAATATTATTAGCAGGTTGCATTGATTATGGTGAATTATGGCAAATCAATTATTATGATAAATTCCTGACAGAAGGGAAAAACATGATCAGCCAGCTGAGTAGCGGTTGGAGCCCAACCGTAAAATTGTGAAGGAAAAGTTTCAGGTTGAGAGAGTTCATTTGTGAATATAGTAAAAAAAGTGTTTACTTACCGGAAATACATTTACTTATAATACATTTTAGGATAGACATGTGAAAAGAAATATATATTTTTAAGTAAATTAGCCCTTTTTACTCAAACCAGTCAGACCAGCAGATCTTTTCTCAGTCCCAGAAGGAACAATGGATGTTTCCAGACATGCTCTGTCTGCAATGCCTACTTTATCACTCCACATGACTGCCTCTTAGCATTTGACATTTTAAATTATGCCTGCGGGGCTTAAGCAGTGATACAACAGCCCTTCTGTGGCGTTCCACTTTCTGCCCAACGTGTTTGGTGCAACATTTTTGCAAGGCCGCAGCAAGATTAGTGCAGCAGCAATGAGTCAGTCGGACTTCAGCTTCCTGAGAACGGCTCCTATCTGCCTCTTTACAATCTTCGACGACATAGCGTGAAAGTTGGTGCCTTTGCAGGAAGAAAAAACGTTCAGAGGAAGGTTTCTTCACATTGAAGACCTGGGCAATTTAAATCTCCGAGAGGCACCATGACATTTCAGACGTTGCATGTTCTTCTGGCTTTGAGGGTTAAATCAGTTATAGTATTGTTATTCGATTTTATTTTAGGGCTCAAGAGTGTAGTAACCTAGAGAAAACCCTAAATCAGTAGGTGCATGATATAGGCGATGATGAGTAAACTCTCGTACTGTACAGTGGACTTTACCTTGAACACTTTATGCTCTTTACTGAGTCACTCTTGTCACTGAGAAGGAATTCAAGTACTCCGTACTTGGGCCTGTCGTGCAGTCAGTAATGCATAGAATGTGTGTCACTGGATTGCACTGCAAAGTAAATGTCATCTGTAAAGTGTAAAGACGATGTGACACATACTCACCCACTACTCTGGGGAAGCAGGTTAACAGCACGGACTGTGCCGCTACTCGCACTTATACAGAACAACAGCATCCAGCAGCTTCCTGGCCTTCAGCCTCGATGGCGATGGGACGTATCAGAGGTATGAGTTCGCTGATGTTTCTTATCGGTGGAATGAAAAACATTCTCCTGTGCGGGATGTGAACTCAGAAACGTTTCCAGGTTACAGATCCACGTCTCACTGCTTCGCTCCCTGTACGAGGTGCACAATGTGAGACAGAGTAGGAACGGTATCTGCAACCAACATCTTAAACCTTCTGCACAAATGATACCCTCGATCGAGCCCATATATAAGAGTCCCACCACACTTCTGCTTTAATAAACTGGTCCAGCACAAACCCATAGAAGTTAGGAAAAGCACATAAATATCAGCTGAACAAAATTACCCCTTGTTAGTTTAACTACAGATATCCAGTGAGTCAGCTAATGATGGCGGAGAACCTTCTGTACTGGCTGTGGTCCGTTCTTCCATTTTTTTCCTTGTGATGGCATCTCCATTTTCCCATTGCCAACAAAACTCAACAACAGAACAAGCCGCAAGCTACGTCATCCGATTCACGTGACATCCTGTTCTTTAGTGGTCACTGCTAAAATCACAAGATAAACTTAGAGCATTTTGGTAATAAATCAGATGCAGAGTATCTGTCCAAAACCCATAGTTAGCAAGCTGAAAACAGGGCTGGAGTCCGCATATGTTGAACTCCTTCAAGGAATAGCTGGTTACTACACTGGAATCGGCTGAGTCCATTTTAGGGTTTGGGAAGAACAATCCATCCGTTGTTACACCCCAGTGCTGCCAGTGCACCTGTAATAATGTGCTTTCCTTAGTGCCGACTCTGGGAAACATGCAGACATTTGTTCCCAGAAAAAGGCTTGTTTTCATGCAGCCATATAGAGGTTTCCCAACCGGGCCCCGGGACGCTGGGTGTTTTGCGGAGGGGTTGGTTCATTTTCAAAATGAACCGTCGATCTGCGGGTCCTCCCGCCCCCCACCAAGCCATTTTACCTGTCCATGAAATTTCTGTAGCTCATAAATCGGTCCGCAGCTATCAACAGGTTGGGAACCCTTGCATCGCATATCCAGTTAACCTGAAGCGATATAGCTCATTTTTAATCACTTACCCCCCTCTAGTGGTAATTATTTAAAACTGCACGAAGTACAACGCGAAAATCCGAAAGGAATATGCGGACCTGAAACACGTATTCCCCATGTCTTACTTTACCAGCCTTACCCCTCAGTCACTTTTATTGTATGTATTCATGGGCAGGATTGGCAGTTTCCCAATGCGGCATCGTTTGAGGGAGTGCCGACTTGGCAAAGTCCCGTCGCCACCCCTCCCTCGGTCGACAACTGTTTTATGATGTTTTCACTTCAGGGAAGAATCTACGCAGGACCAGTCATTCCTATAGGCGACATAGCGGCCTAGGGCACCAACTTCTGAGGGGGGCGCCGACTTGTCAGCCAATTTCACTCTGCCTCGGAGGGGGGGGCAGGCGGTGAGCTCATCCAGGGCATCCCCGTCGGCTAAGACAAATACTAAATCTGTGTTTCATTTCTTTAAAGTTAATTGATTTCATTTCAAAACTACAATTAAACAGCAATGAATGTCTGAATGTACGATTGAGCTTTCCCCCCTCGCGGTGCATTTGTTTTTTGTTCCCATGTCACGTGTGTCTATTTGTGTGCGGTGTGAGACAAAGAATATGCGTTTGCTTTGTACAGCAATTTTACATCAGGGGTTCAAAAACGAGGCAATATACAGGCATTTTAAAATCTTTAATTATTTACTCTGACTCAAAAGTAGGCCTACCGAGCAGGGGCAAAAAGTGAACAGCAACATTTCTCGACAGCAATTCCTGAGGGGAACACAAAACTACTGCTGTATTATTATTAAATGTTTATATATATTCATACACTAAAGCAGTGGCTGGTTAATAACAATGTTAGCAATTTGAAATGTTTTAAGTACATTATAAAGTCATTGCATATGTGTCACTGGACTAATTTCCGAGTCTGAGAATGACTAAACTAAATATTCTTCAAAAATATTTATTGCGATGTGCTACGCCACCAAATGTTCTCTCTTTCTCCATTGTCTAACGACGCCATTATATTCATTATATTGACATTGCCATATTGTTTTATGAAGATTTTTTATCAAACTGTCTTTGATATTACTGACGACTTTCTTGTTTACTTATTTGGCATTTTGGTGCACTGAAAAACGACTATTTGTTTACCTTTTTGCCATTTTGGCTGGATGACAAAACAGACACACACAGAATGTAGATTATTTACAGCAGGAGAGAAGCAACACCCATTAACAGATCTGAAATGAAAGCTAAAGGTTCACCGATGAGGTGACGGAACGAACAAGATGCAGCAAAGTAAAACACATGCAAGTTTGTTATTGAACGTTTCGTTGTAAGAAACCAATTGCAACATGTTTAACCCCCAGCCCGCTTACGTATGAATGCCGTGTTCATGCTGCATTATGCAATGAAACTGGGAATTTTAAAAACCAGATAAATTGGACGAAAACTGGAAATCCTACATCTACGTATTTGTTCAGTTTTATACTATACATGAGTATAAAATGTATAACAAGTAACGCAGAAAAGCAAACAATAAAAATAAAGCATACATTTAATACATGATACATTTCTTTCAGATTCACAATTAGCCTAAATAGCTACAGAAACAGAAAATGACAGCCGTCCAGATTCCCGCGTTGCCCTCGGGCGTGGCTGCTAATCAGCCGTGCATGAAGCTCGTTAGTCTCGCCTCCTGCTCAAGTCCCCTTGATAACCAGCCATAGCTGCCCCGTGTTTTCTCCTTTGTTAAAAAAGTATAAAGTGTCTTCCAATGAGATGCTCCCCGTTCGCTTATTGTTCTCTGTCCGCGTCGCTGACCTGCCTGGTTTCCCTGCAATTAACACCGGCCCCTACTTGGGGTTACTTACCAACAGCCTGCCTTCGGGTCGCTCCAACGTGACAACAACAGCGTTACTGTATTTTTCCAAACTTAGGCTATACTGTACATAAAACATTGGTAACACTTTAATTGACGGAACACAAATGATGTAGAATTATGCTATTACTTATGTATTAATTAACCACAAACTAATTCAGTGGTTTCATACCGATCCCTTATTAAAACATGCGTCACGATTCATTAATGATGAATTATCTCAAGCAGTTACTATATTTGTTACTATATCTGATACTTCGGTACACCTTTGTGAACGACTGAAGGGGCAAGTCATGAGTAACAGAAGGTAAACACTGATCTCATGTTTATTCTTCATTAATGAATCATGACGCATCTTTTATCTGAAATAGCGACTATAGTTGTTCTTGATTTGTCAGCAGTAACTTACTTATTGCTACGTATTTGTGCCCCAAGTAAAATGTTACCATAACATTTGATAATCATTGTCATCCCTTGGGCGATAAACACATAGAAACGAAACAAAATGAAATGAAAGCGAAGTGCATCACAAAAATTACATTACATTACCACAATTATGGTTTCGGTTTCCTGACTTCACAGGCTGGGCGGCATAAAACGGTTAAAATCCGTCGAGTCCAAGATCGAAGAAGCCAGTCTGCCTAAAGTCAGTCATCGTCAGGAACAGAGAACTTTTGGGCTTGGGATTTGGGCTCTCTAGACAGGATCGAACCAAATGGCTACAGGTTTGTATAATAATAATAGTAATAATAATTATTGTTATTATTACGCTCTCCTATTGTTGAGCAATTCTTATCAACACGGACCGTACAACAAAAGTATATTACGCATCATATCTTTTATAATTATAAAGCTGGTATGTATGACTTTATACCCTTAACTATCAGACTGGACTCCCGCTCTCTGGTCGAGAACCTTCGCTCAGCTGGAAGAGGACGAGCTGGAACACGGCGACAGCTGGGCGTTTCAGTTCAACTACAGCCTGACGGAGACCCTGACTTTCGAGGAGAGGAGAAGAGGCTGGAAGATCTACTGTCACCGTGCACGCGGAAGGTGAGGCCTTTTTCACGGAAACTGTGATTTTTTTTAGATGTTTTATTACTATGTATCAGAGGTGGACATTTTAGGTCCATAAAGTAAAAATCCAAACCAGGATTTTGTTTCAACCAACCAATTGAACATAAAGAGTCACAGTCACAGAGTATGTAACTAGTTGGTTGAAACAAAATCCTGGTTTGGATTTTTACTTTCTGGACCTGAAATGTCCACCTCTGCTATGTATAATAATTATGTCTACTTAAAACTACAAAAAACGACGTGCAACGCGATATGAAAAAACTGTGAAGTAAAGAGAGTTTAATCTGCTAACAGCCATGATATATGACTTTATAAACAAATGTGTTCTTGAGTTTATGCAACTGATTTTCAATGACCCTTTCAGGACCTGTGATAATTGTTTACATTTTAAATTATATGAATAATTTAAATAGTGTAATATGAGGGTTGAACACTGACCACAGGGTATTTTGCATGCTGAGCTGAGTGACTGGTCCAGAATGATCACTCTTACATTTAGCAGTGTGAGGACCGGCAGGCCCCGGTCACAGACACCAGCGGTGTGGATGATAAAGTATCTTCACGGCTCCCATTTCAGGTTCAGGTGCAGCAGATGTTCCAAATGCTGGCCCTCCGCCAGAGCTGTAGTCCTCTTCCGCTACCGCCTGCAGAGCTCTTTGTGCCGGGGAACCGTCATCATGCGGCCCTTTGGCCAGGCCTGCCGCCACTGCGACGGGGATTTTGAACGGCCGGGGTTCTCCTCAAACGTAGTAGAGGACATCCTGCTCCGCCTCTTTGGCAAGATCAGGAAGAACTGTTACGGAGAGGAAGAGGAGGGTGACCTTGGCTCCGACTGCTCTGAGAAGGTGTGGACCAAACCCCATGAGAGCACGTTATGCGAGGCCTGCAGTCAAAACATCTGCTGCCAGGATGAGTAGTGCCTGCGGGGCTCTGGAAGGCAGGCATTCCCCAGGCCTAACTCTCTGTAGAGGGGACATGGGCTGCTGGATTGTGTGCCGCTTTGGGAACTGTCCTTTTTACCTGATAAATAACCAGCAGTCGGGGGTTTTACACCCTTTCGTCTTTAAGAGTAATACAAGCCAGTTACCATAAATCACTGTATATAAGCAGACTGATATTTATGCTCTGTAAAATAAGTTTTGAGTTCAACATTCAAATCTTTCCACTTTTGAACTTAACTATATTTAAATGCATTTTTATTGCAATAGTATATTTTTATTGTCTTGTGTAATGTAAAAATAAATTAAATTATTACATTGTTAATAAATTTGAAGAAATCATGAACAATATATACTAATGTAATCAATATTTTTTGGTGTAAGGAATATTGTGGTTAGTGCTTGTTAAAAAAAAATTATATACTGTGCTCACAGAAAATCTGTCTTGGCGGGAGCGACGGAAGGTGCACGGGCTGGAAATTTTATTAACGATACAATTAGCAAAAAAAATATATTTAATGGATACAAGGGTCACACAAAAGGAGATGATAGGCGGGGATGCAGTCGGACAGGGGACTGACAGAACCAGCACTTAGTGAACGGAAGGTGTCACACCAGAAATCTAGTTTTACTGACCTGGAATGAAAAACTTCAAAGGAGCCGTTGGACTCACAGACTCCTGTCCCCTGGATCTCGGAAGAAAAACTCAGTTTCAAACAACTTAAATTAATTAATACTAAACTGTAATTTTATACTCGAATGATCCTCGTGTGTGCCACGCCCCCCTCGTTACCTCATGTGATTACCTGATTGTTCTCACCTGTTGCTTGTTCAAATCAGCATGTCTTGTGTATTTAGTCCGCGTCCCAGTCAGTAGAGTCAGATCTGTCATTAGCGTTAGTCAGTTCTCGGCCGTGGATGTCTGCCTTTGCGGTTCACCAAAATAAACCCCTTTTACCCATCTGTCTGGCTGCTCCACACAGTGTGACACATATGGTTGAGTGAACAGGAATTTTAAAAAAAAAATGTTAACCAGCTCACTATAACAAGGCGAGAGCCAAAACAGCAACGGAAATGAAAGCATGAGTCTTCTGTGCTGAAAGCAGCTTCCCAATGGATGGTGGGTCACGTGCCGATGAAGCGCTTCTCTGCCGAGGAATGAAAGTTTTGAGTAAAACCGACACGTTCCTCCCTGCATCACCAAAAAGAGGGTCGACATCCATGCAACCATATTTACAATAAAATAATAATAAAACACTTACAGAAATGACAGGTGGGTATTCAGTCTCAGCCCTGTGTTATGAAAAATACATTATAGGCATAATATTCATTTAAACATGCTTAACCAGGATGGCCCAATCTTAGCTTCTGGTCTGTGATGGGAGGTCCGGGTTGGGTTGGGTTGGGTTGGATTGGGTTTGACGGTGACTCTGAGGCTAGAGATTCGTACCGGCAATCTGAGGGGGGCTGATTTGAATCCTGTAAATGCCAGGAGTGGTCCTGCTCTGCCGGGCCCTTGAGCAAAGCCCTTAGCCTGCAAGTTCTCTGTCCTGGGTATGATGTTAATCTACATCCAGCCCTATAAGCAGGTCCTCCAACTTACTGGGGGAATTTGGGAGTTGGTAACAGGATTGACACTCCAGCCAGCAGAAAAAATCACTGTTCCATTCCACTCAAACTAGTCCGGTGCTGAGGTTTCGCCCGCCCCATGGCCGTGGTGCTGAGGTATCGCCCGCCCCATGGCTGCACTGGGGTTCTCATTACTGAGGTGGGTAGGAATGTGATGGTGCAGCAAACACCCTAATCATCACCCCCCCCCCCCCCCAAGCAGTACAGGAAATGTATCAGAAAAAATGCATCACTAGAATAGTCTAGATGACTTTTTGTTTAGACACTGCTTGGTTAGAATGGTTACTTAACTCCACACTGTTCCGATTTGCGCCGTCTTCTGAAGCAATCGCCTTTATTGTGCAAACAATGACTATAAATGTATTGCACTACTATTGGCCGCTGATAGTATGTGTACTTACAGCTAGGGGCGTTTTGTTTTCTGAATTTCACTGAATCTTCCGGGTTTCCAACAGTATGGAAACAAGTTTTGTGTAGATCGGGAATAACCTGTGTGACAGTAATACAAAAAACGTTTAAATTAGTTGTGGACAAAAATATTCAGATTGGGAGCCATTTCGACGTATCTTCCTCTGCTGGATTCCGACCGAGTCTCTGCTATCCAGAACATGACTCCTGTAAGCGCTTTCATTTTAGTTACTTTTGTGGGTTTGTGTGGCTCTAAGGGCGCACTGAGCGGCAATGTGCTGGTGGTGCCAGGAGAGTACAGCCACTGGCTCAACATGCGTGCCATGCTGGAGGAGCTGGTGAACCGCAATCACAGCGTCACCGTGCTGGTGAATTCCGCCTCCCCGACGGTGGACTACACCCGCCCGGAGCGCTTCCACTTCGAGGTTTTCCAAGTGCCTTTCAGCAAGTGCCAGTTGCACGGCATTTCCGAGGAGATGATCCGCTTCTGGATATACAATGCGTCCGACGCTTCCGTAATGGAAATTGCGTCTAAGGTCATAGAAGTGATGAGCCAGGCGACACATCTGCAGATGCAAGCGTGCGACGCGATGCTCCGCAACGAGGAGCTGCAGGATAAGCTGCGACGCGGCGGCTTCCATGTGTTGCTGTCTGATCCCATGATCCAGTGCGGCGATCTGCTGGCCGAAGCTCTCGGGATCCCCCTGATCTACTCCTTAAGGTTCTCCTTTGGTTATACTATAGAAAGGTTTTGCGGACAGCTGCCAGTCCCGGCTTCATACGTCCCAGCCGCCCCACTACAGTATTCCGACCAGATGACTTTTGTGGAAAGATTAACAAACGTCTTACTGTATGCCTTTCATACCTCATTTTTTTACATCCACTCGGTAGTCAACTGGAATAAATACTACAGTGACTTTTTGGGTAAGGTAAAAATTGGAAACAAAGATCATGTGTAGAAAAATTATACCCAACAAATCAGACATTTGCACAATGAACGAATTCTGATAGCTAATTTCTCGTGCATATCATAAATGAAAACATTTTGTGAAAGTAATTTTAATTTAAATGGATCACGTCACTATTTTTTGGTAAAGGTTACTTGAATTAATATTTACTAGCATACCACTGAGTTTGTCCAGTATGCCTGCAAAATGTAGGAGATTTATCAAATACGTAGAGATAATACAGGCAGATTGTAAGGTTGGTAGCAGCACTGATATCGAAGTAAAAAAGGGCAGGCATGCTGAGTCAGTCAGTAGGCCTACATGGTGCAGGAAATGCAGCGTAACTAGTTGCGTGTCCTGGTGATGGGGCCTGGTCGTATCTATCACAAGATAAGGATGGCATTTAAAGTTCAAGGTGCACAGTTAATCATGCATTATATTTTGCAATATGTGAAAAAAATCAGTTTATAACATTCCTAATCGTCTAAAAGATTATTGCATTCTTTTTGAAAAGAAGCTATGGGTCCGGTGGCGGCGTCCTCCTCCTGTACGCTTAGATAAGTACGCGCCAGTGAAAGTGATTTCAGTGATGCACAGAATCTCTTGTTGTTCTCAGTTGATGAACTGGTTGAGATGAAAAAACCCCCCCCCCCCCCCCCCCAGTACAGCGCAGTGAGCAGCAGGGTGACGTCCGACGCGTCTGAGGCTGTGAGCCCGATGCGGCTCTGATTCTCTGTGTCTGTCGGTTAGGTTTTATAAAAATCTGTCACTGCAATCAAAAAACTCAAAATGCCATTTTGTTTGGTTACTTATGGTTAAGGTTAGGGCTGGGTTAGGGGTTAAAGTTGTCATAGTTAGGATTAGAGTTTTGCCCATAGAAATGAATGGACGGTCCCCACAAAGATATGAATACAGGTGTGTGTGTGTGTGTGTGTGTGTGTGTGAGGAACTTGTATCTTCTCCATGCCTTTTCTGGATAGATCAATGAGAGAAGTGGAGGGTCTCCCTCTTCCTGATGTTGCCGCTGCTTCATTGAAGAATACTCTATACCCTATACCCTAT
>JAODKE010000051.1:16643329-16654901 GCA_026779605.1 Mormyrus hasselquistii
ATAGCTACTTGCATCTGTGTAATAATTGTTCTGTCTCAGTATGTGACTGAAGCAATTTCAGTAGGATGCTAAAGGCATAAGTGGTGTTTTTTTCTTATACAGCAAATGTAAATATTCTAAGGTATATTGTACTGGGATTCAAAGGACAATGTAACATTTACATGGCGCTGTATGAGAAAGGGAATTTTCCTCTTGGGGTAAATATCCAACTTGAAGTACTTAATTAATAGTCTTTATGAATAAAAAATTAGGCAAAGCAGCTAAATAGCATCTGACCCAGTCAATGTTTCCCTGGATGACATAAATCCTGTTAGTGAATGATGTGGAGCTCCCCCTAGTGGACATTGGAAACCTTTACACTCATTACAGGTAAATATTCTTTCATTCTGGGACCAAGTAACAGCTCAGTTCTAGTCTGTCACTGAAGTGTTTTTGTTTTTTTGTTTAAACTACTACTGAATTGCCTGTATCAAAAATATTGCTCTTAGTCTCAAGTGGTGACCTGTGGCGCCCCCTGGTGGCTCCGTTGAGTATATATGAGGGGCTGAGCTGCTGCTGTGGAGTAGTTGGTGATTCCACGTGCAACGCGTCGATGGACTGGGAGGCAAACTGTGACGGTTTTTGCAACTCATGAATATTTACATGCATCTGCTGCCATTGGATCTTCTTTGTTCAGCAAAGAACTCTCAGTTTCATAGTGACAGGTTAACAGAACCAAGCTGTATATGTGTTTGAGAATCTGTTACACTGTTTCATGTTCCCACGTACAGTGCATCTACATGTCAGGTAGGAACCCCCGACTGGGGGAAACCGGCTCGGCCTGTAACCTTTAAATAATCTGCTGGAATAATTTATGAAAAATATGTATTTGTGAAAACTAGAGTGAAAATGGTTTGGTCTGACACTCCATGGCAAAGTCAAAAAGTGTAATATTTAGTCCTCCCCCCAGGTAAGTGTCAAAATGGCAGGTTATGAGACATCAGGAGTGATAAGAAAATGAGAAAATTCAATAAACTGTCCTTAATGAACATTGCTTAATAGGACACATCAGCCTATCAGATCACAGAAACAAACTCAACTCCAGCCAATCATTAGGCAGGATTTTAGTATTTTTTTAAGAACAGACAACCTATGAATATCAAGCGCACAGCGATGTTGACTGAACTATGCAGTACATGCTACTGTTTTGGTAATACATGGTATGGATGGGTGACTTTCAGATTCAGCATTTCAGTATGGGTCTGCAACCTCACTAATACTTGTTATGGAAGAGATTTGCGCTCCCTCAGGAGAAACAGCAAATATAAATGAAGAAAGCGACATTCAAAAAGGGAGACGTGGGTGGAAGGGAAAAAAAGTCAGTGTTGTGGTTGTACTTAGTATGTTTAATATGTGAGACTGGTTTTGCGAATGCAAACTCTGAAAACTTGTGCCAACTAAAACCGGAAATTCTGCTGACTTTTCAGCACCTGAAGCGTCGCCATCCAGGAAGACATAAGGAATGCAAGCGCTTACAGTCAGACGCCAGTAACGTCAGACCTGAACCCTGGAACCAGGAGTGAGGCAGTCAGGAAAATGGCAGCAGAAAATCATACTGTGAACTTTTTCTAGGGTTATGCCCTGTGACAAAAAGATTTGCTAAAATTAGAACCCAGTACAATCCCCATGGGTCTTTAGTGTTGTATAAATTACCCACCGTGTGTGAAACTTACCGTCTGGCGTCTCACTTCCTTGTGTTTCCCCATTGGATTTGGGTTCAGTGCCTGTAAGGTTGTGCTACAATCCTGTTCAGGACTATAGTAAAGAGTGTGTTCTGTCCTGGCAAGCAAGTCTTCTCGTCCTTCACTGCTCTCACGATGCCTCAGTCGTACAACGTACTAAACTTTGTTCTAGGGTTAGATAAGCTGTGACACGATGCCCGTCTTTGGGCCGTGTGTTCTGTAAGTCCTTGGCAAAGGCCCTTAACCCAGACAGCTGCTCCAGGTTGCCAGGTAAAACGTCTGTGTGTCTTGTGGGAGAGTTAGATGGAGAGAGTGAACAATAAAGAATTCCTGTGTATTCATGCTTGTACAATGGCCACATGAAACACCATCATTATAATTGACTGTAAAGACATTATAGGCCCATATAAATTAGGGAAGGGCATCTGGCAGCCAGCATCCAGTCCTTTGTACTCTTTTTATCAGCCTGCTTGCCGCACAACAATCTTAAATGTATTATATCGTCGGTGAGATGGCAGATCACAGCATGCTCTGCAGGTATGTGTATAATAACTCATTGTTTGTGTTAAAAAGCAGCAGAAACAGAATGACGTTGGAAGCCAGAATTGAGCTCATAAACCCTATGTGTATAACTCACATCTATCCATTCATTCGCCTATTCTGTATACCCATTTGTCCTTGCAGGGTAGCAGGCGTCCTGAGCCCATCTCGGAAGAAAAGGGCGCATGGTAGGGATTAACTCTGGATGGGGTGCCAACCCACCGCAGGGCACACTCACACACCACTCACACAACAATAGGCAACTCAAATCCACCGAACAACCAGAAGGATATATCAAGGGAAGAACATGCAAACTGCACCCTCATCAGAGCTGGGCCGGAGACTTCAACCCTGCTCTGCATTGAGAGCTACATCGCAAACTTTAACTATCAGTGTTCCCTAATATTAATATTAACTCAAAGTGCAATTACGTTTTGTTTTACATTATTTCCCAGATTCTTCCTATATGGTTGTTGGTACTCGTTGAAGACACTTTCTGGAAAACACTACGGAGAGAAGAAAACTTTTTCCAGCCAATCAGCAGCGAGCAGGAAGTCCAACCGCCTACCCACAATCCCTTGGGCGCCTCTGAATCAGAATGAGGGAAGATGGCAGCGAACCCGAGCACAAACACACCTCTTTTTGAATGTCCATCATGGTAAGGCGTGGCAGCTGAAGTCGTTGTTTAGTTAATGGATTGTAAAATCGGTGACCATATGCATATAGCTCTGATAGTCGTGTGGAAATATGCGAGCTTCGTGCTTCTCCTGCATGCACCTAACCGGTAGCTATCCGCTGCCAGCAGCAGCCCTGCTTTGCATGTAGTCCGGAGCTCTAATCCGCTTTTTTAACCCATATTTGCTGCACAGTCCGTTGTGTGGGCCGCTGTATTTTATCTTTGCTTTTAATAAACAGTTTATGGTGACTGTAAACCAGGGGCGCGACTGCCTTTATAAGTACACGAACAATGGGCACATCATGTCACACTTAACTCCATGGTCCCCGGTGCCAGCCGGCGTGGGGCCGTTTCAAAGTTGCACTTCGGCAAGTTTTGTTCTTTGGAAGCACATGCCGTTCGTGCGTGGGTATCGGCAGCAGCTTTTAAAAAACACTGAATTTCCTTGAACCCGAATTTAAAAGGCTGCAAGTAAACAACGCATCCTTGTTTGTTAGACTGTTCGCGTTTTGTAATAAGTTAACAGTGATACAGTGTGCGGTCTCGCAAAATGTACTTTTAAATGAGACAGCGTTCGTCTCTATTCATTAGTTTTCGTTTTTAGAACCGAATGTACTTTGTCGTTTTTAAATGAAATTTAAATCGATTCGAATAAAGTGTCTTGTTAATGCACAGCTGAGAAGACATTACGTGGTCTTATTTTAGGGCAGGGAAGCCACCGCAAGGTCTGCATCTGGATGTGGTGAAAGGAGAGAAGCTGGTAGAGGTATGAGTCCGGGTCTTCTAACATTTAACTTGTACAAAATAAGTTGACCAACGAAACTGTGTGTGGCCTGGCCATACATTCCATTGTACCTGGTAACAAGGGCAGATCTGATTTGTGAAGAAGTTGTGAATGTCATTTGATGTCACCCTCTCCTTTTGGCGTCTCCTTGAGATGTGGGTCCTAAACTGGACAAGTAATTCCAATTTTAATTTATTATCTTAGATTTGCTTGGTTGATGTTTAGTCTCTGGTCAGGTTTGGTTGCTAAGGACCATATTACTGCTCACTTGAATTAGGAGCTGGAATTCCAGCAGATATGACTAAAAAATATGGCTATGCATATTTTTACCTCAATAATGGAAGTTGACCCGGATCAGCTTCACAATTGATATCACAAAGGTTTGGTCAGCCAGCCTGATGGCTGCTGCATTCCCGGCTGTGTACGTCTGCAGAAGCTGATCATCGACGAGAAGAAATGCTACCTGTTTGGGCGCAACCCAGATATGTGTGACTTCACCATCGACCACCAGTCGTGTTCCCGCATCCACGCCGCCTTGGTGTACCATCGACATCTCAAGAGGGTCTTCCTCATCGACCTCAACAGCAGTGGGTGCACACAAGCATGCCGTCCTCGCTGCTTTCTTGGCTGGCAGTTCCTTTTGGCCATTGATCCTTACAGACCACCCTTTTGTGTAATGCAGACCGGCTTATTTGTAGTACTTTCCAAATAATGCAGTGGGTGATTTGGTGTAAAGTGAAAAAATGCGTTGAAACATTAGTATTTTGATGCCACGTTACTGCTGTAGTTCGGTCATCAGTCCGTGAAGCTGATATTGATGCTTTAGCATTTTAGTTCCTCCGTTATTGATTTGAATAGTTCTGCCTGTGCACTAAAGCTAGGGCACACTTTCATGGTCGTTTTGCACCAAGGCAGATTTTTCACTAAAATAAACAAAAAATTTCCAAATGACGTTTTAACACGTTTTTTTACATGAAGTTTCTTGTAGCAAGTCTGACATCATCGCATTGGTATCCTTGCCTTTATCCCTTCACCATAAGGGACACCGCTGCTAGTGTTTGTTGCCAGTTTGGCAGATTCTTACGTAGGCGAAGTTTTCTCAGCTGTGAAAAATCTGCGTCGCTTTTGGTCTGAAAGTTTTTGATCTGTCAAATTCGCATCCGAATATTTTGTAAATTTGTGTCGTTTCGTCATGTGGCGTTTGGTGTGAAGTGGCCTTCAGTCGCTGATGGCTGCCTCTCCGCTCTGGGACTGAGTGGCTCCTGTCGCCCACCAGCTCATGGCACATTCTTGGGTCACATCCGTCTGGAGCCTCACAAGCCTCAGCAGGTGCCTATCGACTCCACCATGTCATTCGGGGCATCGACGCGAGTCTACACCCTGCGGGAGAAGCCCCAGGCCCCGCCCAGCGCTGCTGCGGGGGAGAGTAAAGTTGGGGAGGACGAGGAGCTCCGTGGATTGCTGGGGCTGCCAGAGGAGGAGACGGAGCTGGAGGTGCGTGTGTCTGCGTGCGCCCGCATGTCTGTCTGCATGCGTGTGTGTGTGTGCGCGCGCGTCTGCCCGCCTGTTTGTGCATGGAACAAGACGGGGATAGGTCAGCTTTTAACATGTACGCTGCATCTGACAGAACCTGACAGAGTTCAACACGGCCCACAACAAGCGGATCTCGACGCTCACCATCGAGGAGGGCAACCTGGACCTGCCCAGACCCAAACGGAAAAGAAGGAGCTCCAGGGTCACTTTCAGTGAGGAGGACGAAGTCATTAACCCAGGTAGACACATTGGTTCCTACAGCACCGCCATGTGCACAGACACACTTGCAGCACCGCCGTGTGCACAGACACACTTGTACTGCATGCATTCACATGGGTGCAGCAGTGTGCTAAATCAGCTCTGCAATAAATCCCTTCAGGCAGAAACATTCCCGCAGTTTCATGCATGTTGCACCACAAATACAGGTTTCCAGACTGTAAACGCGTGTTCTGATCTCTGCCCTTTGACTTGTGCCACACAGAGGATGTGGACCCATCAGTCGGTCGCTTCAGGAACATGATCCAGACTGCAGTCGTTCCCCTGAAGGTAAACGGTTTCATTATAAGTAATAACTTTTGCTGTGGATGAGGCAGATGGTAAACAAGAAGTTGTTGCATGGTCCAATTAAAAATAAAGTGGTTGCATATTGCTTTTGGCACTTTGTGATTTAAAAAAGACGAGACACCCTAATTTAGAGTAACCACCAGCTAAATGTCTGGCCTCTGCAGAGGAAGAGGTCCGACGGCCGCGGCGGGCTGGGCCTGGACGAGGCGACGACTCGCCGCGCACACAGCTTCCCCTTCAGCGGGGGCCTTTATGGAGACCTGCCCCCCACCAGTCATGAAACGGGCCCCCACCTGGCTGCCGCCCAGAGTGGATCCACCATCCTGGGGAGTCTGCCACTGCCCTTCCCCAACCCTGCTCCGGAGGTGGATCTGACCCCCGCTGCCGCCCAGCCGCCCATCATTCTGAATCCCGCCCCTGCACCTGGACCCTATGTCGCTGAGCTGCACAACGAGCCTCGCAAGAAGAAATACGCCAAGGAGGCGTGGCCTGGAAAGAAGCCCACGCCCTCCCTGCTTATCTAGCTCTGGCCACCAGGGAAGGGGTGGAGTCTGCTCAGTGGGCGGGCTCATGGGTGTGTGTGCGCGCAGGATTGGCTGGAACGTGGGCTGAGGACATAGAGGGCTGTCATTTGTGCCGTCATTTTGTGTGTTTCTTTATTCTTATTAAATCCTGAGGTCACACCAGTTGAATGCATAAGAACTACAAAGAGACTAACAGGTCACCTTTCTGTGTATGATCAGTGAAAGCTGAGAACTTGGCTCCCTGAGGGGGCCGATGTTGGGGCTCTCTGCCGCCGCGGGGGCTGCTTCCTGCCTCTGTGGCATCCCGACTGCCTCGTGTCAGAGAAACACGCATCCTGCTCTGCGGCAGCCTTGCAGACTTCATGGAACCACGCACCTGATCACGTGACCCTGCTTCTGTTCAGTGATTTCCAGTTTTCATTTTTTTTGTATGTCTGTGTGTGAGAGATGACTTCTCATGGCATGTGAGGACAGCGGAGGGTGCCGTCAAGATGCAAAGGTTCCAGTCTGATCCCTGCGCTGCTCTCTGATTGGAGGTTGCTAATTTCTGGACCTTGTGGGTGTGGTTGTGATCCAGTTTTGATGGACCGCCACCATCTGCAGGTGTTTTTTTTTGTTTTTGGACGTGGACATGAGGTGGACTTGATTTTATATTTTTATATTTAACGTGAGCCGAGGTGGATTTTCAGCTAAACCTCATTGTGAAGAGGCTTGTCTGTGTGTTTGGATACTCCTTGTGTAATAAACATTCACACATACACATCCAGTCTTTCAATGACTACAGTGTTGGCAGTTTGCCAAGTCTCATAATCTTTATCTCATAATACAGTATTGGGTTTTGACAGGCGTGTCAGAAGTTTGATTACGATTGTGCAGCATATTGATGCAAAATATGACATGAATATCAGCTTAAGTAATCTGCTGAGTGCGTGGAGCTTCGTCCTCATCCTAGTGGCCGCAGAGGAGGAGCTCTGGATGGGCGTGACCTGGAGGTTCTGTGACTGGACCCAATCCTGGTCCTGGCACCCCCCCCCACTGGCAGAATGTGTTCATGAGCCTGGCACCTTGATCCGTAAAGGATCTTCAAAGCCTTTTTGGAAAAGTGGCCATAGATGAACAGAACGTAATTTGATTCTGAATTATGGCGATATCGGAGTTGATAAAACATTAGTTTATGCTTAATTGCCGAACAAACGCTATATCGCACAGTACCTGTGGTGTCCAGTAGAGGTCTCCCAAGATCGTTGTCTGGCTGAATTTCATAGTAAATTGCTAACCTTACTTGCAATGTTGCTATGGTGACATTTAAGAGTACCTCATTATATTCCATTTTAAAGAAAAAAAATTCTTTATAAATTACTTAGCAGCCCCGCTGACTGTAACATGGAGCCTGTCTCTCCCTGTGAGCTTGTGTATTAGAGGGCCAGGCTCAGACCAAGTTTGATGTGAGATGTTATGAACCTGATATGCTGCTTTGACAGAAGCACCAGGTAAGTTATGGGCAGGGAGAGCCGGTCTCCGAGTTCATCCCCCTGGCTGTCAGCGCACGGCCGTTTGCTGAGTGATCTGCCACGTCTGTGCGCATCGCTGCTATTTCAGCCTTTATTCCATGACCAGCCATTAGTCTGCATGACTGAGACTGATGCTGAACACCCTGAAAATCAGTTTGGGGCGTTCTAGCCAGTTTCTGTACTTTGAAGTCACGTGAGACGTGTTAAATGCAAACCCTGTACTCTATACGTGCACTTTAATCTACTATCACCCACGAAGACACTGCACTCTCTTTGAGATTTGCTCTGAACCTATAGGCTGCCTTTCTTGTATCGGTGTTTCAGTTGTTTTGTTGCTTAAATGATGTTTGCTAGTGCTGTCACCTCGATATAGCATCAGTCCACATCGCGGTTTTGTCAGCCACGAATATGATTCTGGTGATCTTTCATTTTCAGTTTTCAAAACAGTAATCAAGTTTCTTTTGTCTTTTTATATTTAAGCAATTTAATATCCTCTCAGTTCAATAATTACCCATCTAATCATTTTGTGAGGTTGGTTGGTCATCTGATTCTTCCATATAATAACCCCTGTAAGTATTATATTCTAATTACAGACTCTTAGTGTATATTGTATTACATCCCATCAGCAAGATAAAAATATAGGGTTGTTAATTTTAATGTGGTTCTAAAATGTTTTACTTAGATGGTGGTTCCTATTAACTTCTGATACACAAATGATTTTCACATTGATTAACCGAGAGTTAACCTGTTTCACAAATCTACGGAAAGTTGGTCTTGCATGACTACCAAGAAAGATGTTAACGTTATTGTGAAATACTATCTTCACATGTAGTTTATGTAGTATAAACAGATTGACGTATAACGCTCATAATAGTTCTTAGTGTGTATATTTGATGTACTGGATAAGCAGAATAATTGCCCCGTTCAGCTGGCCTCTTCTCGCTGTTTTCATTCCTGAGGCTGAGGTTTTACCACACTGTTGTTACAACTTCACTGCGGTGCCTAAAATTCCGCTCTTCAAAAACCACGGCTCCATGTGTTTTGAATTATCTCCGTTATTTACTACGCCGTTCTTTGTGCCTTTTTAAAATGTTAATAATCAAAGCACTCCCAAGAATGGCATTCGGATTTAAGGTCGCAACTGACAACAATGTTTCAGTAAGCAGCAATGTCATCACCGGGAGACTTTCCATTATAAGAGGAGAGAGAGATGAGAATAGGGTGAAAACAGCTGGCCTGGGTCTCCGGTCAGTCCATTAATAAAAGAACCAACGTGTAGCGGGTGGGGTCAGACAATGAGAGGCCGTTGGCCGGTGCCTCGCTTCGGCCCTCCCGGCCATCTAGTTGCATCCAATCAGGAGCCTCCGCCGACCTCGTAACGTGTCCGGAATCCCCTCCGTCAATGTGGCCGCCCCGTCACAGAGAGCGGTGGCCGGCCGTATCACTCTGCCATGTGAGCATCTTCGGCCCCGAACGACGTGCCACTGAAATATTAAGCGCATTCTTGAGTAATATGACTTTTGCAGCAGTTAGACGAGCGGTTTATAGGCCATAAATCCCGGCGCATTTTATTTCTCGCCGGCAGGTTTGCTGTTACTTTGATTACATCTTAAATGGTGAAATCTGTGATATGAGTCATCTGTGTTATTTCCAAAAATGAAGAGGGCAACAGGGATCACGGGCACACCCGCGCACAATAACGACTTCCGACCTACCTGAACATGAAGCTGCGGTTGTAGGACTGGAAGGAACATATGCGCCCTAATGATCAGTCGTTATAACCTTGGCTGTCGCGTGATAAAGTGCCAGCTCGGTTCAAACTATTGGGATAACCTTTAATATAACTCTCCATGATAGAACATGAAGCAGTTAACGGTGCATTTCGCTGTTCATCGCCCCACCTTGACAACGAGTCATACAAAGAAATGGATCGCATTCATTATTTTGCGTTATTGACTGTGTTAAATTTGTGGGTTGATCGTTGGGCTAATTTAGTGTAGTTTCTCGTTTTCCCCCTCTATGCGACACCTGTTTTAAGGGTAGTGACTTATACAAGCACCGTCAAATTTCTTGATAGCCTGAAAGAATCGATTGCAACCCATGAAACCGAGAGATTGGGGAAGTAGAATAAATCATAACAAAAAAAAACGAAGGTGAAGTCCTTCAGCCGCCTGGCTAGACGACTGCAACTGGAAAGGGAGAGAGTAGTGGGGGCGCCGCCGAAGCTCTTAGGCGGATCTCGTCTGCAATTCTGCCGCTTTATACATTATTCATGCGACCTGATTTTTTGGAGTGTAATTGCCCTCGCAGCGGGAGGTAATCGGTATTGTGAGCGTGCTTGTGTGAGTGGGAGTGCATCGCCGGTTACCGATCTGCAGAAAGGGCACGAGACCTCCAGACGTAGGGAATTAGAAACAGACCTCTTTGGGGAAAATAGACGTCTATTGATTTTTTTTCTCTCTTGTCGTTTGACAAATCTACGTCAGCCATCCCTACAAGTCCGAGATCAGAACAGTCATCTGTTGCTGCTACTGCCTTGAATTGCCGGGAAATAAGATTCACAAGTAGTTCTTTAGGATAGTCTCCGATTAATCCGGGCATGGATTCCATATCATTTCCAGACTGGTGAGCATATTTTATACTTCCACGACTATTAAATCATTGGTACTGAAGTCGAATCAAAATGGGAAAACGACTGTTGCCACTACTGTTGCTATTGTCTTGCCATGTTCGAACACCGAAGGGAAGGTGTGCGAAATTCTGCTACGGACGACTGACAGCTTTCTGAAATACATTTAATTTCTGTATAAACTGTGAAATGGATCTATCAAGACGTTTGCATTTGTGACATTAGAAATCAGAAGCAATACTCAACGGATGTTTTAGATTTGTCATTGCCTCTTGACATAAACCTGTAACTGAAGACAAACGCTGATGATGGGAGATGTCAGTGCAATTGATCTGGATTTTGAACCTCACGGTCGACCTCGTTCGTGCACCTGGCCTCTGCCTTGTCCGGAAGATTTTCCCGGGGAGGATGAAAACCTAGGTTTCCCCTTGCCTACAATAAAGGTGGAGCCCGACTGCGTTCCTGCATGCAGAGGCGAAAGAAATGGAGGTGCTCCGACCGAGCTGAAACACCCAACCGGCGTCCTTGCTCCATCCACCGGCGCTCTGTCGTACATGGGTGGCGGAGCGCTGGATGTAGCTGGTCAACTGCGCAAAGCCAAGTCCTCGCGCAGGAACGCGTGGGGAAACCAGTCGTACGCGGACCTCATCACGCGCGCCATTGAGAGCAGCCCGGAGCGAAGGCTGACGCTGTCACAGATCTATGACTGGATGGTCCGCTACGTCCCTTATTTCAAGGATAAGGGCGATAGCAACAGCTCAGCTGGTTGGAAGGTAAGGGTTTGTATGCAAAAACGCGATTCATTTTATTGGTGACTTAAAATCGGAAATTATTAACAGGTCACAGGTTCCGATGTTTGTTGCAGTAATTTGATGATAAACGTGAAACAGCCTCATCACCCATATATTTCACTCCAAAGTTTTGCTGAAAAGGTTTCGCCTGGACGAGTCGGCGTGTACTGATATTTTCCTGTCTTTTTAGTTGTGAAGAAAGTTCTCTACACTTTCCTGACTTATTTTGACTGCAGTTGCCGCAACGTTGATGTAACTTGGACCAATTTCGGCGTAAGATTTGACATCTTTGCAGCAAG
>JAODKE010000051.1:16659085-16690565 GCA_026779605.1 Mormyrus hasselquistii
GCCTTCGGCTGACATTCCGCTTCTTTGGCACATGGGTCCGCAGTCGGGCTACTTCACTGCGTGCCGCCCGTGTGGCACGCAGTGAAGTAGAAAGATTCCAGAAAGACTCCCAGAAAGATTCTCATGCTCAGCTGTCCTCCTCCAGGCCTCCAACACTCACCTTCATGTTTTCATCCTCTCTTTTGTTGTCCATCACTGTCATTCTTACACCCTGTTTCCGTTTGGTCCAACGCGGCAGAGGGGGGTTTGAGCCTGTAGTATTGCTTATTAGCTGTGAGAGTTACTGCAGTCTGATTATTAAACTGATTCTTAAATTGGAGCTGATTGGAGGAGTGACTAGCTGGATCTGGGTAGTCATGTGATCTGGTCATGTGAGGTGGCCGACTTTTATGGAAATCGGCCTTGTGTGTGTGTCTCAGCTGTTGTGTGAGAACTCTCAATATTGAAACAGTCAGTTGTGTGACGACTGCATTTGCAATTCATGAACAGGCTTTGATTAAGGCCTAGAATCGCTGCAGCCGCTGGAAGGCACAGAATCTCTGCATTCATTCTTGCGGTCCTGCAGGCTGCTGCGGCTCCTGCTTCTCTCTGCCATGCCTCCCTTTTGTGTCTAATCCTCTTTGTCCTTGTCCAAGTGAGAGTGAGCTCATGTTTGGACACATGTACTAGATAATCAAGACTAGATAAACTTCTACTCGCCGATTGTGGAATTGGGACCCCGCCCCCCGCCCCATGCCGATCGCAGAATGGGATCTGCGAGAACCCCCCCACCCCCCCCCTTTGTCGGAGTCTCTTGGATAGGTTGCACCACCACTATGACGCTTCGGTTTACTTGGGCCCGACGCTCTGGCTCTGGCTATTTTGTCAGTGGCTATGGGGTAGGGATTTATGGCGGACAAGGGGGGGGGGGTCTGGGATGGGGAGGAATGGTGCCAAAAAGCCCGTGGTCGCGAAATGGCAGTTGGGTGCCGGAGTGTGGCTGTGGTTTCCTCTCCAGCACAGCGGCATGGAGACGCTACGCACCTCCGTCCCACATCCCAGCTCGCATCCCCTCCATTGCTATCACTGTGAATCCTTTTTTGGTCTAGTGGTGTCCCTGCATCCATAACTTCTCTATCGCTTGCACATTTCAGACTCGGTTTCCAGCTTTCGACTGGCTGCTTTCTGTCTTCCTCTTTGTCTGTTTTGCTACTTTCTCCATTTCTACTCTGGCTGGGTCTCTTGGGGAAGGATAGTAGACAGGAAAAGTGGCTTGCTTCCATGGCAACAAGAACCCTCCCTCTCTATTCTGTTTCCTTAGCAACCGATAGCTTGACATTGTGGTGATGAGCATGCCCAGTACAGCATAGAGCAATGAATGTGTGCATTTCAGTATGTGGCTTTTCTATCCTAAAGCATTTTAGTGTCGTATATATAAAATGAACAAGGATAGAGATGATAATTGTAGGTTTATTTTTTTGACAATGCCGTGTGTTTTGTTGTCGAATGTGTACCTGGGATTTGCAGGCACCCACACACTCCCTCGTGGGCTATACCGCAGTCAGAGTCATAACTGTGCTGAACACGTGGCTGAAAGTGCAGAAGCACGTTGTTTGCAGTACCTGTGGGATTAGCATTTCTGCTGTGTCATTATCAAGGATCGATGGCTCGCTGACTGCTAGTTTAGAGCCAGCTGAAAGGTGACAGAGGATGCTTCTGCATATGAAGAGGCAGCTCGGTGCTCACGCCATGTCGGTCATGCCAGTGGTAATCCTCGCTGCACTTCTGAAACGAGGCAGCCGCGCAGTACGGGGTGAGCGGCTGGACAGGAAGTGGCACGTTGGCCGTCAAACAGCCACTGAAACACCGGTGGCCTCCCTAACAATGCCCTGCAGCTCTTAATGGCCTCCCGTGCATCTGCTGTCACAGCAGAGTCCCACACGGGAGCTGGCAGGACCAAGTTCACTGTTGTTATCTTTTAGACCGAGTTTTAAACCAAGAAGAAAACCTCATAACATCTTAATAGCTTTTCAGAATGCCAAAGCATTCCATGATTAACACGGTGTGAAAGCAACCGAACAGCACTGAAATGTTCCCAGAATCAGTCTAACAAAGGAAGATTCATTTAACAAAAGAATTTCAAACAAAACTGTCAAGAGGATGAGAATGACAGCTATGCAAACAAGGGGCATTTGTAAGAGACTCAAGTGCAGAGAGAAATGGGAGCAATGAAGGAATAAATGGAGAGAGAGTGTGTGATAGGAGAGGGAGGCTTTTGGGCATTGCCATTCTAGTGCCCATTATCCTTTTTGGCATTGCCATTCTGGTGCCCATTATCACACCATCATTCAGGACCACTCAAACCTTGGCTCGGGCTTGCTGGTTGGGTGCCAGACTTGCACCGTGGTCACAGCACCACTGACGGCAGGTGCTATGACAGGCAGGCATTCCTGTAATTTAAGAGGTCCTCATCCCCAGCCTCTCCAGGCCTGGCCAGACAGGCGTGCTGCATCTAATCAGCTCAGTTTGTTGTGCTGACTTTTATATGAGGTTGCAGCTGGTACAGTTTGAGTTTGCATCATTTATTTCGAGGACCATTTGCTACTTCAGCCCAAACTACAGCTTCAGTGCTGAGCTTCCATGTAAGGTTTACTATTTAAGGATGGTGATAGATTGTCATTTTTATTTGCCATTTGTATGGGTTTGAGCACCGGTGTTTAAGGAGCTGCAATGATTTTCTGGGTATGCAGTTCCATAAACTCAGTGACAGCTGAATATGTAGTGTTGGGGAAGCCGCCCGTCTTGTTCTTCCGTGTCGGTTATTTGTGATGATGGGGAGAGCCGTCCATCTCGTTCTGCCATGTGTCGGTTATTTGTGGTGTTGGGGAGAACCGTCCATCTCATTCTTCTGTGTGCCGGTTATTTGTAGTGTTGGGGAGAGCCGTCCATCTCGTTCTGCCATGTGTCGGTTATTTGTGGTGTTGGGGAGAACCGTCCGTCTCATTCTTCTGTGTGCCGGTTATTTGTAGTGTTGGGGAGAGCCGTCCATCTCGTTCTGCCATGTGTCGGTTATTTGTGGTGTTGGGGAGAACCGTCGGTCTCGTTCTTCCATGTACCGGTTATTTGTAGTGTTGGGGAGAACCGTCTATCTCGTTCTTCTGTGTGCCGGTTATTTGTAGTGTTGGGGGGAGCCTTCCGTCTCGTTCTTCCATGTGCCGGTTATTTGTAGTGTTGGGGAGAACCGTCTATCTCGTTCTTCTGTGTGCCGGTTATTTGTAGTGTTGGGGAGAGCCGTCCGTCTTGTTCTTCCATGTACCGGTTATTTGTAGTGTTTGGGAAGAGCCGTCCGTCTCGTTCTTCCGTGTGCCGGTTATTTGTAGTGTTGGGGAGAGCCGTCCGTCTCGTTCTTCCGTGTGCCGGTTATTTGTAGTGTTGGGGAGAGCCGTCCGTCTCGTTCTTCTGTGTGACGGTTATTTTTAGTGTTGGGGGGAGCTGTCCATCTCGTTCTTCCATGTGCCGGTTATTTGTAGTGTTGGGGAGAGCCGTCCGTCTCATTCTTCCATGTACCGGTTATTTGTAGTGTTGGGGAGAACCGTCTATCTCATTCTTCTGTGTGCCGGTTATTTGTAGTGTTGGGGAGAGTCGTTCATCTCATTCTTCCATGTACCGGTTATTTGTAGTGTTGGGGAGAACCGTCTATCTCGTTCTTCCATGTGCCGGTTATTTGTAGGGTTGGGAAGAGTCGTCCGTCTCGTTCTTCCGTGTGTCGATTATTTTTAGTGTTGGGGGGAGCCTTCCGACTCGTTCTTCCGTGTGCCGGTTATTTGTAGTGTTGGGGAGAGCCGTCCATCTTATTTTGCCATGTGTCGGTTATTTGTGGTGTTGAGGAGAGCCATCCGTCTCGTTCTTCCGTGTGCCGGTTATTTGTGGTGTTGGGTTAAGTCGCCTGTCTTGTTCTTCCGTGTCGATTATTTGTGGTGTTGGGGAGAGCCGTCCGTCACGTTCTTCTGTGTGTCAGTTATTTGTGGTGTTGGGTTAAGTCGCCTGTCTTGTTCTTCCATGTCGATTATTTGTGGTGTTGGGGAGAGCCGTCCATCTCGTTCTTCTGTGTGTCGGTTATTTGTGGTGTTGGGTTAAGTCGCCTGTCTTGTTCTTCCGTGCCGATTATTTGTGATGTTGGGGAGAGCCGTCTCTCTCTTTCCCTGTCTCTGCTCCTGTCTCTCTCCCTGAGGTCCATTTAAATCTGCAGTTCACAACCCGAGGGCAAGTTCTGAAAGGGTTCCAAGGCAGAGTTGGAAATGTAAGCATTTTAAAACCAGCAAACTCCTATTCTGATCCACGATTAAATTTCCCAGCCCCAGTCCTAGAATTATCCTATATAAACGGGTCTTGGGTCTGAAAATGCTTAACGTAAAACTAGTGAACACTCAACCAACCCAAGAAGCCAAACTACAGATGCTTAATTTAAAATTCACAGCGCAATTGATCATAGAGCTAATTTACACCTATACTTGATATAGGGTTGCAACTGAGCTGGCACAGTAAAGATTGGGTCACGGTGCAAAATAGGTTGTGAACAGTTCATTTTGATTACCATATCAGTGTAACACAGTAACCGGCATATATGTCTGCCGATTTGTTTTTTGCAGACTAAGCTTTGTTTAGTGCGCAGGGGTGTGATGGTCCTAAAATGAGTTTTTTTTTTTTTTTTTAACTTCTTATATATAGGATCAATATATAACGATATGGAGTAGAGCACTAGACTAAGAAGCCATAGGCCAGACAGAAGCTCTTCCAAAATCAATAGTTTTTATGTGTTGATTAGATGTTGGCTTTTTTCCAAACACGGTGGATGCCAGGGGCTCAGACCATAGCTTTCCAATGTGTGTGAAGGACTGATTCTCACAGAAGAATTAAACACTTTACTGAACAAAATATTTTCCCAATGTTGCAGTGCCTGTCATTCTGGAGGTTGTGACCTTTTGACACGCAGTGGCCCTCCGTGACCTGCATTTGACACGCCTGTCTGTTAAAACTGGTTGTAATTATAATGAATTTATGGTCTTTTTCTCTTGTTCCTGGTGCAGAACTCCATCCGCCACAACCTGTCGCTGCACACCCGCTTCATTCGGGTGCAGAACGAGGGCACGGGGAAGAGCTCCTGGTGGATGCTGAACCCGGAGGGTGGCAGGGCAGGCAAGGCACCCCGGCGGCGGGCTGGGTCCGTGGACGGCGAGGCTCGCTACCTGAAGTGTAAGGGGCGGATTCCTCGCAGGAGGATGGTAGGAGGGGCAGGGCCTTGCCCACAGGGCTCCCCGGAGCATGGCAGCCCGGCTGGGGCGGTGGCTGCCGGGGGAGGCGCCATGGGAGGTGCTATGGGTGGAGCTGTAGGAGGCACTTCCATGGGATTCGACACGTGGTCGGGATTCCCCTCCCGCACGAGCTGCTCCGCACCGCCGCCTGTCCAGGCCGAGCCAGACCCACGAGAGTCCGAGGAGGAAAGCCCGGCTTGCTCGACCTCGCCCCAGGTGTACCGCAGCCCACATGGGGCCCACTCCCCCGCCCTGGAGGTGCCTGGACAGCTGGCAGCCCTTGCGGGAGCGGTGGCACTGGAGGAGCCGTATGAGCAGCCCCAGCGGCTCAAGCCTGTCGGATTCCCGTTCTCAGGGCAGGACTCCTACTGCGCGCCCGTGTACAGACAGCCAACCCCACGGCGCCATTCCCCAATGCAGACCATCCAGGAGGACCGGCCTGCCGGCTTCCATGGTGCCCCCTATGCCAGCTCCAGCGCGCTGCAGGAGCTACTTGCTGGTGGTCCTCGGTACTGCAGCGAGGATGTGGAGGGTGACACACGGCCGCTGATGGGCACCACTGCAGGTGAACTGGGTCCCCACATCCAGAGCATAGATGTCAGTCACCGTCAGAGACAGCATGGCGGGCACAGACAGCCTCCCATCCACCGCGGGCATGGGCACGCCCACGGCCGACCCGCACAGAGCCACAGCCTGGTGCACGCTCAGCCCCAGCCACAGCAACTGTTCAGCAACAGCCACCTTCCGTCCTATAGCCTGAAGGCCCCGAGCCTGTACAGCCCACCGGGCCATGCCTGCGTGCACGCGGCAGCCCCTGCCAGCCTGCCCCCAAACCCCGCCAGCATGCTGGGGGTGCTGCAGGACTCTTGCCGTTTGGCCACTGCCCCGCACCCTCGCCAGCCGCCCTGTCCCGGCGGCTACCTCCAAGGCAGTCTCGACACTGGCTGTGGACCTCTCCAGCACAGCCAGGGCATCGGTTATGTTGCGCGCCCAGAGCCACAGCACGAGGGCGCTGTGCTGCACAGTGACCTGGACTGCAGCATGGAGTCTGCCTTCCGCAGTGACTTTTCAGACTTCGAGGAGGTGGATTTCAATTTTGACTGCTCAGTCTCCCAGGGGATGGGACCTGGAAGCGGTGTAGGCATGGGTTTAGGGGTGTGGGGGTTCGGCTACCCCCAGCAAGCCCACGGGAGCCAGGGCTGGGTGCCGAGCTGAGGAGGGGCAGCGTGCTGTGTCTGTCTGTGTGTTTGAACTGGCAAGGTCCCCACAGTACTCAGTGTCTCCGGTGCCTTTGTGAGTCCGAGTCTCCTGCTGCTTTGCTGGTGTCTGTGCCCTGCCCTCTCCCATGAGAGTGACACCGTGGGGAGATCCTCGCTGAGCTGCACCATCTAAATCGTACACTGTATAGCTGGTAGGACAAGCATCAACTCCATTTCCTTACGCATATTTCTTTTAGGAAACCCCAAAATCAGCCTGCATAGCTCACTTGATATCCGTAGCGTTATCTACATGAAAACTAAACAGTGACTTATATTTGAATACATGACACACTTACAAAAGAATTTTAAATATTTTATGTAAACCTTCCTCTTACGATGGGAAGTGCGAATCAGTAGCAGTTACAGAGAATTTTACAGATCCTCCGAAGAGTGGATTTTACAGCAAATTCTAAGAAGCATGCCTAAGATCATGCACCACTTGCAATAAAAAATACTTTCATATGCAGCAAATTTAAATACATGGTCAAATTGGTTCCGTAGCATGTCCTTCTCGTCAGCTGTGTGGCAGCCTTGCTAATGACTGTCGGCTCTGACGGGCCCCCCAGAACTGCCACCCGGGATCCGCAACCTGAGCTCTGTTTCCCATCTCAATGTCCACATCCCTCAATTGAAATTCAGCGCCTCACTTTTAATAAACACTGTTGCCTTGCTGCTGCATTACAATTGCAAATTCAGGGCGGCGTTTTCTTTTTTTTTTTTACCTCAGCTTTACACCTACTGAATAGGTTGAGTGAAAGTATGAATCAATTGTCCTGCTGTGTTTTGTGTAGGTGTGTGTGTGCGAGTGTGTGTGTGGACAGAGGGTATTTTATTTGTCCAGAAGGGCAAACACATGAAGAACAGGCCCCCAGATGCCCTCCCCAGTGGATTTCTGTGAAATCAGTTGCATATGAGAGAAATGACCAGGAGCTGGTACCCGATAGGGGGGGACGGGGAGACAGCTTCCTCTGGCCGGCTCTGGGGCGTCTGTTAAACGGCCAGACAGCGCCTCATCACTTAGCATCTCCGTAATTTACTTCTGTCGCCAGTCTCCTCTAAGTCCCAGTATGCCTAGTATGGATCCATCCCAGTCCATGGAGTCCTGGCTGTCTGGCTTACCCCTGATGAATGTGGTCCGATTTTACTCGCAGGGTGGAACATGCTGCATTGCCCTATTAGCAAGACTCTTATGAACCAGTAAGAAAGGAAGTGGTATGACGAAGTCTTAGATAAAGGCTTCAGCTAAGCAACTAAATCTAAAAATAATAGCTAGTTTCTGAAAGCTGATCTATGCTGTGTGCCCGATAGCAGATGTATGTGGTGTGCCCTTTCTGCTGGACCTTCACGCCTCTTTTTCCATAATTTTATTCTGCCATATGTGTGGATTCTGTCACTCCCAGTAAAGCAGCTCATTCCCAGATTTGACTTCCCTGCCACCAGAGCCCTCAGCAAGGTGCAGAGATCAGCACTACCCAAACACAAAGCGCAGGTTATACACACGGTGCTCTTACCTATATATACTTAGACTCTGGAAGTTCTGCTCTGGATTACGGTTGTTCCAGTTATTTGCAAGGCTGTTCTGATGCCACAGTACAATGTGACCTGCTCACTGACGCATAATTTTCTGATTTTTTTTTTTAAAAAAAAACAGAAAATTCCAGCAGTAGACTAATTGTAAATTGTTAATTATAGAATTATACTGCAAGGTGTAATATCCTTTCTTGGCCCAGTTTAACAATGAGGATCAATATTGCTGACATTCAGATCATAAATGGTGTGGCCTGACCTGTCGCCTGGTGAAGATGTCAGGCATCTAGAATATTCTGCTCTCTCCATCCTCGTGCATTTTCAGGTGCACACATGTGTCGGGCTCATTGATATCTGAGTATGCAAACAGGCTGTTGGCAGGTCCATTTCCACATGAAAGGTCTTGGCTCCTCGGGGTTTAGAATCAGCCGGAAAGCGGAGTGCTGTGCTGGCTGTTATTACCACCCATTACCGAGGTGAGACAGCGGTTACATTAACTCACCTCAATGAGATTAATATACCGTAACGCTGCCTGCACAGAGCTCTTCTTCATTTCTTGCAATTTGTGTTTTCCTGAGAGTTGACGAATTTCACTGTGACCCTGGAAGGTTGGGTTTTAATCACCTGGTAGCCTATTCCTGCCTGCATTGCTGTACATCGATTTACAGAGAAGAGTTGTGGAATACTTAAACTCCGACTTTGTTCATAAAGTGATGTCTGCATATTCCTTTCATATACATTCTACTAAGTAATAGTTTGCTGCATTTATCATTCTGCTCTTTGACATGTCTGAGTCATTTTCCTCCCTGCTTCTCTGCTCCTTATATCTCCGCTCTTATTTTGTAAAAAAATATATATAGAAAATATTGTATAATTTCAAACATGCAAATATTCTCTGTTGGTTGTTTTTTAGAATGTATTTGGTCATATGGTGAATTAAATAAAAGAAAAAAGTTGTGTGTGTGTGTGTGTGTGTGTGTGCGTGCGTGGGGGGGGGGGTGTATTTTACATTGTGGAATCTGTTATTTTGAGGTTATGGGGACAATTTTTCAGTCCCTGCAAGAGGAAACTCAATCAACAGTCTTCGATTTTGTTTGATTACTTATGGTTAAGCTTGTTGGGATTGTACATAGAAGTAGAAAAAAGTCCCCATGAAGATATAGATATCTAATTTGTGTGTGTGTGTGTGGATTATGTTTATATTACATTGTGGGGACCAAATACTGGTTATTTTGATGTTATGGGGACCATTTTTCAGGTCCCCACAAAGATCAGTGAATGCAATCAAAAAATTAAAAATGCCCAAAGTTTGTAAAGTTGTATTGTGTTTGGTTACTTCTGGTTAAGTTTAGGGCTGGGTAAGGGTTAAAATCGTCATGTGGGGAGTTTTCCCCCTAGAAATGAATGGAGAGTCCCCACAAAGATATAATTACAAATGCAAGTGTGTGTGTGTGTGTGTGTGTGGTGAGGTTGCTATGGTGATGGCTGCTGCTGCCCTGTGGGGGCCGGGTTGTCCCTGCCTACTTACTGCGCCCCACTAAGACTCTCCGAGGGGATGCAGTCGGACAGCTCTGCACCACCAACGCCTCAAGGTAAAGGGCTGCGACATGGTGGAAGATCAATCGAAGACATTTTTCGTCCTTTTCTGATTTCTATTTTTGTCTGCTGTCTTCATGTCTGTGTCTGTTAGATTAGAATATCAAGCACTAACATATAAATGGCTCATTTCATTCTGAAGTGTAAAATCAGGTATTCGGTGAGCACAGAATGCAGATGCTGAGCTCTAAGCAAATCATTCAAACCATTCCAGTGATTTGACACTGCTTTCCTGCAGGGATGTTTTACTCTGCTTCTGAATCGTCTTCCTCAAAGTGCCGGTACGGAACGGCAGAGTCCCTGGGCTCCGGGGGCCGGTGCAGGGCAGCTGCTGAGCAGAGTGCTAAGCGAAGCGTCAGTCTTCCACATGCTGCCGGGGGGGGCTCCTCTCTGGCAGGGCTCCTGTCTGGCACGGCTTGTGCCTCCATTCCCCGGGCTGCTCGCTTGGCGGAGGTCCGTCGCTGCCGATGTGCTGCCTCGCCTGCTTCTCCTCCACTTTCCAGGCGGAGAGGCTCTCCTCAGATGACCTCATAGTCCCTCCCATGAGCTCCCCCTCCTGGTCAACTGTAGCCCCTACAGGTTAAGATGCAGGAGAGAGCTGGCTGCACAGTGACCAGGAAAGTAAGACCAGAAGTCATGTGGATGCTGATGTGTATGACTTTCTTTCTGTTCCTTTCTCCATTCAGACTCCTAAAGCTATGGACAAAGTCAGCATTGGCGAAAGGGTGCAGGTTGAGGCAGAATTACACGATGTGTTCATTTAGCAGATGCTTTCGTCCAAAGTGACGTCTAAGTGCGAGAGCGGGGCCTGCCTGTCCGTGTGGTGATTGGGTTTAAGGGTGTTGTTCTAGGGCCTAACAGTGACATCACTCTGCCAACCCTGGGATTCGAAGCAGCAACCTCCCAGTCAAAGACACCAAGTTTGTATCCACAGAGCCTGCCCTGATTGTAAGGATTTAGCTGTTAAACTGGTTCAAGCAGAATGGGATAGAATAGGCCAGGCTTTTCCTGAGAACTGGGTGACCGGACATTCCTGAGTTCTTCAGGAATCTCGTCCATCCGTCCATCTATCCTTTAAGTTCTTTTGCAGTTTAAGATGTGCTAAAATATCAGAGTGAAACATGACAGTATCACCATTTTTGCCTTATAAATGCATCCCCCAATTGAGCCATATCCCTTGAATGTCTCCTTTGTCCATTTTGTGTTTGCTACTCTGTATAGAGCTTCTGCCCCCTAGTGGCACCTCAAAGCCATTTACCTGTTCGGGGTGCAGAACTCAAAGAAAATGCTGGAAAGGTCTGGCCATCTCTCTTTGCTGTGGTGTTGTTGCTGGATGCTGGTTTATCTACCATTTCCTGGGGGATACAGTATTTTGCATACTACGTATTCAGAGAGCAGCTGTACCATAAATAGCTGCATGGTTTTGGGCTGTGGACGTCTGCGTGGGCAAGAACCTCTTTGCTGGGTTGATCTATTGGCGTGACCACGAAGAACCAAACATGAGGCCCAGAAAGCATCTTCCATCGTATTTATCCAAATGTGCATCCCTGTGTGTGAAATTGGTAGCTCCCTTTCACCGCGCATCCATTACAGTAGCTGCATATGGCATCAGCCATCAGAGAGGATTCTGGGTATTTTGCTTATCTATGTAATAGGATAAGGCAGGACTGGGGCAACTGCCAGGGGGCTATCCTTATGAGCAGCGCCCCCAAACATTCCCAGGATGAGACGGGGGCTGCACAAGCCCCGCCCGCCCCTAAAAGCAATGTAAGGCTTTTGATGCTGCAAACCAGCAGAGCCGAGCGTTAATGAAACGCAGCTTTGAAGACGCAGCGTTTGAAGTTATGCATGAGTTTCCTTTCTTTGTGCCGTTTTCTCGCTCGCCTTTTTAATTTTTTTTTTTTTTTAACAGCACTGTCTAACTGTAGCCATTTGTTTGAAGTGGCTGGGATTCCTGGGACATCTGCCAGCGCCCCTGCAGTTAAAACAAGCGTTTTTGGGTTCAAGTCATAATTGTTTTTGAGCCAAGAGCGAAATCTGGCAGTAACACTGGCTGCTTGCTTCTCTGTTTTAGTGAACGCACCAGCCTAATCATGATTATTGCAAGTTGTGATTTTCATTTCTGTGTGTGTTTGCATGCTTGCTAGCTAGCGTGTGTGTTTTCTTGTTTGCTAACTACCATGTGTGTTTCTTTGCTAGCTAGCGTGTGAATTTGTTGGCTTGCTAGCTACTTACCTGGTCCCTTGGCTCCAGCCATCCCTGGCTGACAGGGAGTGACCCCTCAGGACTTCTAGACTTGATGGGCTTAAACGGTCAATGTGCCAAACTCATAAACAACAGTGCCATAAAAAAAACAGACACACTGCTGTTATATTTCTTAAAACTGCCACAAATAGGCACCCTGATTTAAAGTTTTATTTTTTAGCTTCGCGTCAGAATTCGCACATACGTTTAATGAGATGAAATGGCGGTATCTCCTACAGACGCTGGTCTTGCATGGAGCTGATTAATTCCCAGAGGGTTTGGCCTCATTCTGGCTGAACGCCTCTTTGGCTGAGAGGAAGCCGCCTCTAAACATCCTCTGGAGTTTTAATTAGCCACAGTGACCTGTGGCCCTGCAAGGCTGCAGCACGTACACAGACTCATCACAGGTGCATGCAGACACTGTCCAGGACACCTCTAGCCCACGGCCAAGCAGCTCCGCCTTCTATAGGCTCAAGGCTGTGAGTCACAGCTGCTCTGGACTGAGGACACCCAAGGCAGAGCAGCATGATGATTGGCTGTCAGCTAAGGCTTCCCGTGAAAGCACAGTCATGTGGGTGTTTCAGTATGAGTCGGGGTCCGGCTACTTGCTGGTCCTGCCCTGTGCAGGATGGCATGGTCCATGTGCTCTTGGGGTATTTTTAGGTGCCTGGCTCAGTCAGATTACCTTGGTGTGATCTCCCACACACCCACACACACACCTGCCCATGTATTGAGAGGTGTTGTGCAAATTTAGGCTGCAGCTGGTTAACTTCATGGTGAAGGGTACCATAAGCATATTCTGTGCAGTGTCAGTAATGACAGCTGCTTTATCCATGAAGGCTACATGGAATTTAATCCCCCAACAGCCTTTACGCTGCTCTTCTTCTGGTTCTCATATCAGGGGAGTCCAAAGGGTCGTTTCCTGGTTCTGCAGCCTCTCCTGTGTAAAGTTTGTTCCACAGCCCCCCCCCGCCGGCTGAACGTATAGCATCCCGTGACCCCAAGACCCCACCGCCGGCCAAACGCATAGCACCCCGCGACCCCACGGCTCCACCCTCTGGCTAAGGACAGCTCCTCCTATTACCCACCCTGGGTCTTTGGCCTCTTTCACATCAGTCCTGTGCTAAAGTTTGCTACTGGGGACAACAGCTATGATTGAAAAGAAGAGAATGACTCTTCATGGGCATTCATCCCCAAATACCAGCTGCTTGGTGGTTAGACCCAGCCACAGAGAAGCTGTCCTGCACCATCTTCTTTAGTGCCACCGCCCTCCGCTTCCTGCTTAGTCCTCACTGCTGGCCAGTACTGCTACTGCTCTGTCTTTCTTTAGTCCCAAACTCTAGAAGAATCACTAGATCAGTGTTTCTCAATCTGGTCCTCCGGGACCCACAGGCTGTCCACATTTTTGCTCTGTCCCAGCTCCCAGTAGGGAGCAAAAAATGTGTCTTTGGGACCTCGAGGACCGGATTGGGAAACGCTGCTCTAGATCAATGCAGGTGAATGCCCAAATTAACCCCTGCCCTGCATGGAAACCTACTGAGTGCTTGTATCCCATACATGCACATGCCTTGCTAATCCCATCATGCTCCAGTCCTTCCTCATCCTCAAGTGAGAATGGCCACTGATTAAAAGCCCCCTCTGTCACTGGGTTTTGTATTTCCTTTCTCCTTCATCTCTGTCATGCCCAGATTTCTTTGGTAGCATGGCTGGCACATCTGCATGTAACAGTTCAGCTCACAAAGACTGCAATTCGACAGTTGTGCACAAATACTAATTATGACATGAAATAACAAAAGAAACAAAAAGACCATCTGTGGTGGCGGTGGAGATGGGAGAGGCGTGCTTGGTGGCCCGCTGGCTCTGTGCTGATCTCAGGAACTCTGCTCGTTATTTTATTATTTCTTAAGGAGGGAGCTGGGAAAGAGCCCTGGAAACTGCTGGTGGAGACGCAGGCGGGATCATTTCAGTTCATGATTCCAATGCTAAAAACAGATGCGTGAAATGAGCGATTGCTGCCAGAGGCTCCGAAAGCTGTGAGACGCAAAATCGCGGCCCTGGCACAGGCAGGGAAGTCGAGGGGCGCCACGCGAGACGCCAAATCGCGGCCCTGGCGCAGACAGGGGAATCGAGGGGCGCCACGCGAGACACCAGATCACTGCCCTGGCGCAGGCAGGGGAGTCGAGGGGCACCACGTGAGGGGTCGAGGGGTGCCCCTTCAGCCCTGCCTGCTCAAAGAACAGTAATGTTGGACCGGCATGAAAAGGTGGAGTCTGGCCTTCTTCCTTGTGTTCAGAAGGACTGGTGATGCTTTGGGCCTTCAGAACCATGCGAGATGCTCCTTTCTCTCCTTCTCTCTCTGTAATACTATTTCTCGCATCTTTTCCCTCCTTCTTGTTCTTTCTCTCCTTCTCACTCTCTCTATCCTTCCCTCTCCTTCTTCTTTTCTTTTTCTCTCCTTTTTACTCTCACTCTTTCTCATTTTCTCTCCTTCTTGCTTATTTTCCCTTTCTCACTCCTCCATCCTTTTTGCATCTTCTCTCCTTTTCTTCCCTTCTCACTCTTTCCCTCTTCTTCTCACTCCTTTTTACTCATTCTTTCATTTTCTTTCCATTTAGGTCTTTCCCTTTCCTTCTCTCTTCTTCTCTTTTTCTCTCCTTCCCATTCCTTCTGCCTGCTTCTCTTTCCTTTCTCTCACTCTCCCTCTTTCTCCTTTTCTCTCCTTCCCGCTCCTTGTCTCTCGCGCTGTCTCTCATTGTGCATGTTGACATCTTTTCTGGTCACACTATGGCCATGAATAATGTGCAGTAGGCGCTTTTGCCCAAGGAATGTTCCCAGAGCTCAAACTTCCAGCTGAAATCGTTTATTAGAGGCTCCGGGATGTTAGACAGCCAATGTTAAAAGCGGCGGCAAACCAGACAAGAACAGCTTACTTGGTGAATCTGGTCCTGAGCACCCATAGCAACTAAAAATGGAGCTGGGGGCTAGTTGCTAGGTGGGAACACTAAGAGATGGGCTGGGTGTGGAAGCCAGGACAGATGTACACATGGAGAATGAGTTTCCCAGTCATAGCCCAGTTTGCCTCCTTAATCTCAGTCATCTTCAGAAACCCTCTCCTCTCTCACTCTCCCCTCTTCCCTCTCTCCACCCACTTTCTCATTAAAAACAGGAGACTTGGCTTCTAATTAAATCCCACTTGAAAGTCTTAAAAGTCAGACTGTGACTCAATTTGCATTTCTGAATATGGAACATGGCTTAAAGAGGTTTAATGAACTGCCTGAAAACATCTCTTCCTGAGTGACGCTGTTGCGACAACAGTCTGAAAAGCTGAAATGCAGGCATGTTCACACAAACAGAAAGATGCACATGCATGTGTGCCCACACAGACACACACACACGGGTGCACACACAAACAGACACACGCACGTGTGCACACACAAACACGGACGCGCATGCATGTGTGCACACGCAAAGACATGCATGCATGCATGCACATACAAACATTGACATGCATGCCTGTGTGCACACACAAACGCAGACACGCATGCCTGTTTGCGCAAACAAGCAGATCTACAAACATTTATGACACAACCACGCATATCTATGTGCAATATGCGTGTATGTGCCTCTACAATGAAAACACATTCACGGGCACATATGAACAGAAAAGCTCTTTTACTTGCACATGTGGCAGTGTTCACACTGGAATGCATTTCAGGAATCTTCTTTACAGCCTAAAAATGCTGGTGGTTTCATGCCGAATATTGTGAGACCGGAAAGAACAGGACAGTAAAATCACATCTCTTCCATAGGAGACACTGACTATGGTACAAGTAAGAATGGTGGTACAGTTGTACCCACAGGTTGGAAGATCAGAGTAAGACTGTGTGACAAGGTTAGCATTTATATGGGGTACTAGTCCACAAAATACGGGAATGTAATCTCAGTCTTTGTTTTCCCTTTCTTTTGGTTACTATTCAGTCACAGATACAACACAATCGGAGGACTGACTAAACTAAGAATTTCATCATCGGTAATCAAAGTCATGCTAGAAAGGAAGGAATGCCTGTTTACTGTGCAACAGTGGCACCTACAGCTCAATTCTGTCAATGCACGTTTGAAACGACCAGGATCGCAAATATCTCTAGTCACAATTTCCGATTTTGGATTCATCTAATGCTTGAACGATTACCTGCTAACCCCGCCCCAAACTACTACACCACAGAAGCTTCATCACCTCATATAGCGCAGGGACTCCAATCATGCTAATCTGTCTCTGGATGCATCCAAGCTCTTGACCAAAATTTCATCGTAAACCGAATGGTTATGGCTCCCTATTCCTCCATCAGTGTATGTGATATGGCGCCTGTAAATGTGTGTTGCCGATGCTCTGCGCTTCCCTCTTACAATTACAGATTATGATTATTCCCTTTAACTTTATACCGTTACAGTTTTTGTTACTCATAGTATTATACTGGATAGTTGGTCAGCAACCAAGAACTTAAACTGAGAATGAAATGGTTATATGGCTCTGAATTCTAAGAACAGATACTTTGTACTACTTTACACCAAGAGCTGTAAATATAAATACACTTATACCCTGTTATTCATGATCCTGCGATTCAAATTTCTGCCTTAATGAGCAGTTTATATTAATATCCATATCTGCTAAGGTTTCCTCCTAGTGCATGTGTGTGTCCCCTGCCCTGTGCCCTGTAATGGACTGGCATCCAGTCCAGGGTGTCCTCTACCCTGTGATAGACTGGCATCCCATCCAGGGTGTCCCCTGCCATGTGATTGACTGACAACCTGTCCAGGGTGTCCTCTGTCTTGTGTGCTGTGATGGATTGGCATCCCGTCCAGGGTGTCCCCTACCCTGTGATGAACTGGCAACCTGTCCAGGGTGTCCTCTGTCTTGTGTGCTATGATGAACTGGCAACCTGTCCAGGGTGTCCCCTACCCTGTGATGAACTGGCAACCTGTCCAGGGTGTCCCCTGCCCTGTTCCCTGTGATGAACTGGCATCCTGTCCAGGGTCTCCCCTGCCCTGTGATGGATTGGCATCCTGTCCAGGGAGTCCATTGCCCTGTGCCCTGTGATGGACTGGCATCCCATTCAAGGTGTCCCTGTGCTTTATGATGGCAATTTGGTAACTTCAGCATGTCTTTGAACTGTGGGGGAAAACCGGAGTATCCGGAGGAAAACCCATGATGACGGGGAGAAAATGCAAACTCCACACACATGGAGCAGTGGTGGAGACTTCGACTCTGGTCCCAGAGGAGTGAGGTAACAGTGCCGCCACACTGCACCACCCCCACTAAATGTCCATGTCTCCTAATAGACTACAAATATGAATTATCTGTAGGCCAAGCAATCCTTCGTTTTGTATATCATATTTATATGAAATTCAGTGACATTCACTTTTCCACTTTTATGTAAAAATCAAAAAGCAGAGTCACTGTGTATCAACCGGTAATTCCGTAAGTTTTACAATTAAAGTTCCGCGTTATTCATTGGGTTAGTCTAAAGTTTTAGCTGCACATTAATTTGCACCACCAATATGGTTAACTCTATATTTCGATTTAATTTGTATAACAATTCCAGGCAGATTATTTAAAATTGTAAATTATATTTTCCGGTAGAAAATTCGGGGCGAAAACTTCCGTAACAGTAGTAGTGACAGAAGGAACACGAGAATTCAGGGCTGTCCACTTTGGTCGGCCGGCAGGCGTGAGATTTTCGATTCCAGACAAGTCCACACACGCATTTACACGTATGTGACAATTTTATTACCTTGTAAATAGTCTGTACGGTTTGCAAACTACGCCAACGCTTTTGGTGCAGCTAATTTTAAGTTTATAATGTAATAATATAAATTTGCCGTAAGATTTCTTGCGCGAGCGTGAGAGTCGGAAAGCGTGAGTGTCACGCCAGATGCGTGAGAGTTGGCAGCCCTGAGAATTGCTTTTCTTTAAGAGCCATCATGTTTCAGAGAGATCAGATGATCACACGGACGGCGACAGCAGAAACGGTTCAGTTCCACCTACTCAGAAGGTTCATATATAGGTCCGCGGACTGAAACGTGAAAGACTCAGTTTCCCGGCGTGCTTTGTGCTCACCTCCCCTTCTCGCGCCTTTCCTTCTCGCGTCACCCTAGGACCTGTCGTTGTTGTGGTGAAGTTAGCTAACAATGGCGGCGGCGGGTTGCGGATTAGCTGCCGGGGCGTCAGCGGGAGGACCAGCCTGTACGACCACGGCCCGAGGTCGCTTCCCAGGTCGGCCATGGACTTCTCGCAGCCGACTTCGGTTGGACAGACGCTCACAGCTTGGTCGTCTAGGAGTTATAGATGGAGAGGCAGCTGCCGGAGGCCCGCGGCCCTCCATCTCTGGGCTGAGTCTCAGCGAGGATCCGTCGCTCTTGCGTTTACTCGGTATAGCAGAGAACCACAAACGTCAGGGAGCGGCGGGTTACAGCTCAAGTGGAAGTGAGGAGGTAAGTTGGTAAACGATTACGTGTCATACACAGTAGTTTTGAGGACTAGTTTGTACGGACGAAAATAAATGAACAGGCGGGATGCTTTTCGTGAATTTAAAAATGGCTAACTGAAATGTAATGGCAGAGCATTTCGGCGGGTCAAGTGCCAGTTTAACCTAGAAACATTCTAGATGAGTGTAGGACGCTTGATTGGGTGAACGTATTAAATACGACGGTGTGTTTACTGAAAGGGCACGGTTCCGTATTTCTTTTTAGAAAAAACACGCTGAATCAAACGGATGACATGTCTGTCAGCCAATTTTGTGGAAGATGCATGCAGCTTAGCAGCTAATTCAGAAACATATGCTGTGTTGTTAAACTCTGACGTCAGCAGTTAGTGCGGCCTCCTGTTCGCCGTTTTGCTGCCGCCAGTATCGACTGTAAACACATGGGAAAGGGTATAGGGGAAAGGGAATGGCTATAACTGACCACCTATTTGTTATTAACTTACTTATACTGAGAGCTGCCATCTGCTTACGCTGCATGGCATAATCACATATCATATTTCCACGGAACTTTGGGGTGCTTAAGGTTATTTCTTTCTTCCATTCAGCCCGAAAGGAGCTGACAGTGCCGGTTAAAAATTGGCCATTAAAAATGGACCATATTTCAAAGGGTAATTTTAAAAAAGAAAATACAGTAAACAAAACATTTCAGTAACATGTAATTTGTGTGTAATTCACTTGCCAATATGCATCCCAATCAAAAATGCTGATGCACAGGCGTGAATTAAGATGGAATGACCTGTATATTATATGCAGTCATTTTTTCAGTGTTACAATAATAGCCTTCTTGGATTACACTTTTGCTCATTGATTATACCAGCTAACATTTCCTTTTGGACTCTAAGTGATGTGGTCACTAGGTAGAGGTTCCATGATGGGACTCAAATGACAGAGCTGATCAAACACATGTAATATGGTACATTCTATGTAGAAGATTGAGACTTTAGGACAAACACTGCATTCAGCTGGGAACCATTGATTCATAAAAGAATGACCAGTATGACCGACTATTTAGCAGGCGACCCCATATGTAACTATATTATTTTTCATTGACCAAGAAAGTTATGGATTTGTGTATCTGCTTAAGATTTACAGGAAGGCTGCAATTTTGGAAAGCGCATTCATGCAGAATTAGCACCTCCATTATATTAAATGCAGTTCTCTATTCTCCTCTTGTGGGGAAATTTGTACTTCTTATCTCGCCAGAACTTAAGGTGCCGTCATTTTTTATATTGAAGGAATAAATCATTTTAAGGCAGGCATTAAAGTGAGGCAGCAAAATTCTGCACAGCTGAGAAATATCGCTCGAGTACTGTGCATGGTGTGTGTCTCTTAATGTCATCTGCTGAGTTTTCCGAAGTGCACTCTTGATTGCTGCCATTGAGGAATGTGAAATTGATGTCTGCATGACACTGACAAATATGTACATTTTCTAAATTTAATCAAGTGCTCTCGTGTGGTTGAACTTATACACAGCCAAAATGCCCAGTGACTCAAGTTTGTCGAAATAACTGCAATTAAGAGATGTGTAGAGAAGATATAGTACTCTCTGGCCTCTGCGCTCTGCATTTGGTCTCCCAGACATTCAAAATCATACTTATCCTTGCTTTTGGATTCGCACATAGGAAGGGAACGGAAGGGCGGGAAAAGTGAACAGGAACTGGCCATGAAAAGATATCCCATCTTCCGCTATGTGGAAATATTTTGTGTATAAGCTACATCTATTTATGCAGCATGTTATATAATACATACTGTGTTTGAAAACTTTTCAGCTGTATGATTTCAGGACAGATCAGCCACTCTGTTAGGAACGTTATGGCTTTTTGGTCGCTTCACTGCTGCTATTAACACTAATGGCACATTAGCACAGACAAAGGGCTGCACACGCTGAACTACGCTTCGGGGCTTAAAGGCGTTTGACATTCATTGGTGTGGGAAGTGGTGCTTCTAGTGCTAAACCACTACCGTAAAGACTACAAAAGCTGTGTTGGTTAAAATAGAAGCGTCCTGTCAGGTTTTAAATCATAACTTTCTGTTTTGGCTATCAGTCCGTATGGGACAGCTTCTGGGTCCGGACTAGGGCTGCACGATTTATCGATTTCAAATTGAAATCACAATTTGAAACAACGCGATTAGCGAGTCGCAAAAATCGCGTAGGACCCAGGGTTGTATACTGCTGTGAGACTAGTTTTACAAACTCATGCTGTGCTCCCTGTGTGACAGTTTCTCACCAGTTACAAGCGCCGTGCTTCTCGTGTGCCAGTCATGCTCACCAATCAGAAGTGGCCCAAGAAGGCGTATAGGCCCACAAACAGCAAACACGTGAAACCCAAGGAAAATGTTACATTCACAATGCAGAAAAATACTGATTCCGCTACTGAGCTATAAGTGAATTGCCTTCCTATTTCATGGTCCGAGATTGTTTCAGAAAGGTCCTATCATCAATAGAACCAGTGAGCTCCTTTTAAACACCAGCTGCAACATATTTCAGCGTATCATACCTTTGGTTTTTGTTAGTAGGCAATAGCATTAGTATACTGCTAACCCATCAAAACAATGAGACAGTCAGTAATTCTCACAGCAGTCGGTGACCTCCAAAAAAGCCGTGAGACCCACAATACAGTCGTGTTTGTCATATGTTTTTGTGCTTATGTGTGTTTCCAAAGATTAATCTCACAACAGTAATAAAATAAGTCTTGCTTTAACAAATACTAAAAGAATAGATCGCTTTAATCGCTTTTACAGTTTGGTATGGGCACGCGGTCTTATTCAGAAAACATACAAAAACAGACACATATAATGTTTAATTATTCGTTTTGTATTTGTCCAAGTAACAAAGCAAAGGAATGATAATTAAGCTGCTTCAGTCGAAAACTGCATTTTACTTCTCATTTAAAATAAAATGCAGGGTTGACACCTTTGTTCAGCTGCATGAAGTGAGATTTTCTGTTCTGTGTTCTGCACACACATTTACATGTATGTAAGTTTTATTACCTTGTAAATAGTCTGTATGGTTTGCAAACTACCGTAACGTTTTTGGTGCAGCTAATTTTAAGTTCAGAATGGAATATATATTTGTCGTAGGATTTCTTGCGTGAGAGTCTGAAAGAGTTTGCAACCATGAACGCGTACATTTTTTGTTTTACCTGAATTTATTTGTATTGAAAATAACCGTATACATTTGTTAAAAAGCGGAAACTTTGACCAACATGAAATCATGCACCAACAAATGGCTTCTTTTTATTTAACATTTCATAAAATGCATACTACATTTAAAAATTTCAGGACAGAACAGCCACTCTGTTATGAACAGTATGGTTTTTTGAGTGTTGTTAGCTGCTGTTATTAACACTAATAACACAATAGCGCAAACAAAAGGGCTGCGTACATAGAAGCCGTTCTTGCTTGTTCGTTGGTGTGGGAAAAGGTGGTTCTAGTGTTATTAGGAGGATAATCAGCGTTAACTGCAAGATACTTTTCTTTTTGCTGCAGTTTTCATTGTTACTTGACACATCACATCTTTAAATTCTCATCCTTGCACTAGAATATAAACCAGTTAATACTGATCGTATCTCATGCTGCGTCATATGTTTTAAAATTACTACACACTGAATATTGAACTGAAACTTGACATAAAAAAATTCAATTGCAGATTGAATTGTAATCGCAATTTCTGTCAGGAAAAATTGCGATTCGATATTTTCCCCAAATCGTGCACCCCTAGTCCAGACCCCTTGCGCGGTCCGCCTGTTAATGACCGCTGCACTATTGGTATAATAAATCATTCTAGAAAGATTGAGCTGATTTTGTCCAAATATAATGGTAATGATTAATGCTCATGCACTGGTTAGTACTGATTAAGTAATCTAAGGAAGCTTATTGCATATGGGAGTTAACATGAGTGACAAAATAGCGCTGGGTTAAATGGTTAAATAGGCTGCGATCGAGAATGTTTGTGATTGGTGGTTCGTTCTGTGATCGACATGTTTGTTAGCTGCCGGTGCAAAGCTGCGTGTCGGCTCCGTATCCAAAAACCTTTAAATTAACCTAAATCATATGACAGACTTTTGTGGATTTTTTAAGAATAAGAACAGCGTGACATTTGTTAGTTTAACAAAAACACCAAGAACGTCCACGCCCATTTAATTTGTGTTACTTAACATCGCACGTCCTGCAATGTGACTTGCACGTGCATACATCGCAGTGGTGAAGCTGAAACGATATATCGTGCAGCCCTAGTTCCATGGAGACAATGATCAGATGCAAGTGTTTTATCAGCACTACTTTGTGTTAGTGACACCACTTTATTTGACAGACTTGGTAGATGTTAAGCTCTATTTGGGTATATAGTTAATTTTCAACTCCTAAATATAGCGAAAACTTCAAATATTGCAACGTGAGCTTTTCCCAGTATATTTCAGCCAGAACACAAAACGTTCACAAAAATAATTAGTATTAAGTGGTTATATGTACAGCTCACATTCAATCAAAAGTCTATCAAAGTCGAATGTCGCCTTTTAAGCTGTATTTGCATTGCAAATATATTTGAACCCTTGCCCGATATGTGCCGTCATTCTTCTGCTATATTGCCCTGTAATCGAGAAGGAAAATTTGAATCGATGCTTTTTAATAAACAAATAATCAAGTTTAACTTAATAACCGTGTTCGCCCTGTACTCATCATAACTCCGTGTTTGCTATGAAAATTTCAGTCTGTACAGCAGACTTGCAATAGATGCCCCTGCTTTAAGAACTACCTGTTCATGTTTCTCATAGGAAAAAATAAGAACGCGAGAGCGTGCAGGTCTGATGAAGGTGCCTTTTTGGGGGTGGGGGGGGGGCATAATTTATTTATTTTTTTTGGTACAAGAGCCCTGTTCTGCATGCGACGTGGTTATCGCAGAAAAGCATTTGAGAAGTAGGTCATGTAAAAGATGGCTGTTCACAACATGTGTATCAGCTGTGGTGGTTGTCAGGGTTTCGTTGGCTGCAATCCTTGAGTTAATGTGAGAACCATGTGGACCTCATAGTTACTCCACTCAATTTTGTGCAATGTCAGACATGACTGCACATGATTTTATGTGCCTGGTGTTGCTGTGTGTTTAATTGCGATGAAATGAAGTTTAATTGCGATGAAATGAAGAGATCACAAAAATGCACTGCATAGACTAATTTTATTGTATCTGATTTCAGCAAAAGTCACTTTTCAAAGCTGTGTTCTGCATGTAGCCAGTAGCAGCCGGACGTACTCCGAATCGTTTTTGACTCTCGGGTCATTGCAGTGTGCCTGGTAACGAACAGGCAGGCTTATTCGCTATGGAGACGCTGTTCAGACACACCATTTGACCTCACACCTGTGTTCAATGCATGTGTAAGTAGAGTGTACAAAGTTCATGGGATAAAAGGGCTGTCACTATCTATAATTTCAAAATTCGCGTAATCTGCTGACTAACCTGATGTTTAAATATAATATATCATATAAAAATTGCCATTGACACAAGGCAGGGACTATCCAACCATTACAGGATGCACACAAAGTCACGTGGAAGTTGAATATGAATATATCCATGCACACAAAGGGGCCGTGTGTGACAACAGACAAGGACAAGACCATCATCCGTACGTTCAAATTAGGGCTGGACGATATCATATCGATATTACATCACCGGTGTTTCAGATGACAGGCGCAACATTTGGCCAGGCGCCAGCTTTTCGGCGCTATACGGACATTTATTTACGCCCACAATTTAAGCAGTGTAGTGGTATAGCTAAAATATTAATGAGGCTTTGTGTGATGCCCAAATATCATTATTAGTATAAATACGGCATATCCTTATGTTTAATAAATGTCATTTTGAATTGCCAAAAGTACCACCACACCGCCAACATCTTTATACCTTGTTCATCCCCAAGATCTCCTGCTTTAAAAGATGTCGTGGTTGTTGCTCTTCACTGCGACTTCAGTGTCCAAACTGCTAATCGAATTTAAGAAACATAAAATTTAAATTAAAACTTTTGGGTATCACAAACGCATCTTATTAATATTTAAGCCATACTACTAATCTACTTACAAAATTATGAGCGTAAATAAATGTCCTTTAATAAATGTCCATAGCACCGAAAAGCTGGCGTCCGGCCAGACTGTCATCTGAAGCCCTGGTGATTATCGCACATGCGCGATGTAATATCGATATATCGCCCAGCTTTAGTTAAAAAAAATTCGTAAAGGGTATATGCAACTCCGCCTTATTATTAATGCATGTCAGAGGGGTGGAGCTCTGTGTGTGAGGAGAATATTGGGGGGAGGGGGATCAGTATGGATGAGAATCATTATATGGATTTTAAGAGGGTGACATGCTGATAAATAAAATAAAATAACTGCATGTAAAACTGTAACGTGTTTCTACTGTGATCGAACTCATCACCATTACTCTCCACTGTAAAAAGAAAAAAGACGGATAAGGACCCATAAATGTTACAGAAATTTCCCCTGCTTTCTTCTATTCATCTGTTCACTAAATAAATAGCATAAAGAAAACCACCTACGCAGTGCATTATGCATGATAATTTAACTGCTTTAAAAAAACGCGTAGCATAACCTGTAGGTACAGATGCTAGTTTGATGTTAATGTGGTCTGTTTGCTGTAAGATCATACTATTTTATAAGATCCTTAGCAGAAATCACTTGAAGCTAGAGATATATTTCACTAGCTGACATTTTAGTAGCCTCAGCTTTTTATGTAGAGCGTTTAGAGCTTTGCTGGGACTGTATGTTATATAGCATGATGCGTACTATTCCGTCATAAGGTAGCTGAGTTTCGGCAATGGTCTGGATGCATTATGTCTATGGTTCTCATTCGACGGTTTGTGTTAGCAGTATATGTAGTATTACCGATGCCTGTAATTGTATAATTAGTACCAGTACTAAAGGAATGTAATACTGAACGGCTTTCAAAAATACAGTATAGCAGTACCATACATACCTAATTACCTACATACATAATTATGTAGTGATATTGAAGGAATGCATTGGTTATAATGAACTGAAGTGTTTTAGAAATCAAAAACGGAATTTCACAAAAATGACGTTGATTAAAAATATTGACGTTAAAGCATTTTTAGCATAGACGTCAACGACTACATAGACTAAGCATGTCAGTCCTAATTAATAATGAACTCTTTGAAACTATCCCTGTTACAAATGCTGCAGCAGTTGGTCTTGAAAAGCGGCGGGACCAGGTCATGCATGCGAGGTGTCATTGGAGATACCAGGCTGACCCACATGTTTTTACTTAAGCTGAACATCCACCTGTATGTCCTGCATATAACACTACTTTGAATATTAAGCATGTTTTATATTATCGCCTTTCAATTAACCACCTTCAGTGTATTTATTGGTTCCTGGTTGGCAAGAGGCTTTATATATTATGTAGATTTTGACTAACAATTTGTACCTATTTATGATGTTTTAGCGTTTTTATTTGTCCACCGTTTTGCTGTCAATTTAGTCAGCATGAATAAATCCTGGTTGCTGCCATGGTGTTAAGTTTGAATTCTTCCTTGTGATGAGTTTGGTGAATTCATGGTTATATGTCGATTCCTTGCTGGAACATTATGGAAGCAGCTCACTACTACTGCTGTGCCTTAACGGTGATTGTTCTGTTATCCAGTACAAGAATGGGAACAGTTTCAGTTTTGAATTTATCACGATTATCGCATTTGTTGTGGTCGTAATAATCGCGTATATTTTTAATGTGCTGCCGAGTGAGGAACGTTTCTGTATAAGCTGATTATAAGAAGTTATTAAGATGCTATTCTGAATTTTGGTTTAGTGTTTGTGTAATTCCAGTTCAGCAAAACTAATTTACAGCTAAAGCTGATAGCTGCGCTGCTGGCCAAATTAAAACCCAAAGCAGTGCTCATAAAGGAGAGTGAGAAAAAGCCAGTTTCTAGGTCAGAGGAAAAGCCAATGTTCTGACAGCCTTGTTCATGTCGGATAGGATACATGACCGTATAAAGGTATTTCATATTTTTTGTGTGTGTGTGTGTTAGGGCTGCATGATTCTGGTTTAAATGTGAATCACGATTTTTTTAACCTTGAATTGAGATTCTTATGACCATTCATTCATTCAATTCTTATTACATATTATGTTTATAAAGACTGAACAAACAATATGATCATTACTGAAATTGGACCGTCAAACCTTTGCAGAACAGAATGGACATACTCCAGGTTTTTAAGAAACACCTTCATTTCCAACTACAAGGAAGATACTAAACATAATTAAGTGAAGATAAGGTTTATAATACCTACGTTTTTCAGTATGAGCGAACTGGGGTCGGAACAATTTCTTTGCTCTTCCTCCTCATCACCTGAAAGGTCTTCTTGGGTCTTCATCATTTCCGTCTCGTTTTCATAGCATTTTCTTTTATCTTTTGACTCGCATAATATATATCTTTTCACATCTGCCTCCTCTTCCTGTATAGTTTGGAGAAAAAGTGAGCGCTTGGTTTGATGCAGCCAATTTCCCTGCTAATACAGACATGGCAGAAGTGTCAAGTGAAAATGGAATTGTATAGTGGTGTGAATTGATATAGAGATATAAAAAGGATTCATCGCACAGCCCTAATATATGCTGTATTGTTCTGTGTTCTTAATGCTCGTATGTGTTTATTTCTTCAGGGAGAAGATTTTAAGGGGTTCGAAACAGAGACTGAAAACATCCCAAGTCCACTACGCTCAGGTCATCGTTTTTCTATAAGTAAGTTGATGAAAAAGCCTCCTTAAAGGACGCACACATCTAATGGACATTTTGGTCCCAGCAAATACCCACACATTGTTCATATCTTTTAGTATATAAGAACCTATAACTATTTATCTTCAGATTATGTAGTATTTGTGTGAACGCCAGATGATACCGGTGAGTGGTGAACGGCATGTCAAGCTTTTTTCCTCTCGCTTGAACTCACACATAATGCCAGGTAGAGTCTGGTGAAACGGCGGTCTCGCTGCCAGAGGCACGCGGGTGAACATAAGACTGAAACACTGGATAAGCATGCTTTGCACTGGGTCTGGCTAGTATTCACAGTTTGGTAAAATAATTGCTACATTTTTTTAAAAAAGTGTTTTTACACAGGTGGAAAACCAATTAAGCGATTTCCTATGGGATAATAAGTTGTCTGAATCACATCTAAGTCTGTGGCACGGACATGATAATTTGATATGTGTTCTGCATTCTGACCATATTTTTTGGGTAGATTTCATTGTTTGGTCTGAAAGTGGAGTCCATTGATAAAGTTGTACCTGTGACTGGCTTTGAACCATTGTTGCTTTATCTCCTGTTACTTGGCCATTTTTTTATTTTAGAAAAGACAGAAACAGTATGATCAGTACCAGTTTGGTACGAGTGGCTGAAATTTTGGGCAGCACTGTAAGTTGAAGCCTCATACTGCTGCGGATGTTTTATTTCCACCCTCTATCAGATCTAGTATTGCAGTTGTTAGTGAAACCGGGGTGGCAGAATATCCATGTTTATCAAAACAAACATGCAGCAAAATTTTACTGATTAATGGTCTCACTTTGTCCCCCCACCCTTCCCTATTTCAGGCCATTCTCCGAAAAAAAAAGGCTTCAAGCGAACACAACAGAAGCCTCCTCCGGCACCGGACTTAGAAACCAGCACCGAGTCACGGGCTCCCAAAAAGGGATCAAAGCCATCACAGGGGACAAAGCAGGTTTCTTTAACAGCTAAGCCTCGGAACAACCGCAGGAACTCAACAAAAAGTAATAACCCTAAACAGACAAAGATCAAAGGGATGAGGCTTGGAGTTCGGTCTGCTCAGGGTTTGCAAAGAGGACAGTCAACTTCCAAGGTTACTCTGAAGCTGGCTGCAAAGAAGGCCTGTAAGACGGACATTAGCCCTGGTCAGAAATGTACGAAAAGGTCCGAGGACCAGGTCGCAGGGAACGTAGTTAAAACAAAAAAAGAAAATGCTGGGGTAGGCAGGCCTTCAAAAGATAGGGATAGTATTAAAATGGGGTTCCCAAAAACTAAGCTGGGCAGTGGATTAACAAGTAAGGGAACTAAATTTAACAGCGGCAGGAAAGGGTCCAAAGCAGAGTTTGTAGACCAGAAATGTAAAATCTCTTTACCGAGATGTGAATTTGTACCCAAAAACAAATGCACTGTATCCAAAATTAAAAATAAAGTTGGGAAAACGAAGAAGCTGAACACTGTTGGTCCAGACAAGCAGACACAATGTAACCGGTCTGCCCAAGGCCTGGAACTCAATCAGCATTTAACAGAAGCACTGGAAGGTGAGAATAAAGAAGAAAGCAAGGAAGAATTATCTTCTAAAGATGCTGAAGATTCCGAATTGGTCATCAGAACAGGGAAGCGAAATCAAGGTAGTACGAGGCAGATTAAACAGGGCCCCGAAAGTCGTGCTACTCAAGGAATGGAGACTGTGTCCACTGCTGCAAATCCAGATACATCAGTTCCTGGACTGAAACTGAAGAGGGTGAGAAGTTCTAAACCACTTTTCTCAAGTCCAGTTAAACCCAGCCTGAGGAGCAGTAGTTTAAAGGGATTTTCGCGGAAGAAGCAGAGCAAATATATATGGACTCTGACATTAATGAAGGGTAAGAAGAAAGCGGTGAGGGTGCAAGAAGCTAGGAACAGTGGTAAGGCAGAGCGGAAGGAAGATGAGGAGAAAAGCCAGGATGTAGTTATACATACAGAGCAAACTGCTCATAAAGATGGCGCTCTGGGCCTCTCTCAGAGGGGAATAACACTGGTGCCGGAAGACACTGGTACAGACTCCATCGGCCTTGAAATGGAGGAGATGATGGAGGCGTGTTCTGAGGGAGACTTTGTAGTAGGAAAAGTTGTTGTTTCGCCACTAAAGCTCAAAGTGGTTTCTTCATCGGACAAACAAACTCTGCAGCCATCGCTTTTGATCCAGCAGGTAGGCACTGCTTTAGTGGATAAAGATCTTGTGATGAAAAATATCAGTGAAGACCCACAGGATTGGTCAACCTTCTCTGAAGTCACTTGTCCGCATGTTCCTAAAGCTGCTCCTAAACTAGCTAAAAGAAATCTGTCTTCTCTACGAAGAAAACCAGGGCACAAGAGAAGGACGCAAAGAAAACCAAAAAATGTGGTTTGTGAAGACACTCTACATTTATCATGTCCTCAAGGTCTGATAAAAGAATCGTCTGAACCTGATGAGAAAACTGGTGAACTTTCAGATGATAAAAAGTCCTTACCAGGAATTAAGAGTGAAAAATCGATGCCGACAGATTCTGTTGAATATGCATCTTCTGTGGCGGAGCCTGAACCTCGGAGAGATTCAGAGATTTCAGTTGCGGGAGAAAGAGGAATTCTTGCATTGGAGTCGGCGTTAACTGAGCGAGCGGAAAAGCATGCGGTGGAAAAGCCCGTCAAACAGAAGCGACGCAAGTCAGTATTTGGGTATCGAAGGAAGTTGGGTTTTAACAAAACTTCAACGGAAAATTCCAGCCAAAAGGTGAAGCGCAACAGACGCAGACAAGTTACATTTACCTCTGTGGATCTCGATGCAACTGAAGATACAATTAAAGAGGGGGAAAAGGACCAGATGGAGCAGGACCAGCAGATGCTACCCAGAGAGGCCCAGCAAGGTGGATGTCTGAAGAGCACGCGGCACTTCATCATGCCTGTGGTTAGTGCGCGGTCCTCTCGAGTGATCAAGACGCCAAAGAGGTTTATGGATGATGAGGACATGTCTGTACTGCCTCCCAGGATTTATCCAAAAAAAGCGTCTCCCTTTCTGCAAGCCCCACCCGGCACACTTGGCACTTCTGCTGCTGAGGACTTATTTCCTGACCTGTCTCAGCAGGAGGATTTTTTAAAGGAATCCTTGTTTGAGTCTGAAGATGCAGAAGTTTCCCAAATGATAGCTTCTGACTGTGACCCGAGACCTTCTGACCCAGCCCCTAGCAGCCTGCCACGAAAGCGGAGGTCTGTGCTCCGGGAGCCAAATTTCACATGGCTTGATTTGGAAGAATCGACCGCGGAGATGTATACCTTAAACCAACTGAAAGGTCAAGACAGTAGGAACCCCTTCTTCTCTGAAGATGCATTTCAGGACCCAAATCCTGATGTCGCAGAAGATATCGCCTCCAGTAAAGGTGTAATGCATTTAAAAGTCCCTGAAAAGCGAAAGAAGCTATCCCAGGGTCAGAAGAAGGTGAAAGAACAGTTTTACAAAACATGCAGGCTGGATACTGAGCTGGTGGAACAAAATAAAGCAGATGTCCAGGATTCCAGTCTGAAAGTATCCTCACTCAAAAAAAAGAAAGCTAAGCTGAAAATGGAGGATATGGATTCTCCCGGCGTCGTGCGGAGAGTAGCTGTGCACCTGCGTGGTGCCCAGTGCAAGGCATCCTGGCTGGAATATAAAGCGGCGCTGGAGCACGATGACACGGACATAAACGAATATTCCGCACGCCGGAGTGTCAAGGGTAAGCATTCTGCGTCTAAAGGCGTTTTTCCACCGCACCAGGTACCGCACCAGGTACCTCCATAAAGTGCCGAAAGTATGGTACTTCTTTAGTGTCGGTTTTCCACTGGCGTAAAAAAATGGTACCGGCGCCAAATGACATCATCAGTGACCGCCCCGGCCTGACATCGTTACAAAGCGCAGCTTAAATCATAGTTTTAATTGAACTTTTCTGGGCTGTTTTTAAAAAAAACAGCTTAGGCTGGAAAATGCGGTTTATTGTTGTGTTATGTCAGCTTCTATCACAGTATAAGATTCAGTAATATCCAAATTGCATGATTGCTGCCATCATTTACGTTTACGTAGGTACGCTTACTAAGTCGATCAAAGCAGCCGTTTACTGCTAATTCAGTCTTTTGAAAGCAAACAAATTAATTATGTTTTTTGATTTTCAAGCGGCATTGCACAGTGTTTCGCGTGTGCCCCATTTCTTCCAAGCGGCTTGGTTTTACGGTGTTCCGGGCAATTCAGTTTCCCTGTTTCTC
>JAODKE010000051.1:16698725-16720772 GCA_026779605.1 Mormyrus hasselquistii
GACAGGCACATCCCAGATGGTGTGAACAGTGTCGTTTTGTTTATTTTGGTTTGTTGTTAGTCCTTGATTTGGAATGTTTTGTGTGTTTTTTTTTTTTTTTTTTTTTTTTTTGTCCATCCTTGTGCAGGCAATTTCTGCCCTGTCTGTTTCGGGTGTTATGAGGACGACGACTATACCAGCCAGATGATCCAGTGTGCTGAGTGCAGCCACTGGGTTCACGCCAAGTGTGAGAGCTTGTCAGGTGGGTGTCCAGCATACAGTGACCCCCCCCAGATGCTCTGTATAAGGTCTCCTGGCTCCCATTTGATTTGTCGGCATTCACATCATTTACATTGCCTTTTACATTCAGTACAGTTTTAGGATGGTTTAATACATTGTTTCCCAGCCCGGTCCTCAGGGACCACGTGTGTGGGTAGGGTACTGGAAGTCAGCAAAAATTTGGAGCGTTGGGACACCGGGTTGGGAAACACTGGTGTAATAGGTTAAGTTGGTTGATTAATGATTTATCTGTCTTGCAGACGACTTGTACAAAATGCTGTCCAGCCTGCCAGATAGCGTGGTGTACATCTGTGAGCCCTGCAGCCACGACCAGCCCAGCACATGGAGAGAGCAGCTGATGTCGGAGCTGACGGAGCGGCTGGGCAAGCTGCTGGCCAGTATGAGGAACTCCAGTCTGACGCAGCACCTGCTGTGCCACCGCGAGGTGCGGCTCCGGCCTCTTGGGGGGGCCCTGAGTGCTCGCTGCTGAGCCGTGCTGCCGGCTGCCTGTTCACTGTCTTCATACCAAATGGGGGATTTTTGAGAAACCTGCGGAGTCTCAGAATGTGATGCGCATAATTGTTCCCAGTTCATTTGTAGTGTGTCGCCTTAAGCGGTTATTTCTGTTTTTCGCCAATATAATTAAATATGCTTTAAGAAGCTGCCCTGTATCCTCCGGTGTCTCCTTGCTGTTTACACACCTCTCCCCCCGTGCTTTGTGCTCTGTGCAGTTCACCCCGCTGCCTGACCCCCTGAATTTAAAGGATCAGCCGGCCGTTGATCTCCAGACAGTAAACATAAAATTTGAGGACGGATTTTACACGACCCTGGTGAGTTCCTGTGCCTTATTTATGCTCAAAATCTCCCCTTAGAAATAGGGACCTGATGTTCCAATAATGCTTAATGTCGGCAAGACAGAAGTGTTACGGCCGCAGGCATCTTTCAGAAACATCTCTAACTATTCCCTGACTTACAGACAGGCTGTACGTCAAAGTGGATGTGTTTCCGAATAGATCGGATTGGCCGTATTTTTGAGTCCTTGTGATTTGGGCACAGCCTGTAGGCTCCCCCGGAAAGTGCCTGACGAGTCTCGCCTGTCTCTGTTAGGAGCTGTTCCACGAGGACATGATCCAGATGTTCCAGAAGTGGCTGGAGGAGGAGGAGGCTCTTCCATGGGAGCAGAACTCCTCGGCCCTGGCCAGGTCCTTCTACTTGCATGTGAGGGCTCACGTCGCGGCCCCCGCACTCGGGACTGGGGACAAGCTCACATACATAGTGTGGCAGATACCCTCAGGTGTGGGATGTGACTATAATGTCATACTTCCAGTGTCGGAGAAGAACTTTGGTTTGTACTAGGAGTTCGGTGGCTTGTGATGCTTCACGAAATAAAATCAGTCCAGTCCAGATGCTGGTTGAAATTTAGCAATTCAGCAGATCAGTGTAATTCTGCTGCACACCTACATTACCCCTAACCCTCAAAGAGTGTTACATCTGACTTTTCTTAATTTGTATCTCCCAGCATTCCTTGGGGTTAGCGATGATTGACCTTTAATGCAGTTTTAATGGTCTCGTCTACTTTCTCCGCAGCTCATGGAAGAGGAGTTTCCATGGTTCAGTAGCCAGGATGCTAAGGAGTGGGATCCTCGCTCTAAAGATGTTTTGAAGTACGTCACATAGCTTTACAATGATACTTTCACAAGTCTAGAGCTGCTGTTCCAAATTCAACACCGAGATGTAGGTAGATTTTTATGTCCGGTAAATGTTACGTCCATGGGGAGATTTTTATGTAATTCATGGGTTTGTACAGTCCTGGAATCGCCTGATTATCACTGACATTTAACTACAAGTATTAATCGGCGAAGCCTCGAATAGTCACCTTTATCAGTTGTAAATTGATTATAATACAGAAGCGAGGTTACTGTGAGCAGCTCCTCTTCGTGCAGTTTGTTTTCTGTGTAGCTGATCCTAGCACATGTATGTTTACATGTGGAATAGATGTTATGTGCTGTTCAGGATCTGCACATTTTTCACTTGGTACAAAATTTCAGTAAATGCATATTTGGTGTGGGCCAATCACGCACTCTCTGCTTCCCCCACAGCGGCATGCTGCCTTATGCCGTCCCACCCCCCTCTTCTGAACACGTTTATGCTCAGTGGCGAGTGAGGGAGGGCCAAGCCCCCGGCAGGGCTAGGGGGAGCCTCGAGACGCGTGCTGGTGCCACCGGCGACCCCAGAGATCTTAGCGGGCCTGGCTGCAGATTCCAAGGTTTGTTGGAATCACTGGAATTTCTTATTTTAAATAGAAATTCCCAGCGCAGTGCCCTGGGTCACTTATTTTAATTATCACTTCTTTCCCCGCCAGGAAAAATGGAAAATGTCTCATCCAGTGATCATGATGACTGGTCCAAGGAAGATGAGAGACAGTGTGCCTTGTGTCAGAAATACGGAGACGCCAAACCCAACGTGAGCTCTCACAGTGGGAGATCTGTTCCGCAGTTACTGTGCATCGAATGTATAAATGGGCAGTGCTGCCATTTTCAAAGAAAACTGTCCCTCACTTAGCTGCTTTACGCTTCATGAATTCCGTACACTGAAGCATTAAGCGCTGGCGGGCAGGGCAGCAAATCAGGTCTGTTCTGTTTGCGTTTCTGCAGGATGCAGGAAGGTTGTTGTATCTGGGCCAGAATGAGTGGGCTCATGTGAACTGCTCGCTGTGGTCTGCGGAGGTCTTTGAAGATGATGGCTCACTGATGCATGTGCACAGCGCAGTCACCAGGGGGCGCCTTATGGTACGACTGAACGAACTGCCAGGTCTCCTCCAGTTTATCCGTGTGTGCTCCGTATCATGCTCGGCCTGACGTCTTTGCTGTTGCTGTCTTCAGAGATGTGAGGGCTGTCATCAGACTGGGGCCACAGTGGGCTGCTGTCTGACATCGTGTCAGAGTAATTACCACTTCATGTGTGCACGCGCCCACAACTGCGTGTTCCAGGATGACAAGAAGGTGTTCTGCTACAAACACCGGGACCTCATTAGTGACAAGGTAATCTTTTTTTTTTCCTGTCTGCCTCTTTGTTTCTCCGTCTTTTGTCTCCCCGCCTCTCTGTGTCGGTGCCTGCTCTCCTTCCCTTTAATCATGAATATTTCCTTCGTGTCTTAATGGGTAGATGGTCACCGAGGACGGATTTGAAGTTCTTCGACGGGTCTTTGTGGATTTTGAGGGAATCAGCCTCCGCAGAAAATTCCTCACTGGTTTGGAGCCAGATTGTATTAATATGATGATTGGTGAGTTATCACATATTTATATAAAGAGAAATGAAGGCATCATTTTTCGTTGGTATTTACCAGCTGACCCGAGACCCTGCATGAGGGTTATGTAACTTTTGCTGGGTCCTTTTCCTCGGTTGCTCTGCTTGCAGGTTCTTTGACTATTCAGAAACTGGGAGTGTTGAGTGAAGCATCTGCAAGTCAGGGAAAACTCTTTCCAGTTGGTTATCAGTGAGTATTTTCTGTGTCTGTGTCTCTCACCTTTGTCTACGGACCGCCTGCAGAGGCCTGATTTAGGGGTGCAACAGCATTTGATAATTTACATAAATTTCCCATTGAAAATGTTCTGAATGAAATAATGTTTTATGTTTTACAAATGTTCTGTAATTCTCACATTTTCAGTCTAGTATATTAATGTTTTAATTCAAGTATAAATTTAGTGTGTAGTTTGCAGTGTGTTTTCCATCACACATGTGTATCTTGTGCCAAAGCAGATGACGTTTAACAGGCTGCATGTTTTAGTCTAAAGAAACTATGTCCACCAAGCTAAATTTTATCTGTATTATATACAAAAACAGCTTTGTTCATTTGCCGGGCAGGAACATTCCCCCCCTTTTCCTGTAACCCTTCTCATCCCCTAGATGCTCTCGTTGGTACTGGAGCACGGTGGATCCTCGCCGTCGATGTAGATACACCTTCACCATAAAAGAGGTGCGGCCTCCTCTGCCGGAGAAACTCGTGGAGGACACTAGTGACCAAGGAGAAAATCACACCATCGCACACAGTCCCAGTCACTCTTTAGGTTAGGCCTCATGCTTCATTTTAATATCGTATAATCCTGTGCCTTCTTTTCAGCGTCTTTACATATTCTAGTGCTGGTTATGCTTCAGGATGGTATTAAATGAGAGCCCTGCTTTGCAGTCAGATGAGCAACTGGTGGAAAACTTGCAGTCCTGCTTCCATATTTTGGAGATTTTAAGATATTCCCTCATATGCAGATGAATGCCGTTGTACAATTTCGTGTTAAATTCATGCCTTCCTTTCTCCCCAGAATCCGAAGCTTCAGATGAAGCGAAAATTCCCGTAATGATCGACACGTCTGCTGACAGCCCAGCCACTCAGCCAAAAGTGGGGGCTCTGCAGAAACCGCCGGCGTATCCCCAGAGCAGGAGGCCAGCGGGGGGCAGACCCCGACCCCGACCCCGACCCTTACCCTTCCCAGGTACCCGATACGTCATGAGCCCTGCATCACAGTGCCCTGTTATTTTATACTATTGTCTTTATTACAGTATGTCTTGCTTAAAGCTGCAGCAGATGGCCAGTGTAACAGTTTCTGTGGCCGTAAGTAATTCTAACATTTTTGACCTTCAGGGAACTCGTCACCAAAGAGTCACCACGTGCTGGCCGTCAGCGATCTGGAGGAAGCTCGCCGGATGCGTCGCCATTGCAGTGTCTCCCGTGGCGCACAAAGCCGGTTCGAGTCCTCGTCCTCGGGATTCCGCACGGAGGGCGGCTCGCCCTCCAAGATTAGTGCTAGTGCTTCTCTCGATGAAGCTGAGAGCCAGCTGACGTCTTTTCAGTGTTCCGATAGAGGGGCCTCACCTCATAGTCTTGTCGGTGACGTTGCGCGAGCACCTTCTGTGCTTCTTCCCCAACGTCCACGTCCAGGTATCCTCTCGTCATCCAGCACCGGTCGCTCTTATCTCTCATGTCCCCAGAAAATGGGTGAGCTAGATACTTCAGAAGGTCCTCACGGCTTCTTAACTTCACCAGAGAGAGGAGACATTACAGAAACGAACAGGACCTTGTTATCCCCAGGGAGCAGTGCTTTGGCTCATGAAAACCTCTCACAGCTGCCCTTTGAACCCGAGATGCCTGCAGCCTCACTGTTTAGTGCTAATTTAGACTTGGATGATGTGCTGCAATGTGAGGGTCACCTTGCAGTGGACAGGGAAGGGCAGCTCAGCTCAGGGTGGCTCCGGGATGGTGAAAACACTGCTGAGGAAAGACCAGCAGCTGTCCAGGCTTCGCCCCTCCCTGTGACCTCTGCCAGAGCGCAGGGCGAGAGCGCCTCGTGTGATGAAGATCGGCAGACATATGGTAATTTCCAGCGCACCGAGATCACGTACGCATCTTCCAGGGATCCAGATGTTGCACTCCCTTCTTCTGGATCTATACCGCAGTTGGATGGTGCTGATGATGGAACCGAAAGCGACTCAAGCAATGATGAAAATCCAAACTTAAAGAGTACAAAGCAAGCACAGACACGGCTCCCCTCACAACCGTCTGCAGTTATTTCACAGAAAAGCAGAGACAACTCCACTCCTGCAAGGCCTGCTACTATTGTTTGTGAGGAAATTGTGCCCTTGCCTGAAGTAAAATCCCATTTTTCAGAAGCTCTGTCCCAGGACCTTCATACTGTGACCTTTGAAAAAGACGGAACCATCCCTTCTGATGGGCTCATTTCACTGCCTGCAGTTGGAACTCAAAATTCAGCTACTAAGGCTGTTATTTTGACTGAATGTAGCTCCGATTATCATCCTTCACCGCAACAGTTGTCTGTGGATACCAGTGATGAGGTTTATGCTGTCGCTGATCTGCTATCACAGAAAGAACAAATGCTTACTGAGTCCATTACGAATAGTTCTGTGGTGCAGGAAACATCGTTTGTGAATGAGCCAGTGGTGATCCCTGGCCTTGTTGCGGACCTGGAAAGTGGCAGGCAGACAGAATGTGTGTCTCTTACTGAAGTAGGCACAGTACGTGGCAGGCAGCTCACAGAAGTACATGGTAAAATTGCCTTGGATCCCAGCACTGGGCCTTTTGTGTCTGCTGACGACAGCACTGTCGTCTCTCTCTCGTCCAACTTGGGGGTTGGTGCCTTAACAGGCTCAACACGAAGAGGTCACACCGAGCTCAGCCGTGAGACCGTGCCTCCAAGCCCCAGTCCGGCGCTCGTAAACACCAGCACGCCGTTAACAATTACCACACCCTCTTCCAAGTTCTCACCTTGCCCCTACATTGCACTTGATTCATCTTCTGGGTTAGTCATGCCTGTGTTTCAGTCCACACTGAAACAATCCAGAGAGCAGCCTAGCCAGCCCTCTTCCAGCAGAAGCCTGCCTTCCGTTTCCACTAGCTACCCAACTCAGGCGCGGCCATTAAAAGTGCAGTTTAACACTTATGGGTCATTGACTGCTCCGCCGTCTCACGTTACCTCATCTGTCTCAACGGTCACTCTTCTGTCACCTTCCCACTCGGTAACTACCAGTTCTTTTGCAAGACTGGGCACCAAAATTTCATTGCCTGTTGTCATAAATGGGTATAACTCTGCACCAGAGGAAATTTCAGGTGGGGTTGCGATTCCTGTTAGTGTCAGTGTCTCTAAGGCTGTGGTAGAGCCACGACCTCAGCTGGTTACTCAGGTAGTGCCGAGTCACACCATCCACATGGGAAGAAGCCTTGTTAGTGCTAATCCAGTTTTGCTTGTCAATAGCGTTGGTCAAATTTTTCTCAAGGAATCGGAAAACGGCACTTTTCAGGCGTCCAGTGTCAGCTCTCCATCACGCGGCTGCACTAGTCAGATTTCACAGCCAGTCATGGCCAGCCCGCCCTCAAGCCACCATATCGTCACTTACAGCAGCCTTGGACCCTCGAGGGCACAGTCCTCTGAAGTCATGTTGTCTAAAGACAAGAAGCCACGGAGAAAAAGAAGTGAAATAACTCCAGGAAGCTTGACAGCTACTATCTCAGACAGGCATGAACCCACCGCTCATGCTGGTGGTGTCTCTGTTACCCATAATCCTTCTCCGGTTCGTATCCTTGGCCCCTCTGAGTTTCACGTTAATTCTGTCCAAACCAAGGTTCAGGCACTAGGCTCTGTGCTGCTTCCACCAACCCTTGTCAAGGAGTCGAAGCCTGCAGTGGTCGGGCCGCGTCCTCACGCTCGCGTCAAACGGGTGTCCTCTCTGTCCGACCGCGCCGGTAGTAAGAAGCCAAAGTCTGACTTGAAGCTAGAGCACAGTAATGTACCGGAGGTGGGGAACGCCAGCGGTGCCGGCAGGTGAGGCCGCGCCGGAGGAAGGGCATCGCATTCTCACTCCTGGCATGTCTGCGGCTGGCGGCTTCATGTGGGAATGTCGCTGCCTTCCTTGCAGGTCCAGCGGAGTTCGGATGAAAGCACCGAGCGTGAAGAACCTGCCGGATCGCGCAAAGCCGGAGAAGGACGGCTTGGAGGAGAAAAGGTGAGCACACGTGGCGGTAATTTCTCTCTACATCCCTGTGTCCCTGAGAGAGGTCCCCGCAGAAGTCCTGGGCTAGATAACCAAGTGGACGTGGGTGGGTTTTCGGTTTGTTTAAAAACCCTTTACCTCCTGGTTGCCTTTTGTAGCTTTCAATGTACATGATACACTGACTCAGTAGTTGACTTTCCTCTGTTTAATTCCTTGAAGGATAAGATAAACACAATTAACAGAAAAATCTGATTTAATCCTGCAGTAACGTTGAATGTGAATGGCAATTTTTATTTGTTGTACTTGCATGGAGATCCTGCAGGAATTGATTCTATGGCTTCCTGTTTGTGCTAACTTGTAGCTCTAATCAAATGCAAATAGTATCTTGGAGCTTCTGTAGTAGAATGAAGCGTGTTATGATGGACCAGCAGGGTAACCACATCGTGACCTCATGGATATCCACTGTAGTGTAAAGTAACTTCATTGTACGCCAGTTTTGACACTAGTTCTGCAGCTTCACATGTAACAGCTGCGAGAGGTTTGAGATGCGCTATAGTTTTGATGTGTTTCCTGTATACGATGCAGAATTGACCCAGGTGATCATACGTCCAGTTCGGCCCAGGGGAACCACAGCAGCCAAGCAAAAGCCTTATCCCTGGACTGCTCCAGGCGCACTGGCCCTATCGACTGGGGCAGTTACTCTGGTGGGTTCCAGCTCTGTTTGATCTCCCCTCTCGCTGAAGTGTTTCTTTAGGCCGAAGCAGCCATCTGGCACGGCGCAGTGGGATGGTGTTGCTGATGGAACCAAAAGCGCGGCCGGCTATGCAGGTTATGGTGGCTTAAAGCAACCACATGCCAGTGTTCTACTGGGGGGTGGCACAGGGGGCCCCTCCCTCCACCGCCGATTTTTATTTATTTTTTTTAAGTTTCCCATTAGCAATAATGGAAACCCAGATGATTTGTCCACAACCCAAAAATATTCATATAAAAATAATTAATACAAAATATAAAGTAAAAATACATAAAACAAATTAACCTGCACTTTACCTTTGAAAAGAATCGTGGATGATGTGATAGAGATGAGAGAGAGGAGAGGAGAAGGTTTATTTTGTAGGACGACTTTCACTATAACGGAATCACTGGTATCTGTTGGCTCACTGGAATCTTTCTTTTAGTGCGACTTTAACAAGGAACCTGTCCAATGACAGCCGCTTTGGTCTCCTTTCTGAGCTCACAGAAATGTGATATTGCATTGTAATCAAAGATTCATCGCTTGCACTGCTACGCCCATATTCGGGTGGTGCTATTCTACTAAATTTTGACTATACGAGTGAGACACTGACCAACCAAGCATGGGAGACGATTACCCACAGTCCTGCAGCGGGAGAGAGAGAAGAACCATCGGCTCAGTTGTGATCACGTGACGCTCGGCAGACAAAGCGTATATGTGATACTCGTATTGCAAGACCTCGCTCGTTTATCAAGTTAAAGATTTTTGCTCGTCTTGCAAAACGCTCGCAAACCAAGCTACTCGCAATCCGAGGTTTGACTGTATTTTAATTCCCTTTTGTTTAACTGTTACACACATTGTAAATTTGGATGAATGTGATTCACGGTAACAGGCCCCAACAGTTCATTAAATGGACACAGTAGGTGTTTAGTGTCAGCAAAACACGGGCATCTTCTCCTGCAGGTGCAGCATCCAGTTCTGATGAAGCGACCTCTGACCCGGAAGAGCGACAGCTCAACGGCCATGAGAGGCCGCACCTTCGCTTCCAGATCACAAGTGAAGACGGCTTTAGTGTGGAGGCCGACGCCATTGAAGGTGAGTAGCGGGACTACTGGGCCTACAACTCCAGCAGCAGGTTACATTTTTAAGCAAAGTCTGCGATAACATGGTTAATTGAGTCAAGAAATCATTCCCCCAGCATTACAAGCCTCATTGCTCACCTGAACTGAGCAAGGCAGGTTGGATCCAAGGATTCTGACCCTGCAATCTGAATGTAGCAGTAAGACAAGCTGACGTTTCATCGTGTTTAAGTCCAATACCGTCATCAGTCACCATAGTACATGTTTCACAGACTGGCTGCTCTGACATACAAGCATGAGTGTGACCTTTCTGCAGGTTTGCTGGCCACTAGCTCTGACGTTCATAGTGCTCCTGCCTCTGCTCCTTTCATGATGCAGACTGGCTGTAGTTTAGCTTTGGTCTCACTTCCGTTTTTTCCACTATCGGCTTCTCGGACTTTGAACCTGCGGCTCTCGATGCACCGTCTATTCTAAGGGGGGGGGGGGGCTCTTGTGAATTGGTAGCTACTGGCCATGAATACATGTGGCTCTGTGTCCGCAGTGGCGTGGAAGGCTGTGATTGAGGGCGTGCTGGAGGCCCGTGCAGGCTGTCTGCTCCCGCAGCTCTCCTTCATGGGCAGGAACGGGGCACGCATGCTCGGGGTCCTGCACGACGCCGTCATCTTCCTGCTGGAGCAACTTCAGGGCGCCTCCCGCTGCCGAAAGCACAGCTTCCGCTTCCACAAGCAGGAGAACCAGGAGGAGGAGCTTCCCATAAACCCTACAGGCTGTGCCCGCTCCGAGGTCTACCTGCGGTAAGCCACTGGGCTGCGCTCTCGGGATGCCATCTTCGGCTGGTATCTTGGTGTATCCTTTGGGAACAGTTTAGCAGCCAGACATACGATTCATACATTTTTATGCAAAGATTTATTACAAGATTGATTTTTATGCATGGGTTGTTCACCTGTTTTGCTTTCTGCTTATAGAAAGTCAACTTTTGATATGTTCAACTTCCTGGCCTCCCAACACCGGCAGCTGCCAGACCCAGGACCCTACGATGAGGAAGAGGATGACATCCTGCACAAGTCCACCAGGTCGATACTGAGAGCATCTTCATCTAAGGCGACATCTGCCATCGCAGCTCGTTACTCTCAGTACCTACAACTGGCTTCCTCACTTTGGGCAGGCATACAGCTTAGGGTGTTTTTGGATTCTGTTGCAGTTGTTGTGTCGTCGTCTGAATTTTTGTGTGAGGAAACCTCGAGTGTCCTGAAAGGCACCTTAAGATGTCATTCATTCAGTCATTGTGCGTCTGTCCGTCTCTGTCTGTTCATCTGTCTGCCATTGCAGTTATTGTAGGTATTAGTTGCACTAACATGACGGAATGTTGCTATCCCCGCTTGCGCAGGCGTGCCACCAGCCTGGAGCTGCCCATGGCCATGCGTTTCCGCCACCTGGAGAGGACGTCCAAGGAGGCTGTCGGGGTGTACAGGTGACTTTTAGCTTGCAGTTCTAATATGCAACATCGACAGACAGTGGCTGTGAGTGTCTTGGTGAATGCTTTAAAGAGCATGAGTGCAGACTGGACATCGCCTGTCACACCCTCAGGTGTCTCCTGACTACAGTATTATGGTTGATGCTTTGTGTTAAACACAAGGCATGATGAACTGAGCTCTTTGGCAGGACCTTTAACTGACCCCAGCTACTCCAGGGATAGTAGGTGACCCAGCTGTCTTGAGTGTATCATTTTGGAGAGAATCATTTTTTTGACATGCCTTTTATAGGTACCGCAGTAGTTCCTTGTCAGAGTCTTTGCCAAGGAGACAGGCTCGCTATAATGTCGGCTCCCCTGATCGTTCAGAAGTAGTAACAGCCTGGCCTGAGTGAAGCATAAAAATAGCCGGTTGTCTTGCTTTGTGTGACTGTTTTTTTTTTTTTTTTTCCCCCCTCCATCAGATCTGCTATTCATGGTAGAGGCTTGTTCTGCAAGAGGAACATTGATGCAGGAGAAATGGTCATTGAGTATTCTGGCACTGTCATACGCGCAGTGCTGACAGACAAGCGCGAGAAATACTATGAGAGCAAGGTGAGCCGTCACTGTGTGTGTGATGCGATTGGCTGAAGTCCAGAACAGCTGCTGCTTTTCAGTGGGCGTGACTGTCTTTGAATTAATGTTAAATGTCTATTTCTTAGTACTTGGTAATAAGTTAAAAAAAAAAAAACCACACACAATCTTTTATTTTGTCTTGTAACCCTATAAACTGTCCTGGTCTCTTCAGGGCATTGGCTGTTACATGTTCCGCATGGATGACTTCGAGGTGGTGGATGCCACCATGCACGGCAACGCGGCACGCTTCATCAACCACTCCTGCGAGCCCAACTGCTACTCGCGCGTCATCAACGTGGAAGGCCAGAAGCACATCGTGATCTTCGCACTGCGCAAGATCTACCGCGGCGAGGAGCTCACTTACGACTACAAGTTTCCCATCGAGGACGCGAGCAACAAGTTGCGTTGTAACTGTGGTGCGAAGCGATGCAGGCATTTCCTCAACTAGGCCCCAGACGGGCTGAATGGTTTTACACTGAAACGAGAGGACGGGGTGGCGAAAGAGGACTATATGCCGAAAAGGGCCACGACATGAATGTTTAAAATTCGGAGTGAGAGCCCCCGAGCTGTTCGGACTGCACGGTGGGGAGAATGTCTCCGCTTCCCAGGTGTGGGCGGCTTGACCAGGCACACACACCCCCCCCCCCTGCACTACGGCCCCTGTAAGCGGGACTCTGTGGCATGTGACTTTTAACCTGCTGTTTGTCATCTTCCATTCCGTCTGCTCTTTCTTTTGGACATAACCTCAAAGTTCATCTGCAAAAAAATCAGCCAAAAGCAGAAGTATAATTTATTTTTTTGCATGACAGACTGTTCTCTTAGATCTTCGCTGATATATCTTGGTAAATACCAAAATAGCACTAGCTATTAACACTAGACTGGGCAAAAACTCATTGCTTGACTTCCACAATAATGTTATCCCACAATTGAAATTTTTATTAGACGTTTGTCAGGGGTGCAAGGGATCAATCATTAGCTGCTGTACATTCTTAAAATCCTGTGGTTACTAGGATATTTTTGGGCTTCTAGGATTGTGTAATTTAGATATATAAAAGCTTGCCGCCACTTTTTTGCAATGCTTAAATCTTGTACTTTTAATTCTGTAGGCAGTTAAGAGTCCCCCTCCCAGTTCCCAATTGTGATGTGAGATTTAGTGGGGCTTGATTTCACTCGGAGGACTGAAAGGTGAGGATGACCGCTGTCTTACAGAGCTGTGACAGACCTGCTTTGTCACTCTTCCGTTTTGAGCCATGCCTTCTCTCCATGGTATCATTTTACTGGCTCCAGCATCATTATCAAAGTCTAATTATTTCAAAAGCCTAATGCCACTGTAAAAATGTACATTGTGCAGCATTTTTTCTGGAAGAGCTCAGGATTACCTAATCAAAGTAGTAAAAATAAAGAAATTAATGTCAGAGAAGTAAATTTTAAAAAGCACCTTATTTAAGGAAAGCACTGTCCTTGAATCTCTAGCGAATGCAGGGAAGGATGGACCAGGCGGCCAGTCCCCGCGGCCCCCGAAAAGGGGTCCGGCTGACCCCGGCCCCTACTCCCCGCGGCCCCCGAAAAGGGGTCCGGCTGACCCTGGCCCCTACTCCCCGCAGCCCCGAAAAGGGGTCCGGCTGACCCCGGCCCCTACTCCCCGCGGCCCCCGAAAAGGGGTCCGGCTGACCCCGGCCCCGTCCCTCTGCTGCACGTTGAGGGTCCAGCATTGAGCTGTAGCATCGAGCTGCTCAATTCTGAATGCAGTGTCCAGGAGCAAATTACATTTTAGGTTTTAAACTGCTTGTTTGTATCTTAAACCCTGGCTGTACCTTGCGTTTAAAATCAAGTATTTGAAAAACCAATGAGATGTGAATTTCGCCCCCTCTGAGCTTGGCACAGGGGTGAGGGCGGGCTGGCATGTTATACACAGGGGTGAGGGCGGGCTGGCATGTTATACCCGTAAGTAGGGGGAGAATCAGATGAAGCAAACCGCCTCACATTTTCCACTTTTTAGGTTTGTATAGCAATACCTGATAATTCCCAAGTTTTCTTTAACTCATACATAATACGACATTGTGTAATTCACCTTTTAGAAATGTTACAACTACTGTGTTTCTTGGTGAGTTAAGTGGTGAGTAAGTAATCTAGGACGTAGGTCTTTTTTTTTTTTTTTTTTTTTTCCAGACATTTTCTGCTGTGATAGGTTCCCGGCCCCCTCTCTCTCAATGCTGAACGCACAACTGCCACAATGAGCGTGCAGGTAGGGAGGGGCCGACCTCGGGGCGGCTTTCTCCCGTTTTCCAGCTGGCGTGTGCGCCTGTTCTGAGCCCTTCCATCCGCTGGGGTTCTCTTGGTCTGCTGCAGGGACTACCTCAGTAGGAGATAGCTGCAAATGCCTCCTCGATTTGTCTTGACTGATCTTAGTGCAGTGAGGATGCGTCATCAGTGTATCTTGCATTCTGGGGAAGTCTTTAGTACTGTCAGTAAATGTGTGCACCAGTGAAGACTTATTTTAATACGAAGTCTTAAGTGAAACTAGGTTTAGTCGCCTTGTATAAAGAAACATCTGTATATAGTTGTATACAAAATTTCTAAACCTGTTAAATTTTTCTATGCACTTTTTTTATTTATGACGTTCTATGCTTAATAAAGATGTGGTTTGAAGAAAATTTTATAAATGTTGTAAGAATGGTTCATTTAAAATGGGTCTTTTGCCATTGATTATTCTTAAACTTTGGGTTTTCAATGTTTACTGTTATTGATTTCAAGATAATGAACAAAAAATACCTGAAGTGTGTAATGTAACATGGCACACACAATGCAACGTTTACGTTCAGTTTTTTCGAGAAAAAAAAAAAACTACTCAGCACTGCCCCCTACAGCAAACACAAGGGCACATGCTATGGTACGTATTTGTGCTCTTGTGCGTGTTCATACTATATCTGTGTGCGGCGTGGTGGCATAGGTCACAATATAGCCACAAGCCCACAGAACTGCGGTGGGTTCATCCAATCCATGCTGTTATTTCTAGTCCAGTATGTATAGGGAAATTGTCAGAATGGAGGCTGGCGGCAATTCCGGAAACCCTTGTTAGAACCAGACAGACACCATGATATAACAATATAATGTAATATAACATCTGAATTGGCGCCGCAATAATCCATTAATTGGCCGATCACTTTCTACATATAAGCCGACCATAAAGTGGAATCATTGCTTATTTGCACCTACAAATAAGCTTCCACTTTGATAACTTTGGTGTTTGTTACGTTATTAGCTAGTAATTGTCTTATTAGCTAATTTACCATATTCAGGTAAAGTCTTTTACATGGTAGTCTTCATAGCTGATTATTAGCAGTTCACAATATACAATTCAATATTTTCAACAGTGCAGTCAGAATTCAATAAAATATGTTTTATAATTGTACTATTCTGTATACTGTATATATAACCGTAACAGTGAAACTAGTGAACTACATTTGGCAATGTCCTTTGTGCTTTGAAGGAAAAAAACACAGCCTTAAAATTCCTAGTTTAATTTCATGACTTGTGGAGCATTTTCTGAGTTTATTCTTTAAAGAATCTTTTAAATGACGAGGTTTTCACGTTCGCAGATGATTAATAAGTCAATTTGTCGAGGGAAAAAAATCCACGAGGTCATATTACACTATCGGGATGTTTAAAATAAAATACTGCCACTGCAGTGTCAGCTCTAAGAAACTATAACATCTCAGTTCTCTACATGTTTTGTATTTTTGCTCTCTTACTATAAGTAACATGTCCAAGTTAAATCATACACCCCTCGCCTAGGAAATCAAGTGTCTTAAAATAACCCTGACTTTAAACTTATTTATCATAGCAATTGTACTAAATGTAAGGATTTCTCCCTCATATTTAGAGTAAAACCACATCAAGATTTCTCTATTAAAGCCATTAAACTGTTTATAAGTGATTTCCCTTTTTATTTTGTAGCGAGTACACAGAGTCGGCTTTTGCGTAATTATATTAAAAGTCCAGCATTTTCTAGCGCTTAGCATGTATGTACGGAATACGACTGCCGAACAGCCAACACATTCAGTGACCTTCATCCAAAATATACCGTCACAACCAAACCTCTGAGATGCCACACCCCCTGTCCAATGGGAGGCCACCGGATGAACTTCCATCCATCCATCCATGTAAACCATTCGCATAAGATAGGGCAACACCAAGTGCACAATGTCATTGAAGAACAACATTTTTTTTTCTGAGCGGAGTTATTTTGCAGTGAAGCGTGGCATAAACCGCTAAACCTACCTCCCGACGTCTCTTGTTCTTGCAGGAATTGATGCGGCGATTGAGGATTGACTGAAGATTGACAAGTTTTAAGCCAATCGCCAATGAGTTTTTGGGCAGAGTGGGCGGGCCTTATTATCAGCACGCAGTACGCAGTTTCCTTTCCGTGCGTCCGGCGTTGCGGCTCCGTCCTCTAAGCAGAAGCGTGAGTATTTACGGCCCGATGGTTTGAATGAAAGCTAAGCGCTAAATAGGCAACGCTGTCCCTAAAATGTACAATTGACTTGTTAGGGTTATAAATATTGCCGGTGTACGACGGGCGTCTCAGTAGCGAATGTATTCTTTGTAAATCAATGACGTATCCAAGCCTGCTGTTCTCCGCAGTTACACTGTTGCCGCAACCTTAATGTGACTGGGCGTGCGGCTACTGCTCAGAGCCAAGTTATTATAAGAGGTGAAGCCATGTCAGGTGAATATATGGTGTAACTAGAGTATTTTCCATCCATTGTAAAAATCGTTACTGTGGTGAACTGCATGCCATTCGAAGAGATAAGCCCAGGTTATGAGCACAGTCATACGCATTTGACAGTCGTAAGGGAATTATTCACGTTATGGCATCATAAATCACATGTCTTTGCCTGTACCTTTAGCTTAGTAGGCCAAAGCCTACTTTTCCCCGTTCCCTATCTTTCATGAAACGTTAATTACCAATCGGGGAAAGACATTTAAAAGTTTCGTAAGCCGCTGTATGATACTAGCTGTTATTTTATTTTTCTCCTGAATTGAGTGGTTAATATTTTAATGTCTATCCAAAAAATTGCATAAGCTTATGCTGATGTACACGTTTCCAGGTCAGGTTATGTGGCAAAGGCGTTAAGGTTATGTTTTTATTTGCTCTGTTTTGTCATTTTTGCATTTAAGATTTTTTTCCAGACTTACCAGCTTGGTTAGTACGGACAGGTATATTTTTATGTTTTACTCAAGAAAAAATCCTTGGCTGTAAGGTTATGATATTGTTAAATCAGCCATTGCAGCGCGATCTGTGCCCACCTGTCCCCCTCCCTCTCAGAGGGAACTTTTGTCTGCTCTTCCCCAGCATGGGCAGCGTGCTCGCTGCCAGCTCCGCACCCCCAGCTCCAAGGGGGCCGGGGCAGGTCTCCGTGCCTCCAGGCTTCACCATGCCCCCTGTGTCATACCTGCCGACCCCCCCAAATGCGGGTGGGCAGGTGTGTGAAGTGGAGAGCCCCCTGCCCAACCCCGGCACCTTTGAGGAGTGTCACCGCAAATGCAAAGGTGGGACAGCGGCGTTTTCCGAGTCGCGTGTCGGCGACGCACTGATCTGGTGTCTAAAGAGAGAAAGTAGAGGAAGGGTTGAAACTTTTATTGCTGTTTATAATCAGCAATAGTCAGGCACAGAAACTCGTAAATATACATTTGGTGTGCCAACAATCAAATGTTTGAAGCTGTGCTCCAGTAATTTAAAGGCTACTTACTCAGAGTTTGCAGTTTGGCCCAAAGGTAATTTTAGAAAGACATGGAGCAGCAATTTCAAATTTTTAATGTCACACTGTTACCAGTCCTTCATTGCTCATAGCCACAGATTTCGGTTGTTTGCGCTGAATGACTGCTGTATTTATACATTATAATTTCGCTCTCTGCTGTTTACTTTGGCAGTTGTAAAATATGGTCACATCACTAGGGGGGCATTTTAGCCAGCGCTAACACTTGATGATTTAACGATAACCTTTCATGCTAATACCTTGTTTTAGAGATCTTCCCTATGGAAATAGAAGGAGTAAGATTGGTGGTCAACAAGGGCCTGAGCAATCATTTCCAGGTCAGTAACCATGTTATGCTTACAGTTAGTGGTGGGCGGATCGATCCAAGTATCGATAATAGCGTTGGTATTGATACTGATCAATGTCTAATCGCTGCTGCTCTCAAATGCCGCTCCCGGCTGTCACGTGACTTAGCGGCGCCAGGCAAGCAAACGGACTGACTCGCACACACACAGATACAGAGTATAATATATATGATAAAGTATTATAATAGTGGGTTGCTGAGCCAGGCTCGCAGTAGTTGAGCAGCAGAGATATTTAGAATTTACATCGCCACTGTAACCGTTGGGGGTGCGGGGGCCCATGCGTCATATAAATTAACATTTTCTTGGTGTGTGGGCTGGGCGGTGGATGGATAGAACCACCCCTGTGCAGGAGAATAAAACTTAAACTTATTCTCATGTAGTCGCATCACTTTGCCAGCTGCTTTATGTTCGGCCGTCTTCAGTTCAATTCAGTTTTATTTGTAAAGCGCATTTTCACAATACATTGTCTCAAATGCTTTACATTATCCCCGCCCAAAGCCCCCAGAGAACAAGCCAGAGTCTTTCAGTGGCTAGAAAAAAACTCCATAAAAGGAAGAAACCCGACTCAAAGGGAGGAGCCCATCCTCCAGGGGCCGGCAGAGGAAGTTAAATGAACACAATGACAAAATCCTAATTTCTACAAGCCAAATTGTAAGATTTGAGTCTCAAAGCACTGGGCGGGCAGGTGACGGCAGGCAGTCCCTGGTTCTGCTTCCGACGGCAGGATGAGCAGTGGTACAACAGCAGGGAAGGAAGGAGAGACGTCTCAGGCAGGAGTCAGGAGTGCAGCCGTATCCCCTCTGCTGATTGTTCTTAAGTCTGCATTTCAGTCTGACGCCTTAATTATCCCAAGAATTGTCGTATTAACACTGGGCATTATTTTTCTTTGTGTTAAAAGGCCATAACTCAGTTGAGGTTTTCTATGTACGAATGGTCCCAGCTGGTGTTTTTCATGCTGGTTTGCGCTTCCCCTCTCTGCCCGGCAGGTCAATCACACGCTGTCTCTCAGCACCCTGGGTGACTCCAGCTACAGGTTCGGGGCCACCTACGTCGGCTGCAAGCAGACCGGGCCAGCAGAGGTGCCAGCTGCCATTTGCTGATGGATTTGCACGTCAGACAGCTTCCCACAAGACCGCTAAATTGGCTGTTTACACATTTCGTTAGTCTGACACCAGCCATTCTGTACCGTTACACTTTGGAGTTATAATACATCGTCCTGTCAGTGCATGTCGAATACACAATATCCACGGGTTGGAAGTTGCTTTCAAGACACGTTGGCTTCTGTCAGGAGTATTTATGATGTAATGCATGTCTCCGCAGTCCTTTCCGGTAATGGTGGGGGATATGGACAACAGCGGCAGTCTCAATGCCCAGGTCGTCCACCAGATCACGGAGAGGGTGCGCTCCAAAATGGCTTTCCAGGTACGAGGGTGGGGCACAAGCTTTGTGGGCAGCTAATTCCACATACTATCCGCACATAATTAAAGTAGTGATTCACGTTTAAAATTAAGAACTATATACAGTACCGGTCAAAAAATTGAACATGCCAAACCACCTACAAAGGAGAGTGATGGTGTGATACGACCACAGTAGTTTTGGGGGAGTTTGACCAGAGAGTAAAGGAAGAGCAGCCAATGAGGGCTCAGCTTATATGTGAGACCTCATTCCTGACATCTCAGGAGGCCACCTCATGGAACTGCCATAGAGGAGACAGTAGGGTCAGCCAGGACGTGGAACGACTGGGTTTTGGGGTCTTTGCCCAAGGGCCCAATGGTATGATCATTGTCAACCCGGGGATTTGAACCAGCAACCTTCTGAGTCCAAACCCACAGAGCCTTTCAACAAATTCTTTTTTGTTGTTTATTTTTAGGCCAGTGCACAATTCCATATGTGTTATTTCATAGATCTGATGTCTTTATTCTAAAATGTAGAGAATAGTACAAATAAGTCTTTCTATGGGTGGATGTGTCCAAACTTTTGATTGGTGCATTATATAAATGAGGCGAAAGTAGAATTTCGTTTAAAGTGTTACCAAATTTATCTACTCCTTTGATATTAGCTGCACAGATGAGCAAAATACTGCAGATAAGGAATTTGGGGATGTTTTGTTGAGCAGTATTGATTAATTAAAAGTGCTGATTGGGAACTTTTTACCTATGAAGTTCATCCGTTATATACGGAAGTGTATTACTGCCACGACATAAAAAAAATATTCTCACTATCATGTTATAACGTGAAAATATTACATTATAATGTGAAAAGCACATTAAAACGAGAAAACGTATTATGTTATAAGGTGAAAACGTATCATGTTACAACATGAAAATATTATGTTATAACGAGGAAAGTATAATCTGATGGGATTAAAAATTAAATTGACGAAATAGCGTACATAGTGTTGCATCACATAGCTCAGATGACACTCTCCAAATAATTGTATTAAGAAGATGCTTCATGCTGGGGTCAAATGTAATGAAGTCGGTGAGGGGAAATAATTCTCATGAGCTGCAGTAATGTAGGGGATGCCTTTTTCAGCACAACACCACCCCTGATTAGTTTAACTTTTAATCGTATCGCATTATGTTTTCTCGTCATAACGTAATACTTTCATGTTATCACATGATATGGTTTCTCGTTTTAATGTGTTTTCACGTTATAACGTGATAGTGAGAATATTTTTGTATTATGTCGTGGCAGTAATACGCTTCCGTAGTTATATATGTGAAATAATCAATCATGTGAATTAGTTTTTCCACTTTGGATGATGGATATTGTGAGTGACGTTCAAGGCGTGTCGTCTAGCCGCGACCGTGTTTGCTTGTGGATGGATGGCTTGTCTCTGAAGTGCACGGGCAGCAGTGCTCAGGCTTTGTCGCCTTGTTAGACGCAGCAGCAGAAGTTCGTGAACTGGCAGTGTGATGCTGAGTACCGCGGCGCCGACTTCACCACCGCTGTCACCCTCGGCAACCCAGACCTGCTTCTCGGCTCTGGTAGGCTCCCGATCCCGGCTTCAGGGAGCCTGCAGGTGGCGTGTATCTGCCCATGCTAAATGCCCTGCTCTCTCTCTCTCTCTCTCTCTCTCTCAGGTATTGTGGTGGCGCACTACCTGCAGTCTGTTACCGGCGCGCTGGCGTTGGGGGGGGAGCTTGTGTACCACTGCAGACCCGGAGAGCAGGGTGCCGTGTTGTCCCTTACTGGCAGGTACACAGGTGAGCCTTTGCGGTCGTTTGGGGGGAGAGAATAATTGGTTTTAACGCCACATAAACAGTTTGTTCTTATGTTATTGCACAATAAGCTATCAGTAACCGCACTTTTTAAAAATCATCTTTTGGTGTCTGTGCAGACTAGTGCTTTATGTTTTTGTATCTTTTAAGATGCAACATAGAGTGTGTATGTTCTTTTAAAATCTGGAATAGCAGATGTGGTTCCTGATGTATGTGCAGTAAACCAGGCTGTGCTCTCTGTTCCAGGCACTAATTACATCGCCACTGTGACCGTTGGGGGTGCGGGGGCCCATGCGTCATATTACCACAGAGCCAATGAGCAGGTAGTGTGCTGCCAGACGCGCGACATGCAGCTTGACACCTCAGCACTAGGCAGCACTAGCCGATCAGCGAGTGCCGTCGCTCTGATGTGGCTCCGCATGGAGCGCGAGCTCTTAAGTCCCTTGTGGGGAAACTTGATAGAAAGATGGCACATCTGTCTGGCTTTATGTTTGTGTCTCCGCTTAAAATACCTCGAACGGCACATCTGTCAGTGTCACATGCTGATGTTATAGAACTGCAGCTGCAAATGAAAGGGACTGGACAAACATATTTAATTTTTGACCAAGCTTTTTAGCATTTTGTGTATAATATCCTGTACTTTTCTCACCTTAATAGATCGATAGCATTAGAAAAGTATTCTCCAAATTTGGAACATTGTGAAAAGGGGAAAATGAAATGTGCTTAATTTACGGTCCTGGAACTGCAAAATAACTCCCTTTTTAAGCCATATATAAAAACGGCATTTATTTCTAAATGAAGTAACCAGCTTACTAAGATTTAAAAGCCTAACGTACATTTAACAACATATGTGCTAAAATAGATGGGATAAAATCGTCGTGTTTATGATCGCGATGTAATTTTGATCTTCCCCTGGCAGCAGTGGCTCTGCGATACTTTTAAAGTCGCCCGTCTTTTCTGAACACGGCATGCACAGGCCCCGTCTTTTCTGAACACGGCATGCACAGGCCCCGTCTTTTCTGAACACGGCATGCACAGGCCCCGTCTTG
>JAODKE010000051.1:16735180-16755989 GCA_026779605.1 Mormyrus hasselquistii
GGGTGGGGGTGGCGTGGTCGATGTTTTGTGTGGTGGTGGGGGGGTGGGTTCTTGCTGCGTGGTGGTGGGGGAGGGCACGTGTCGGGGGGGGGGGGTTGTATAGGTTAGTTTTGATTTATTGGGGCACTCCTGCTCCTGATGTTCCTTAAGAGTTCCCTGTCACACATTCACTCTCCCTGCATTTTGCCCACCGTGAGACCGGCCGACAGAGGGCGTCATATCCAATGCATTTCATGCCAACGTAGTTTTCTTAGTTAAATTTGCTAGATACCATACCTGCATTATTCCTTCTGGTCTGATCATCAGTTTCTGAAATCGTTCAATTATTGGTTGTCACCATCACCAACAAACTCTAAAGGTCTCATGACCCCTCAGCAGTCTTTATAGCAGTTGCCCCTTAGCCGTTTGGAGAAGTTACGAATGCCATCATCTTCTACAGAAGCATTATGAAATCCATCCTTAAAAGCTGCATCACGTCTTGAGCTGCTTGAGCAAGTGCAAAACAGAGAGATCACTATAGGGGGCGCCAAAGAAAACTCAGGTCATTATGAGCCTGCCACCCCCACGCTGATCCACCACGAACGGCCTTAGAAAGGCGGACAGCGTCATAAATGACGTCAGCCGCCAGCTCAGCCACAAGCTCCTCCGAGGAAAGCGACCAGAGCGCAAGAGTCACGCACCGGCTTGTTACGCTCCAAACACTGGTACGATTGGACATTTGAGAATGTATTCCCAGATTCTATACCTCTGTCATTTGTACAATAAACATGAAATGTTTCTTTTAGCTATGATGCAGCATATTGCAATTTCTTTATTACTGAGGCGCATAACGAATGTACTGTACCATACATACATGACAGTAAACATTTACAACATTTTTATAATCGCATTCAATCCTGATTTTTATAATCATTGCAAGATCAATCTGACGCTATGGCTGGGATGCCAGTCCAACAGAAGAACACGAACATGCAGAATCAGACATATAAAGGGCACTTTGGAGATCCCAGCTCACCATTTGCCTAAAATGCATGTGTGGAGCCAAACAGGGCACAGCAGCGCCACCTAGATCGTCAGCTAAGATATAAGCATCTGCGAGGAAGATTAAGGTCTCCGATCCGAATTAGGTGTCCCTCATGTTCTGCCGATGCTGTGAGGGTAGCGGTCACAGCCAGACTTGTTAGACGACTTACTCTCCGGGTGGTTTAGAACAAATGCCTTGTATTTTACTTCAAGTCATGTTGGTGATGGATGATTGTTTTAAACAAAAAATAATTAAATACGTGTTCAATAAAACAGTTCCTAAAACAGATCTGCCTCAATACAGCGTCTTGGTGTCTTATAGTATCTGGGAGTATTATTTAGCGCAAAGCTGCTTGGCATAGAACAGTCACTGTATATGGTTTTCGGTCTAGTAAAGTCTAAAGCTCAGCAGATGCAATCGTGCAAAAAAAGAAAAAAAAATCACAAATATATACACATTTATTTTACTTTTTTTTTTTGTAAAAAGACAACTTTGTCCCGTAGTTCAGCGTTATTACCTTGTATAATATTTTATGTGATATTTAGCTGCAGATGAAACGGAAGCATGATCATTTTCCCAATAAGAAACGGAATTTTATTTACAGTAAAAGCAGACCGACCTAATAAAGTGTAAAGGTAAAAAGCACACTAATCAAGGTAGCAAAATGAAGAAAATGGCATGATTGACGTTTCTATTAAACTTCCTTGCACCCAGAGATACAGGCTTAGTTGAATAAAACGCGATGCAGCGCTGCACTCCTGCGGGAGCTGTCCACGAGCCGCGGTCCTGATCCGCTCTCATTCCGGTTCACCATCCATCCATTTTCTGTAGCCGTTTAAACTGCTCAGGGTAGTGGGAGGGGGTCCGGAGCCTATCCCAGAGGCTACGGCCACAAGGCAGGGAACAACCCAGGATGGGGCGCCAACCCATCGCAGGGCACACTCACATACCAGTCACTCACACATGCACACCTACGGGCAAATGGCCTACTCTAATTAACCTCAGCATGTTTTTGCACTTTAGAGGGAAACCGGACGACAAAAATACGACACGGGGAGATCATGCAGACACTCACGGATAATTATAACTATAGCATAATTCATACTTTTATACATATGATGATATAACGATATCCCCGAAATTTATATTTCTACAGATATTTCGTGTTTCTGTCTGTCTGTCTGTCTGTGTTTGTGGGTTGTACTGACTCAGGGACGTGTAAATGTGCACTAATTAGTGTAAATAAAGTGCCATTCCCATTAGATGCTCCTAGTAAAGGCTCGGTCGCCCTTTTCATAAAACTGAAGTGACGTTGCTGATTAATATCATTATGTAATGGTTTATAAGACCCAGCCTGCTAACATATTAAATATTCTTATGCATCGTGTTAAAAAATAGACTAATATTTGAATGTAAGTCGTAATCGTTGGGGACATTACAAAGCAGCGTCTATATTTGGTCACATGTTGCAAATCAGCTGAAATGGCCCGACTACGTACGGACAGTATCAGTCAGTGAGAAACCTAGCTCACTATCCCCTAGGTGTTTGTGTCGGAAATCAGCCGAAAATCAGAAATCCATCACTGCTGTCCTCAAGGTCGCGCTAGGGTTAGATTTTCAAATGAAGATTTGATGAGGGCGGGGGGACTGCGCAGTAATACGTAACACTATATATGTCACGGGATGCTCTGCAAAACTGGGCAAGGGCATTCAGAGAAAAAATAGGATGCGTACGTGTCGCTTTGGGGGCTCCTTTGCTCAACTGGGAAACGATCGAGGTTCTTCATGGGATACGTGCAGCTGGACGGTCGGCGACTGTATTAAATGAGAGGCGACCGCTGCTTGGCGACAGTACTGAGTCAGACGGGATTATAAAAGACAAGAATTCAGCATTCGGAGCCATTTCACGAAATACCGTGAGTGCATAATATTAAACAGAATATTATCATGGCTAGATTTCTTACCAAAACAATACATATAGGTTATATTAATAATAATAATAAATCCAAATATTTGAGGTATCCCATCATAAAAATAAGATTGAATTGCGGCGCATGTGAAAAATGTAGACTATGTATTTCGGTTGTCATAGCTACTGTACGCTTGAAATGTAAAATATGAAATAAGTATTCTACGGATAGAAATAAATGAGACATGTCAGTAATATGTGATATTTGACATTGTGTCATATCTGAGATCATAACAAAATGTATATTGCTCAAATTAACTCATGAATTATAATTTAGCAATCATTTTTGTTTATATTGGACCACAGATATCAGCTTCATTGTAACACCAACATTGATATATCATTTAACTGGTGTTCAGTGATAGCGGTATCTTTACAGAATATTTTAATTTTTTAATTGATTTTACTGAGCTATGAATATAAAGAGTAAATGCAAATTTTGAATGAAATGGACAGAACTGAACCCTGTACTGGAATATTTCTTGGTAAGTTCTGCAGTTATGCACAGCTGGGTTTTATACAGGCCAGAGAGATTCTAACAACACGCCGAGGGAACATTCCGGATTCTGCAATTAGGGCTGCCGAAGACTTAACCGTAAAAATGGACGGCCAGAAGGTAGGCCTTTCATTATTCTGTTCTCCTTCAGCACATTATCAGGACCAGATTATTGCATTAAATAATTTGCTCCGTTCTTTGATAAGCCACTGCAATGCAATGGTCTTGTTACATGCATTTTGTTAGGATGAATATATTTCATAAAAAGATACGGGGTGAGTTGGGTAAGTTAGACTAACTTGTATAGTCTGTTTGCTGGGTGTGTCCTCCCCTCATTTGCCACGCGTTTCATGTGATATTGTCCTGCACGCTGCTTACATCTGTTTGCAGATCAGCCCTCCAGATACTACACAGCAAACTGATAGGATTTGGGAAGCATATTTAACAAATGATTGCATACTGTATGCAGAATCCAGATACTTTTAATAACCAGACCCTGACTATTTTTTCTCATTTTAATGATTAGTATTTTTTGAAAACAAATAAGTCACTGTCTTAGAGATTTGAATTAGTGAAGGTGTATAAGTCAGCTGTAGCAGAATTATTTAAAAGATACATGAAACATATAAAAAAAAATCCTTTTTCAGTGTTATACAGTATATTATCAAGAACTATGATGGCAGGTTAAGTTCAGAGAAACTGAATAGATATTTCTGCTGTACAAAGTGAGAATCGTAGTTGGAGGCTGGGTATGTAATGACTGGATGTTATTGATCAGGCTCTTGGATTGGTTCGGCCTGACACAGACCTTTTACCGTGTACATTATGTCATGAATCGTGTGTCTGGGTGCTTGTGATGTTCTGTGAACTTGGCAACAGTTGGTCCTGAAATGGAATTAGAAGAACGAAGACGGTGTCTGACATGGCGGCCGCACTTTATCGAGGACCGAAATGATTGCCGGAATGGATGTTAAAATGATGCATGTTCATTCATAACTGCAGCTAAGTGGATAGATGCCTAATTCTACTTGCTAAGTAGGGAGTCGATCTTAAGAAACTTTGGAAACGTATCCATTAAGTAGCAATACATTTATAATGTGATGTTCGGACAAAGTAACTGGGTAAATAGCATAACTAGGTAACTAGAATAACCTGCTGCTTGTTATTAGACATTGGTGATCTTTTTTCTGATAGTGAGAATTTTGTCTGAGATAATGACAGTTCTGATTTGTGCCTGGATAACTGGCATAGCGTAATTAAGTTAAAGTTGATTAATTAGACAAATTAGCGCAGGTTTCGGATTGTTACATTTCCACTAGTTTGTAAGCAGTCACCAGTGGGGAGTCTTTCGTGTCCGTCGTCTTCCACTGCCGAAGACCAGTTCCAATACTAAGAACAGAAGTACAGAGGACGGTAAAATCCCTGGATGTTGCTCTTGCCTCGCCCAAATATCAAAGATACATCAGTTGCATCCTCACCGAATGAGACCAATCCCATGATTCACTGAGCCCCAAGTTCGTTCTTGGAAGACAAGTTAGCAAGACCAGTCTTGCCAAGATCACGAGAACAATCTTTGCATTCTTGGTTTTAAGAAACACCCATTGATTTTGATTGTAATTCAAAAATGTTCATTTGTTATTTAACATATATATGCTTTGAATTTTCAAAAAAAACGAAACATTCTGGAGCGGGCTTTATGAATGTAAACAAAAGAATCTTTGATATGAATGAAAATAAATCTCTGATTTTAAATCTTCATTGGAACTGATTGGTCACAACTAAAACAAAAACCTTCAGTATTAAATACTTAGTTATGGTGTCTTAATTTAAATTATAATAATAATTACCTATGCGGTCATTAAACATTTTATAAAATGAGCACGGGAAATCCTACTGCTACGTATCCTTATACGTTGAAATTTACATATATACCGATTTGGCGGATAAAGTTCTTCAGAAGTTTTTGCATAAATAATTTGGCAGGTTAATATTTCTAACAAATACATGTTTGCAAAATCGCAATCATGAATTAAACAATAATGTTTTAACCATTGTTGTCTTGCTGCTCTACGTCTATGTTCCAAGGTTGGTCAGCTGTACTGATATAATTTTCAATGAGTCATGCTGAGCTAGCAGACAGTGCAAGGACAGAAGGGCGGAGCCTAAGCAGGAAAGGTGAATGAATAAGCTAATGAGAGAGCACTGATGTGTTTGCAGCGTTAGCAACTGTCTACGCCGCCATTAACATATATGCTATGCTTTCCATATGTTGCTTATTCATTGCAATATGGTCTTATAATATTTTTTGTAAAATCAATACGTGTGTTATATAGTACCAGTCAAATGTCTGCACACACTTGTTTTGAATGCATTTGTCTCTATTTCTGCCATGTTACTCGCCTTATAGTAGAAGGCCTCAGGCCAATGAAGTAATACATCTACACTGAGCAGCAGGACTGCTTCCAGGATCAAAGTTACTGAGACTGCAGCACACAAGAACATGGTGAAGCAGGAGATGAGAGTTAGAGAGCGGAAGCGACTTCCTAATGCCAGAGATGACGTCACCTCACCCAGCAGTGCCTCATAAATCAGAGGATGACCTCAAGTGACCTTCAAAAAGAACGGGAAACATTACGTGGCGTGAAGTGCACTCTGCTAGGACGGTTCATAACAGGCTCCAAGAAGCAGAACTAGAGACCCATACAGCAAGGAAGAAGCCCTTCATTAATGAGAAACAGGGAAGAGCCAGACTGGAGTTTGCAAAAAGATGTATGTTTTACACAGGCACATACCCATAAACTGAGAAATAAATGAAACTGAACATTTTACTGTGATCTCTTGATTTTTTTCCCAGAGCTGTACGTACACACAGTACCAGTCAAAGGTTTGGACACGCCAAGCTGCCTCCAAAGGAGAGTGATAGTGTTGCATCACATGACCTGATCACCTGACCTAAACACAGTAGAAATGGTTTTGGAGGAGTTTGGCCAGAGAGTGAAGGCAAAGCAGCCAATGAGGGCTCAGCTTAAATGCGGGACCTCCTTCAGGACAGCTGGAAGAGCATCCCAGGAGGCCACCTCATGGAACTGGCATAGAGGAGAACGTAGGTGCAGCCAGTCCCTGGAGCAATTGGGGTTAGGGGCCTTTGCTCAAGGGCTCAACGGTGGAATCACTTTGCCAACCGAAGGATTTGATCCAGCAACCTTCTGAGTCAACTCACAGAGCTACCCCCCAACAATTTCTTTTTGTGTAATACATTTTAGGTCAGCTGTAGTGAGCTGTAATATAACACTTCTGTCTTCTGTCTAAACACCTCCCTGCCCCCTGGTCCCCATCAATCCCCAGAAACAGCAGGTGACGTGTTACCTCGTCTTCTCTGTCTCCATCGTGGTCATCGGCTCTCTGCAGTTTGGCTACAACACTGGGGTCATTAATGCCCCTGAGCAGGTGAGCGCCACCTTCTGACCAATAATAATAATAATAATAATAATAATAATAATAATAATAATAATCATCATTTGCCGTTGTTGTTATGTATTATATTTTAGCTTTGTTCTGGGAGACTTTCAGCGATGGCGTTTGTGCCCTGCCCATTAAGCTGGTTTATTCTGCTGAATGGTCTGGTCGGTGCTGAGTGTCGGTCTGTATGTGCACCTCAGAAGCTGCGAGCCTTCTTCAACAGCACCTGGGTGGGGCGCTATGGCCAGCCCATCAGCCCCGGGGTGTGCACGCTGATCTGGAGCCTGTCGGTGGCCATCTTCAGCGTGGGCGGCATGGCCGGATCCTTCAGTGTGGGCGTCATGGCAAACACCTTCGGCCGGTGAGCAGTGCCCTCGTGATTCAGCGTAAACCTGCAGATATTATCCGACACGGATCACGTCTGAGATCCTGCCTCTGCGTCTGTCCCCTTGCATCCCCAGGCGGAATTCCATGCTGATTATCAATGTCCTGGCCCTGATTGGTGCAGTCCTGATGGGGCTGTCCACTCTCTGCGCATCCTTCGAGATGGTGATAGCAGGGAGGTTGGTGATTGGCCTGTTCTGCGGCCTGTGCACGGGCCTGACTCCCATGTATGTGGGTGAGGTGGCCCCCACCGCCCTGCGCGGAGCCTTCGGGACTCTGCACCAGCTGGGAGTCGTGGTGGGGATTCTGATTGCGCAGGTGCGGCGTTTATGCGGTGCAGCTTCACAGAGTGACTGGTGATGAATTCTTTGTTTTGGTGTCTGACGTTCTTCCCCTGATCTGCAGTGGCTGGTGTAAATTTAGCTTTTCATTCCACCTGATAAGGGCGCATGTTGAAGTCTGTTGTGGATAGGGGAGACTGACCCTGAGGTGCGGTCTGTTGGCGCGAAGGCTCTCGGTGCCCTCCATCTTTTGCCCCCATCAGACGTCCCCATTCTGCCTGCAGATCTTCGGCTTGGAGGTCCTGCTCGGTTCGGAGATGCTCTGGCCGGTGCTTCTAGCCCTGACCGCGATTCCAGCGCTGATCCAGAGTCTGCTGCTGCCGTTCTGTCCCGAGAGTCCGAGATTCCTGCTCATCAATAGGAACCAGGAGGAACTCGCTCGCAAAGGTGTGCCTGCGCGTCCTGCCCGGTGCTGCCTTTGAGATTCTCAGTCGATTTTTTTCGACTGTCCAACTGTGTCTATTCGGAATCCTTATCGACAACTCAAAACTCACCGTCATCCTGAGTACAGACGTGCCATTAAGTAATCTCTGTGTATATATGTGATCCTTCTGCCTTCACCACAGAAATTTGGAGAAGCTCTTAGGACAGTAAGTCAATGATGACGGCCGGTTGCTGCTTTTCACTTGGTGCTATGATATTTTGAAAACGTCAGTTTTTGTTGCTCTAAGGCAGGGGTAGGGAACCTGATCCATGGAGGGCCGGTGTGGGAGCAGGTTTTTGAGATGACCTTACAATCAACCAATAATAAAGCAGTGGTTCTCAAATCCAGCCCTGGGGACCCACTGTCATTGGCTGATTGAGAGGCCGTCCAATCAGGTTCCCCACACCTGCTCTAAGGAAACACATTTGAAAACGTATTCTGAGCCTCTGCCAAATGCAGAGATTCGAACATGCTTAAAACTTATCGATAAATATCCCTAATGAAGCAGCAGTCTGTTTTTGTGCCCATGATGCTCTGACATCAGACAAGACTTATTGATATTTAATTGGAAATTTTCCATATTCTAACTGTTTGAAAATAGTGTGGAGGGTGCTTACCTGGCTTCATGTGAAATATACCTTTACACTAGCTATGGTTTTCTCAATATTCACACTATGACCAAAAACAAATCAAATCCAAACTTTATTTTTGCTTTTGACTGCCATGACCCATCACCTCCAGCCCCATATATCAATCCGGATATGGTCCTGCTGATCAGGGCCCCTGTCCCAGCCCCCATCTCAGGCAGGGGATAAGAACTTTTGCTGATTCTCTCGATTCCCAGGACCTGGGGCAATTTTCCACAGCATAACTACACTCTGGACAATAAAGATCTATATAACCGCTGTAATCCTCCTGAGTCTATAGGAACTCTATGAAACTGCAGTAGTTTATAAAAGCGACCTTTGACCTGATGCTGTCATGGGGTCCATGTGTGCTGTTTTATGTTTAACTGCTGAGCTTTGTGTATAATCACTTTCTGTTTCTGTTGTGTGTCCTTCCCCCAACTCCTGTTATTTCCTGTTAAGGGCGGAGTTACGTCTAGGAAGTACCCAGTTCATGACAAAGAAAGGTTAAAGAAGCATTGTATTGTTACTATTATGGTAACGGTTGACGATATTCCCAAAGTGAATCTGCTGGCTGAGGTTGGCTGAATGCGCAGCCTGAATGAATGCTTTTGGAACTGCGGTGTGCCGTGACCCAGCCTGAATGCCATGTCTGAATGCACGGTCACATGTCTTCTCTCTGAATACCCTAACTGAAAGATCTGTCAAAGAACACGCCTTGTCTTGTTGAAATATCCAACCTGAAACTGGCGCCTAGAGCCCAGTTGAACCCTTGCTTGTGTGAATGCCCTGCCTGGAATGCCAAATCCAAATTATTCCGTTGGGATGCCATGCCTGAATGCTGGTTCCCTGGAATGAAGTTAAGTGGAAAGTATTGCTCTCCTTAGATCAGTGTCGGGTCTGTTTATCCCCTAAGGAAAGTTGCAGCGGTATCTGTGTCCTTTTGGTTTCTTGTAGACAAATGTGATATCACAAGGAACACAAAAAGCAGACTTATAATGGTAGCGTTTGCGCCAATTTATCCATCTTTAAAAAAGCATCACAATGTCAAAAAGTACATCTCTGCATGGACTATTGTAACTGCAGACATCTTAAAATGGGACTCAGATGTCATTTTTTTTATAAACATTTTGCTCATATTCCACTTTAAATTTTTTTATGTTGTTAAATTTTCTTTTTGAGAGTTTAAAATTCATTCATGACTGTAATAGCAGAATCTGGGCACTGATTCCCACTTATCAGAGCTGTGGCTGTCTGCTCTTATTAACGATCACTGATGTTTTCTGTGTAATCCTGCTTAATTTTGAAATCGTCGGCTCCTGTTTCTGGGTCCCTGCTTTGAGCACGTGGTAACCGCCTCCTGTCTTCTCGCTGTGGCTCAGCCCTCGTGAGGTTGCGCGGTTCTGACGATGTCAGCGAGGACATGCAGGAGATGAAGGAGGAAAGCATGAAGATGGCCATGGAGAAGAAGGTCACCATACCCGAGCTCTTCCGCTCCCCGTTGTACCGGCAGCCCATCGTCATCGCCATCATGCTGCAGCTCTCTCAGCAGCTCTCCGGGATCAATGCCGTAAGCGCACGTCCGTCACCCAAGATTAATGCCACTTTCTGTAAGGATGTTCCTGTTTCCTGGAGGGAGGTAGACCAGTTATACCAATGGACAGAGTACATTTAGCACCTCTAACCCTACAGCCACAAACCCGAGATGAATTTACTTTGAAAGCAAAGGCAAAGGCTTTTTGACTGGGAATGATGTAGATGGCAGGATGGATGAAACAGGTCTCCAGTCTCCTTTTGCTGACTCTTCTGCGTCTTTCTTTCCTCCCCTCCATTCATCCTCCGCCTCTCAGGTGTTTTATTACTCGACTGGTATTTTTGAGTCTGCTGGAGTGACCAAACCCATCTACGCCACCATCGGAGCCGGAGCGGTCAACACCGTCTTCACCGTGGTATCGGTATGGATGCCGACTGCCGGCTTTGACCGCCCTGTTCTATGCACTGCCGAATCCCTCAAAGTCATTCCTAACGCAGCAAAACGTGCTGCGTGATGGCAAGACTAAAGGTGAAGACTAAATCTTAGTCTCTGGATGTTTTTCTTTGTTCCTTCTTTGCTTGCCAGCTGTTTCTGGTGGAGAGGGCGGGTCGCAGAACTCTCCATCTCCTCGGCCTGGCTGGCATGGCAGTCAGCGCGCTGCTTTTGACTATTGCATTACTATTGGTGGGTTAATTGTCATGTTTTTCTATACTGCAATGTATTTTTGACTTAGTTTCTGTCATTTTTAATTCATCACATCGTTGTCCCTGCATTAACTTTAAAAATGAGTCTGCCGCAGTCCAACGTCTGCAGAAGTAACGGCATTGCCGCACCTTTCTTTGAGCAGAAGGACATAGAGTCTCTGAGTTACCTCAGCATTGCGGCAGTCTTCGCCTTCGTGGCCATGTTCGAGATGGGGCCAGGGCCCATTCCCTGGTTCATCGTGGCTGAGCTGTTCTCCCAGGGGCCTCGACCGGCCGCCATGGCTGTAGCCGGCTGCTCCAACTGGACATCCAACTTCCTTGTAGGGATCAGCTTTCCCAAGCTGGTGGTGAGCTTTCGTTCGCACATTCTCAGTCAATTTTACTCACTGATCCATTTTGCTTATTGACTAGTGTTTTCATTCATGTGTCGGGTGTCCTGGTTCTTCTGAAAGCTAGTTTGCTTAAGCAGACTTTTTGTGTCTGTAACCATTTTTGTTTCTGTGTGTTCCTATCTCTTCACGGCTTGTTTCTAGGAATGGTGCGGCCCTTACGTCTTCATCATCTTCATGGTCTTTCTCATCATCTTCTTTATCTTCACCTTCTTCCGAGTTCCTGAGACTAAAGGACGGACATTCGAAGACATCGCCCGTGGATTCAGTGGGTCCGCCAACCCGGCCTCCGGTCTGGGCCAGCCCCTCCCGCAGCAGGATGAATCCACCCTGTCTGCTTCTCCTACCAAGGAGAAGGTTCCCTTAGAGGATGTGCCAGCAGAGGACATGACAGAAACACCTCAGAAGCCCAGTAGCAACACATAGGAAAGCTAGTCTACTGTTAGGCCTGCAAGGTGACTGAAGAATGGAGATATGTGTATTTTTTGTTGCGTTTTTTTTTTTTTTTTTTTTGCATAAATGTGCGTGGAATTTGAATGTTAAACATGCATGAGTCCAGCTTTCATTATGTGCTGATTGGATAGTCTAGTGTTTTAATGAGTAATATTTATGACTATATTTTGTGTTTAATGTGTAGGTATACTTTGAGTTTTGTTCATTTACAGGTGTAAATTGATTTATAATTGTTACATTTTATGCATCAGCGACACCAATATGTCCATTAGCTCACTGCAATCGATGCTGTTTGTTATTTTCTTTTCTGTACTTAAATTTACAGATGCTCCTCTACTTACGAACTTTCAGACATACAAACGAAGACTGTAAGTCCAAACTGTGTTCCTTGGGCTCCCGTTTCATGTCCGCAACATCATTTTTTTCTTTCTGTGCGCCAGTTCCGCCTAGTATGACTTCAGCCTGCTACTCCCAGCATGCTAGTTCTTTGTATTTGCGTACACCCTTAAAATGATGTTGAATAATGACTTACGGACATTTCAAGTTACGAACAGCTGTTCAGAATGTATCTCATTCATAAGTAGAGGAGTATCTGTACTGAAAAACTACTATTCTATTGCATTTTACATACCATACAAAAGGGATTAAAAATGAATTGTAATGTCGTTTAACCTTTTTGATGACATAGCAATTCGGTGGTGGTTTTTAGCAAAACATAGCGCAAAATTGCAGCATACTGATACATAATCTAGACCATTTTTACACGCAACACAAAATGTGAAAAAAATTACGAGTTGTAAGTAATAGTAGTAACACTGGGCTTAGCTGATGCCTGAATTACTGCCTCTGTATTTTCCAAGCACCTTTGCAAACACATAAGCTGTTTTGGGAGATTCATCCTTACAGCGTCTGTGTCAGTGACTTTCATTTGTGTTGCATTTTTCACATTTAATCAGATATTTTAACCACCCAAAGCCAATAATGCACGAGTGCAACTTTGTTAGCACATTAGCAGTAAATTTGTCCATTCAGATTCAGCCGTGTTTTTTCACAGTGGTGTTCACTTACTTACCATATAGATTTCATTTCCAAAGGGTTAATCGAAGAAACTTAGAAATGCTCCTTTCTGGCCAAATGGCACAAAATATTATTATCAGTTAGTGATGTAGATTTTAGAATAAAATACATATACAGAAACCTTTCCCTTGCACCTTAGTACCGTAATGTATGTAAAATCTCGACACGGCTTAAGTATATCACAGCAGTGGGGGCTGCCTGCAGATCCAGGGCTCCAGCATTCCGAGTAAAGCAGCAGCTTCCATCATTCAGCTGAACCTATTCAAACCAAAATAGATGTTTTTATTAAATGACCAGCAGTGCTTTAATGCATAGAACCTTTAGAAGCCAAAAGTTATTTTATGAAAAAATATATATTTGATGTTTTTTGTTTGACAGAATAATTTAACATGTTGGCCTCAAAGAACTAATATTTTTGTTAAAAGTTAGTCTCTATAATAAATTTTATTTATTTAATCTGATAAAATGTAGATAACACATAGTAAACATGACATTAAAATACCATTTAGGCAAATAAAGGAGAGGTGCCGATAGGAGTGATAGAGAGATATACAGTAAGAGATAAATATTGTTATTGTCACTTGAACAATGGAATTGTAATGCAATCGACTCAGTGTGGGGTGGCTTTGCGATGCTGTTGGGTCGTTCTACATGCCTTCTGTCACGATGTCTGCTGTGAACACCTGTAAACTTTTGTATTTGTGAAAATATGTAACATTGCTGTGATTTATGTATTTTCGTGTAGATTTTAGTAGATGGTCACATACTGTTGAGTACTTCTTGGCTTGAAAAGTGATTAAGAGTACTTTGTCTGCAAATGTTTGGGTGTTACACTGGAGTACTGGTGTGGCAAAGTCAAAGTATGGTGTCTCCTTCTTTTAAGGACCTGGTCTTGTTCGAGGGCCGCCCCTTAACAGAATATACTGTAAACGGATACAGTGCCACTGTATGACTGTGTTCTGTACCAGTGGACACTTTCTTATATTGTGCTATATCTTGATGACTTCAGCACATGTGTTTGTGCTGCTTATTTACCTGAAGAGAGTAAAGCTTTTAAAACCTCACCACGTTCTTGTATTTGTGTCAGTACTCACTTAAAAATATACAAAATCCAGTGTCTAACAAAAAGACTGTGACCCATTCTTCTACTCTATTCAGTTAATGCATGTTCATCCATCCATCCATCCATCCATTCATCCATCCATCCATCCATCCATCCATCCATCCATCGATCCATCCCACAGTGGGTCATGAGACTGTGGGACAGGGGAGCCCATCCGTTGCAGAGGAGAGGTTAGCTGAGCTGAATCTGTTTAGCCTTGAGCAAAGGAGACTAAGGGGGGACATGATCAAGGTATATAATATTATAACAGGTCTGGGTGCTGTTCAGCCAAATGGCTATTTCAATATTAGTTTATACACTAGAACTCATGGCCATAAGTGGAAATTAGCAGGAGAACATTTTAAACTGGATTTGAAAAAGCAGTTCTTTACACAGCGTGTAGTTAGGGTAAGGAATAGTCTTCCTGCTAGTGTAGCGCAAGCTAAAACCCTGGGTTCCTTTAAGTCAAAGCTAGATAAGATTTTAACAACTCTGAGCTATTAGTTAAGCTCTCCCCAAATGAGCTTGATGGGCCGAATGGCCTCCTCTCGTTTGTAACTCTCTTACTGTATGTTCTTATGTTCTCATTTTCTTATTTTATTATCACTGTCATTACTGCAAGTAATAAATCGGTTAATAGAAGAATAAATGCAGAATCCAGGTCAGTTGAATTAGGTCTCCGGTTGACTGAAGCAAACTTGTCGGATGTTGCATTTATCTAAATGAAGGACCCCTCAGAATATGAGCTCAAGCCCATGAAATCCTGGCCGATTTGAAGGGAATGGAATTTCCATTTAGCCCTGGGGAGTGAATAAGTGAACGCCTTTCGTCCAGTCGGCGTCCGTCTCCCCGCCCTGGGCGGCGTGGCAGGAAGCCTGAGGCTGGTGCCAGGCTTCACAGGGCACAAAGTCAAGTAGCCGAGCTGGGACTCGCATGCCACGGGGGGAGCGTGCGGGATACACAGCCACGGGGGGAGCGTGCGGGATCCACAGCCACGGGGGGAGCCTGCGGGATCCACAGCCACAGGGGGAGCGTGCGGGATCCACAGCCTCGGCTGCGGAGCTCTCAGCTCAGAGTGCTGCCGTGATACACACGTTTGTACCAGTAATACATGCAGTATCTTAATAGATGAGCGGCCTCACTGGCTGACAGCCACACAATGAGCGTGATCAGCTGCTCTTTATATACCAAGAGTTTCAAAATAAGAGTGTCTAAATGCAATATTGCATAGTGGACAATCTTGCTGTAACCGGAGCCTCACATCATGTTTATCCAGCATGTTTATGCGCTACAGTGCAGTTGAGAAAGACTTGCAGCCGCTCAAACGCCTACAGATACAGCCGGTGCAGTAGCGACACAGCAAACACGCAAAGTGTGCCATTCAGTTACAGCAAATGTGCAGCCGGCACTGTACAGGCCCCGACAACATAGAGTCACACCGAAAGTCATACAGAACGCCGACGTGCAGGTTACGGCTCTCGGTTGCTCTAGTCTCCCAGCAATCGCTGTATTGTATGATTGTTATCTGTGGCAAAGGTGAGAACCACGGCAGGGCGTGGTGGACGACGCCTGATTCCTGATCGGGCAGAGTCAGCTGGAGCTCAGAGGGGCAACATACTGTATGCTGATCCCAGAACAGACTCGTCACGAGGCTTTGGCAGCTCCCAGAGAGGATCCCGCCTAGGACCCCTCATGCCCAAACACCCCATCAAAAAATAAATAACAGCTGATCACCCTCTAATCTGTTGCCACGGGTTACATCATGAGTGCTGGTGCCCTGCGTGACATCCGATGCTTCCGTGTCAACTTGATGCTTCCTAATTAAAGAACCTGTTTAGTTTGCACATTGTCATTGTTTCCCGAAAAATCGTATCAGTTCGGAGGACGGTGCTGAGGCAAGTGAGGTAGCTGTTCCCGCTCTCCACACGGTGTGCGCACGCTAGCACGCCTCTGAAAATGCTGAGGGCAACCGCATGTTTATTTTTGGGTCAGTGACAGTATGTCAATGGCCGGCGATGCTTCGCAGCGGAAGGCTCTGAGATACCAGCAAACCCTGGTCAGTACCGTTCCCTCTCTGCTTCACTCTGCTTCACTGCCATATTGCTTCTCTCCCGCTGTCCACCTCTTGCCACACGCGGTATCCACCCTACAAGCCTCTCTTAGGAAACACCCCGCAAAGCGGACTGTTGTGTGCAGCTGTGGTTTCCATTGACTGTTGGTCCCTCTAGGATGATGTCTGACATGATGAGTCTCAGCTCTACATGCATTCGCTAGCTTCTGACCACCTGGTCCTTCCAACTTCTTCAGTAAAACACTGCATCCATGCTCTGAATGATTCAGTCTTTTTAATGTTATTTTTAATTTAAGCCTTCCTTTCACAGTAAATGATATATATATATATTTTTTTTACTTCTGTATGAAATATGCTTATATGATATATGTGCATTGTAAAGTCATAGTACATTCAATATTCAGTATTTAAGGATTTTTGAGTCTTTATTGTGTGTTTGCTGGATTGTGGCATCCAGTTTTGTGCCAGTGCATGCAGATTTGATTTGCTCCAGACCGATCTTTTATATCTGTTCATTCATTTTCTTTTTAAAATGTTTGTTGCTATTGAAAATTTGAGTAAATAAAAGTAGCGTTGGATTAGTTCAGAGTGAAAGACTGAGCCGTGGCTTATTCTTGATGACATTTCAGTGTTCCAGTGTTTTACCGTTCACTGTTGCCTCACACCTCTGGGACCCGGGTGCGAGTCTCCGCCTGGGTTACATGTGTGTGGAGTTTGCATGTTCTCCCTGTGTCGTCGCGGGGTTTCCTCTGGATACTCCGCTTTCCCCCCACAGTCCAAAAACATGCTGAGGCTAACTGGAGTTACCAAATTGCCGTAGGTGTGTGAGTGACTGGTGTGTGACTGTGCCCTGCGATGAGTTGGTGCCCCATCCTGGGTTGTTCCCTGCTTTGGGCCCATAGCCTCCAGGATGGGCACCAGACCCCCCACCACCCTGAACAGGACAAGCGGCTACAGAAAATGGATGGATGGATTTGTTATGTGACCTCAGACCATGATGAGAGTTTAGAAGATGAGTGAATGGATTTATTGTTTGACTCATTTTGCCTTTTTTTTGTGTTTACAACCCATATGACAAACTGTTTTGTAAACATCCTTAAATTCACAAATTAGCTGACTAGCTCATTCAGAATTTCAGCTGACCAGTCAAAGATTTTGCTTTTAAATGCTAAAATGCTTAAATGCTAACGCTCATGAAATTATATATAACTGCTTTCTGAAATTATATATGGAAATTATTTGATGACAGCTTTCTTATTAGCGTCTGTCTATGTGTATTGTACTGAATCACAGAAATCATTAACAAATTTGCTAACCAGTAATTAAAGAGAAAAGTTGGTGAGTCACAGAATGTATAAGGAGGAGACAAACATACTGGATATGTGATATATTCAGGTACAGACGACGACGGCGACGCAGCAAACTCACTGCCTCTGCGACACTGATCTCCATGGATGTTATAAATAGGCATAAATCCACAGCTATAAGAAAAGATAAAAATATCTTAAAAGGAAATAATATTTAACACAGTGAAGTTCACAAACACAGGAACCCAAGAACACTTGTATTACAGTAAATGATTTATGGTGCAGCTTTTGTGATGTTCGCCAGACCTTAGCGCTGACATCAAAACACGTCTGTTATTATAAAAAGCAGAAATCCCTCTCGAAACGCGATACCATCCATCTATCCGCCCAAAACTGGTATATACAAACGTTAAAACTAATTTAGAACAATTAATAAAAGTTGCAAAATTAGATTTCATGAATGCATGAAATAAACACTAAATGGATACTATATCAAGCAGCAAACAATTAAGTCTAGTCTGATTAACTGGAGCTCAGCATGCGGTAAATGCAGGATCCTGAAATTTTAGGGTCCAGTGTGAGGGAACTGGATGCTTGATATTAATCAGGAATTAGGCTGAGGAGAGACATACAAGTGACCATGTGGGTCAAGGGAAAGCTAAATATAGCAGGAAGAGTAGGGTTACACCGAGGGGCGGGGGGGGGGGCTGGGGGTGAGAGAGAAAACCCTGAAACAGGTGGTAAAGTGTGAAGATTTAGCTATTGCAACCCTGTAACGGTAAAATGTAAGAAAGATGACAGTAGCAGAGGTGCCGTGGACATTGTGAGGCACGCCAGGGTCCAGGCTCAGTGACGCCCTCCTGTGGCTCAGCAGGGAGTTGCTCTCAGGCTGCTCTGGCTCAAGGCGGGAGTGTGGGTTATTTGAAGAGCACAGCACATTCTCACGCCAGGCAATATCAGGCCAAAATAGGTATAATTATAAAGTGACAGCAGAAGCGATGTCTATTTAAATTCTGTACATATTTACTTCAAAGTCATAAACTCTCTTTCTCCCAAACAATTAACTCTTTTTGCACTTGTAGACCATACAATCACATTAAAGCGGAATCATTAAAGAAACATAAGAATCTAACACTGACAAACTTTGCTGTACTGTAATTCAGATACTGTTACACATAAACATAATATTTTTGATAGAGCATTCACCTCCTCAGCATTTTTGTGTGTGTCTGCACCATCAGAACATAAAATATTCCTGTGATAATTTGTTGCTGACTAATTAGGAAAAATCTTCAAAATAGATGCCACAGCTGACCTTCAGTAAAAGGACAAAAAAGAATCAGCAAAAAAATCAGCTTTTTCGTTTTGGCTGAAGTTTCCCTTTAGTAATTAAGTAATCTGATTAAAATATAATACCTGACAATGAACAAGATAATATTTTGTTAATGTCAATAGTAACCCCTAGTTAGTTATAATAATGATATATTATATATAATAATATAATAATGAAAAATCCATGTACCAAAGATATATAGAGAATGCCTGGTTGTGTAATACATTTAATCATTAAACTTCTTGTGCCTCATTTAAGATGTCAAAGGTTGTGCTAAGGTGATGCAGACTTGCAGGACTAAAGCTACTGTCAGTCGTGGAAGTGATTGGTATGGAAAATCGGTAACACTAAGGCTGAAATGTAGCTCAGTAACTACTGGAGTACAAATCATGAACAAATTATCTTGAGAGAAAAGATGCACCATGATTCATTAATGACAAACAGACACGAGCTCAGTATTTCCCTTGTGTTACTCATTAGTTGTTCTTTCAGTCGTTCAAAAAGTGTACAGAAGTATCAGATATAGTAACAATTATAATAAGATCAGTCACCATTCATAAATGATGAAAGAACATGGTAAAAGATCAGTCACCATTCATAAGTGATGAAAGAACATGAGATCTTACATCAAGAGACTTAGTTTGTGGTTAATTACTGCATAAGTAATAACATAATGCTACTGTATTTGTGCTCTATCAATTAAATTGTTACCTATAATGTTACCTATATCTATAAGGATGGGGCGTCAACCCATTGCAGGGGACACTCACACCAGTCACTCACACACGCACACTTACGGGCAATTTGGGAACTCCAATTAACCTCAACTTGTTTTTGGATCGTGTGGGCAAACACTCTGATGCATATACCTAATGTGATGGATGGCATTATGGGTAATGTAGTGCTGCTCTCTTTGGGCATGATGGGTAATGTAGTATTGCTCTCTTTAGTTGTATGGACAGTACAGGGAGCAGCTGGGAAGCACAACTCAGAAGAAAGCTAGGCAGCCGTTTTACAAAAATCGGGCTCACCCTGCCGCTCAGTGGGCTGGAAAACCTCTCTCAGAAGCTGCTGAAGGAAATGGCCAATTCTTCAAGAAGAAGAAGCTGCACCCTTGCTCTGAGTGCAGAGGTAAGACACTGGAGAGCAAGGTTATAGTTAAGGCCAGCAGCGCAGGGCTCTGCTCCTGTATGTGTCCATAACACCAGAGGCCAAACAGCAAAGAGCTTAAGGAACTAAATTGTGACAACCAGCATATCGTAGTAAGGAATTTGCTTGCGTAACCCCTTGCCTCCTAAATTTCTTCGAAGGTACAGAGTGTTATACTTTAGCATAGGAAAGAGGGCAGGTCACAGCGCCCTGTCACTGTGCGCCATTTCTCCTGTGAGCTGGAGCACATTCTCTCGTTGCACAGACTATGTGGCGCAAATGCATAGGTACGTTGTGGAGAAGCTCGGCGGGGACTGGACCTTCCTGGTGCTCCTGGGAATTACCATGGCTCTGGTGAGCTGGAGTATGGACTACGCCAGCACCAAGAGCCTGCAAGGTACAGCCCACCTGCCTGTTTGGTAGCGGCGCCACAGCTGAGTAAAGTATGGCCTGAGGATTGCCTAAGTAAGGTCTGAGCATGGCCTGAGTATTGCCTGAGTATGGATGAGTATGTGCTGTGCATCAGATTATGCTGGCTTGTTTCACTCTCATTGCAGGGCACACAAAATGTAAAAGAGCTATTGAATATGCATTCAAGCATGATCCCAGTGTAGCAGACTGAGTGTGTGTAGGTATTCTGGAGTGTATGATGAGGCAGTTATACCACACATCTGTCCAACAGCTGCCCCTGTCTGTCATCTCCTCCCCCAGTGTACAAGTGGATGTACAGTGAGCTGAGGTGGAATGTGGCCCTGCAGTACCTCGTCTGGATTGCATATCCTATGGTGCTCATCATCTTCGCCACCCTCTTCTGCCAGATGGTGGCACCGCAGGCAGTCGGTGTGTACTGTGTGTGGGGTCACTGTGTGCTTGTACACCGCAGTCAGCCAGTGTGTACTGTGTGTGGGGTCACTGTGTGCTTGTACACCGCAGTCAGCCAGTGTGTACTGTGTGTGGGGTCACTGTG
>JAODKE010000051.1:16757934-16768892 GCA_026779605.1 Mormyrus hasselquistii
TCAGGCTCTCCATTCCCTCCATCTCTTCTCCATCACTCCTTCCCCTTCCTCTTTCAGGCTCTCCATTCCCTCCATCTTTCTTTTAATCCTCTGCATCCTGTCCTCCAACAATCTGTACCTTGCCATCTCCCCCTCCTCCTTATCACTTTCCTCCTTTTTGCTCACTCTTCCATTCATTCTATGCCCCCCCCCCAGAACCCTTATTGTTACACAGACATCCTGACAGTGGGCTGTGCCGTGGGAGTTGGCTGCTGCTTCGGCAGTCCTTTGGGAGGTAAAGCACCCCGATAATCATCCTTTTCTCCCAAAGAAACCCCCAGCTCTCTGGGTAGCCCCAACAGGAGGCAGACAGCTTGCTCTACAAAGAGCAAATTGAGGGAGGTGTGAAAAACAATAAAGTTGTAATTACAATTACAGATCCTTCAGCTACAGTTTTCCCTCAAGTTCTTCTTCTCTGTTCACCAGGGGTGCTGTTCAGTATTGAGGTTACATCTACCTACTTTGCTGTGAGGAACTACTGGAGAGGCTACTTTGCTGCTACTTTCAGTGCATTCATATTCAGAGTTCTGTCTGTATTTAACAAGGATGCAGGTGAGTGAGATTAGAAGGCCACCCTATCTACTGACCTTTCTCAGATAGTGAAATGTGGTTGTTGGTCATTGTGTCGGTGATCGGTAACTCTTCCTCTGTGTCAGGTTCAGTCCCTGCCCTGTCCTGTTTGTTGTTTACCTGCTTGACCAGCAGGTGCCACTGGCCATCCCTTTCCTAGCGCTTGAATCCTTTGTGATGAAGGACCCACACCTGTTCCTTATTATTCCCAGCCCTATTGTTTGGTTTATTGTCAATGGCCTACACCTGTTTCTTTGTTTAGTCCTGTTTACCCTTGTATATATGTTCCTTCCTTTGCTTTGCTCTTTGTTGGTCATTGTATGCGTTACTCACCCGTAGTTCTGTGATTCTTGTAAGTATTCTTAAGTAAGTATTTTGCACGTGTTCCCTCTGCTATTCCTCATGTTTAGTTCCAGTCTTGTTTATCCTCCCCTAACTTAGCTGCTTTTGTTTTGATCTTTAGAATCGATCAAATAAGCTGCTACTGTATGTTCTAGCTAACGGATGCCGCTGCCGTTGCTCATTCTCTCCTTATGCTGATGAACACCTTGTCTCCTAATCTCTCCCTCCCAAGTCACCATTACTGCACTGTTCCGCACAAACTTCCGCATGGATTTTCCCTTTGACCTCCAGGAGCTCCCCGCTTTTGCTATCATAGGGTAAGAAAATGGTCTTCAGGTTCATTTAGAGACGTGCGAACACACAGACAATGGAACTAAAGTAAATAGAAATCTGTGGTTGTCTTCCACTAGCGTCATGCTAAAGGCTAAGGCCTAAAGAAGATTTTTAAAGCTTGGAGAGATTTTGCCTCCTGGGACGCTAGAAAGCCGGTTGGAATAGATGGTGCTTCTTCAGGCCTGATTGGGTATAGCTTTCGGTCAGACTTCAGCAGATCAAATAGAAGAAGAATTTATGTGCAGGGTAGTCACAAAATTCGCATTTGTGAAATAAAACAAATAAACTATAATTGCCAAACAAGTCATTCTGTGCCTGCAGCATTTCTTGTGGATTTTTGGGTGCATTCTTTGTCTACCTCAATCGCCAAGTGGTGCTGCTGATGAGAAGACAGAACACGCTGACCAGCTTCCTCACTAGGCAGTGAGCAGGCAATGCACGCTTATTCATTCATTATTTTTATTATGGCATGTTTGCATAATTACATTTAACTTTTTTTTTTTTTTAATGTCACTCTTTTTATTTTCCAGCCGATTTGTCTATCCAGGTGTGGTGACCTTTTTGATTGCAAGTTTAACCTTTCCTCCTGGATTTGGACAGTTTTTTGCTGGAGAGGTTAGCACTTCTTCATTCATTTTCTTGAACCATCTGTCCCATTCACTTTATAGCGCATATTATAGTGCGTATTTATTCAGAACTAAATGGTGCACTGTAACTGCCAATGAGCAGTTGAAAGTTTGTCCACATGGGGGCAGTCAAGTTAGTATTTTGCTTCTAAAAAAGCTTTAATGATTAAAATACAATCCAGGGTGCTCCTCCGCCTTGTGCTGCCTCGGATCCCCACATTTAATCAAACATTTAGCTCATGCGGACCGGGTTGAGACCCCAAATGAAGCCGGCTTGACAGGATAAGGGGCTGGAAGATGCAGAGGTGAATGGCTGGATGTGCTACCTCTGTAAAGTCAATCATGTCAATTAAGAGTCATTTTAAACGTATATACACAGACGCTAAAGTCAGCAAAATTATAATGAAATTACAATGATGATTAGGTTCCTGTTTTTGCTGTAAAATGAGCCATTGTGTATTTTATGATTTAGGCTCGAGTCGTCCTGTGCATTTGTACAATGAATGTGTGTCAGATGTCGTTGTGTGTCATAGGAACTTTCTGACATTCCTTTAGTGTGGGAAACGGTACAAGATTACAAGCGTTATTTAACATGTCATCAAACATCTAGTCAATCTCATGTAAACTAAATATTTACCCCTCTGCTGGCAATGTAAGGAAGATGTGCATGTAGAGCCTAACTAGTGCGAACACAGCTAGTTTATACAGTGTGGGGGGGTTAGACTCATCTTTCCAGGGGAAAAGAATATCAGCATTTCTCAGTCCCTCCAGCCAATCCTGATATGTCGCTCGTAGGGTTAAATACGTAAAAGAAAAAAACGCCACAGAAAATATTTGTATGGACCTTTCTGTTGATTTGATTAAAGGTTGTGATCAAGCACCATCCAATCCCTACATTGCCTCGTAATAGTCTGTGTTTACTTGGTTTCAGTGCATATGACAGCTCCAGGCCTACAGGTTATCTGTTCTGGCCTTAACATCCCTGTCCCCCCCCCCACCAGCTGATGCCCAGGGAAAGTGTCAATTCCCTTTTTGACAATTTCACCTGGTCCAAAATCTGGGACTCCCCGGCGCCCCCAGGCCTGGGCAAGTCGGCAGCATGGCTGCGCCCTGATGTCAATGTCTTTGTCATCCTGCTCCTTTTCTTCATCATGAAGGTACAGAGATGCAAACACACCTCCTACACATGCGCACCCCTTGCAGTGTGAATAAGTGGACTGCCTGTCCATTTAGGGACACTGTGTGATCAGATGGTCACCAGTTTGAATCCCAGGGTGTGCAGAGTGATTTTTCCATTGGCCCCTTAACGCCAGTCACCCCTGCTTTCTGATAAATATGCGCTGCTTTGGTTGAAAGTCTGTGCTCCATAAGTGAATGGATGTCGTCTACATGCGCTGCGCATTTGGGGTGTGTCAGTATTCCTTAAACACCTTATCTGCATGTGCTGCGCAGTCGGGGTGTGTGAGTATTCCTTAATTAGCTACTCTGCATATAAGCTCCCCCAATAACTAAATACTGCGCAGCTGATCCGGCTTAGCAACCTAGACCATGAAGAAGCATGAATGTCATGGATGTGCTCAATAATATATGCAGGAATATATTCACTCATTACTCACAACCCACTCCTTAGACATCATCACATGGTATCTCGACCCCAGTGCCTGTGATTTCATGCATGCACACATGATTGTAATGCATTTGTAACTTTTATGCTTTTATTGATTTCTTTATGTGAATTTTACAAAATCTTGCAAAATCAATGGCTTCAAAATTTAAATCAGGATTTTTGGGAGCAGGAATGACTATTACATTTATTCAGGTGTTAAGACAAACCACCTCAACACTGTTAATAAATGCATTCAGTTCTTCTGGCATTGTGATTAAATTAGTAAACAATCAAAACATCACTATACTTAATGTATTAAAGAAAGACTTCAGCAGTAATAAAACTATGCTTTTCAATTTTATATTTATATGCAATATCAAATTTTGGCTTTTCTGCAGATGCAACAGTCATTGAGAAAAAGAAACATAAAACTGGAAGTCCAGAATCCTTCCATTGCATCATTTTCCCCTAAAGGAGCCAGTTTTTTAATATTAATGTGTTAATATGCATGTAAGCACTAATATATTGACGTAATCTTTCAGTTTTGGATGTCAGCCGTTTCCACCACGATGCCCATTCCCTCCGGTGCCTTCATACCCGTCTTCATACTTGGTAAAGCTAAATCGTGCAGCTGACTGATTACTTCTTAACTCAGAGTGGAGATGCTAATGCTATTGGCGGATCCTGGGGCCCTTGGCAGATCCTGGGGCCCTTGGCGGATCCTGGGGCCCTTGGCTCTCTGTGTATGGCTGGGATTGCAATGGAAACTGCAGTAGCTGTGTAGCATTAAGCCACTTGCATGACTGTGCTCCCCCCCGTCTGTCTTTTCAGGTGCCACCTTCGGTCGATTGGTCGGAGAAATAATGGCCACTCTGTTCCCCAGTGGGATCCTGTTTGATGGGATTGTGTATCAGATCCTTCCGGGAGGCTACGCGGTCATTGGTCAGCCTCTAATCTCCTTTCGCTGCCCTGGGCCACCCCCATTCTTTCAACTTTTTTCTTCTCTATCTTCTTCTCATTGGCTTTGTCTTTGTCCACCGCCCAGGAGCAGCAGCTCTGACGGGGGCCGTGACCCACACTGTTTCCACTGCCGTCATCTGCTTTGAGCTGACGGGCCAGATCTCTCACGTCCTACCCATGATGGTGGCTGTGATTCTGGCCAACATGGTGGCTCAGGGGCTGCAGCCATCGCTCTATGACTCTATCATTCAAGTCAAGAAGCTGCCCTATCTGCCGGAGTTGGGCTTTGGACACATCAGGTTTGTTCTACCTGAAATTCTGCCTCTACAGAGGGGCTTGTGTTAGAATGCAAGGTTAAACATGAAGGTCAGCAGTACAAACACATTCCAGAATAATCCATTCTGGCTTGTTCCGTCTTTCTTTCTGCCGGCAGGTTGTATTAAAGGCTGATTTAACTCTCTGCTTTCTCCTTGTCTCAGTCACTACAACATATTTGTGGAGGAAATAATGGTCAGTCGAGTGAAATTCCTCTCATCACAGTCAACATACAGGGAACTGGATAATCTTCTAGAGTCTACGTCACTCAAAACCATCCCCCTCGTTGAATCAAAGGGTAAAAACGCAACATTTCCTACAGAGGAAACTCAGCTAATCCTTCAGCCAAGCGTTTTTGTCCATGAACAGGCAGATTTTTGGCAAGTGCTGTTTCTTTTTAGCAGTGAGATGAGATGCAGCCAGAATCACAATAAGCCTGAGTTCTCAGCAAGAATCACAATAAGATCATGCTCTGTAACACTGAAACCTTACCGAGGTGACATTATGTATTGAGGTTTTCTATGAATAACACAAACAGAACCATTTTCCCTTAAGGTGAGATTTTAGTCACTTTCTATTGTAAAGACTAGCATGGAACCATATACGCTGAGAGAGGACTTCATATTTATAGTTGTGGACAAAAGTTTAATATTATGCAATGCTGTGTCTCAATGTGACGCCCGCAGAGTCCATGACCCTGCTGGGTTCCGTAGAGCGAGCTGATCTGCAGGATCTTCTCGATTGGTGGCTCTCTGCCGAGAGACGTCTTCTCAGCCAAAGCCAGGGCCTTCAAGGTCAAAGTGTGGAAGTGCTGGCTTCTGTAAACGAAGACGCTGGAGATGGAAGTGGAATCAGGGTTTGTGAATGCGGGGCGGGTAATATTCTCCTGAGTCATACCTCTGGAGTATGGCGAGTAACATCCCTTTTGTGCAGTAACGGTAGACAAAATCCTTACCTCGGACATATAATTAGTGTATCTACCCGTCTATCTTCCACCTGCTGTTAAATTGAATATATTCTGTGGTAATTGCATTATTTGTTCAGTTTAAAATGTAAAGCTTTTATTACTTTTTGCTTAATTGTACTTCTGATTCCCTAGAAAACCCCCCTACCAGAAGAGAGAAGTCCCTTCCCAGCAATGAATGCTAGGGACCGTTCTGTGAATCGCAGAGTTGCAGGTGTGATGTAACTAAGGGCAAATGTTACTTCTGAGTGATTATGATACATTGTGAATGAATCGCAATGATTATAATCTAAATTCTCTTTATCGCCTGTCTGTCTATAATTTTCTTTGTCAGACAAACGCCCCCTACAGGCAATGAGGAGAACACTGCAGAGTTTATTTTCTTCCTCCACAGACAGACAGGCATTTGAACACACAGAGGTATGTCAACAGAACACATCGTCACTATACATGATTTTCCTGGATATAATTTTTCTATGGTTTGTATCTTTATAATGCAAAAAGGTCTTGCCTCCACTCTGGACTTGGACTGCACACGCTGTTTACCAGTCAGGGTGCAGCCATTGTATCTTTGTTTTATTACCACAACCACAAGATGGCGCCAAAATGCATTTGTGGCTGTTTACAGTTTCATTGTCCTTTGCATTGTTTTACAAAACAAATATTTAGGCTAAATGAGCACGTTATATAATACATCATAAACAACTTTAAAACTATTTTTGATAAATTATCATGCAGTTTTTAAAATCTTTACTATTGCACAATCAGTTATGTATACATACACTAAATACTAAGGAATCAATCAGTCAATTAACCAATCAAAATTTTGACACCCAGATCACTGTTTTAAATATTTCATTATACTTTATATTTTGCATTTTTTTGAGCAGTAATTTTACAATACTAAGTTTTATTATGGTTTTATATATTTGTTATATCAGTTTACATTAAATTTAACTCGGAAACAGGTAATGCCTTTGTGGAAACTGGAGTGAAAAATCTGACAATTTCTCACTAGCAGTGCAACAACTGCGCATATAGAAAAAAAATGGAATTATCTTACCAGAACATTCCCATCACATGAAGATGAGCACTAATTCCAGTAGGTCAATCGCAACCTGGGTTAAGGTATAGGGAGCCAATTACAGATTAGATATTAAGCATTCATGAACAACATAGACTTGATAGTATGGTGAATTATGCTCAATTAACCGAACCTTAAACTGTTATGTAAAGTCGCTACACACGTCCCCCAGAATTCACCATAGCAGAAAAAGCAAACGTGGAGGGGGATGGATAGGCCGTCCACAACAGCTCCGTTGGACAGGGCAAGGGGCTGAAACAGGGCCTGTGGGAATGATCGGCACCTTGCGGTGGTGTGTGGCCGGTAGGCAGTGGATGAGTGGATCTTCAGGTACATGAGATAGAGGAGAACCATGGTGAGAAATGGGCAGCTTTGTCTAGCAACAGGGAGTCGTGCTGTCGGGGATAAACTCCACCGATACCCGTAAGGGTTGGCCATGAACCAGTTCAGCCGAGGAGGACTGGAGGTCAGCCTTAGGGGTTGTTCTGAGGCTCAGCATGCCCACGGCAGCCTATCCACCCAGTTGCCATCCTTGAGGCTGGCCCGGAGGGCGGCCTTCACGGAGCAATGGAATGGCTCACACAGCCCATTGGACTGAGGGTAATTAGCAGTGGTACAGTGAAGCTTCACACCCAAACAGTCTGCCATGGCAGACCAGAGCTCCGAAGTGAACTGTGAGCCACGATCAGAGGAGAGGGGGTGCCAAAATGGGCAACCCAGGACCATATGAAGGCACGGGCAACCTCCATGGATGTAGGAGCTGAAAGTGTAATGGCTTTGGGTCAGTGAGTGGTTCTATTCACCATGGTGAGAAGGTAAGTGAATCCGTGGGAGGGAGACAAGGGGCCCACCAGGTCGAGGTGGACATGATCGAACCTCCTTTCCAGGATTTGGAACTGTGCAAGCGGGGCCTTGGTGTGGTGATGGACCTTAGCATGCTGGCAATCTATGCAAGCAGCAGCCTAATGTTTGACAGCCTTTATAAGCCTGTGCCAGACGAACTTGGCTGCCACAAGCCTCTGAGAGGGTTTTGTGCTGGGGTGGGAGAAGCTATGGACAGCGTCAAAAACCCTTCGTCTCCACTCAGCAGGAACCACAGGTTGGGGGCACCCAGTGGAGATCTCGCAAAGGAGTGTAGTACCAGCAGCATCAAAAGCCATGTCCTTCAACTGCAGACCGGTGCCCGCTGTCTTGAGAGCCTGTACACCCTCATCTGTGCCCTGGTCAGCAGCCATAGTTGCGTAGTCGAGGCCCAAATGGATGGCACCCACTAGAGACCGGGATAGACAGTCAGCAACGATGTTAGCCTTAGCCGTGTCATGCCATATGTCCGTGGTGAATTCCGAGATGTAGGAAAGTTGTCACTGTTGACATGCAGACCAAGGCTCAGCTACCTTGTCCATGGCAAAAGTCAGGGGTTTGTGGTCCACAAAAGCGACAAAATGAAGGCCTTGCAGCAGGGAAAAGAAATGCCGGACAGCAAGGTAGAGCAGTCAAAAGTGCTTTACGTTCACTGGGGTGCACCTGTCAGCTGAAGAACGTGAGCGGCTGCCAGGCACCACCCGCCCACTGTTCATGTACTGTGCCGACAGCATAGTCAGAGGCGTCTGTGGTAATGGGGATGGGTGCGCCAGCATTAGCGCATGAGCCAGCACAGCTTTAGTGGCCTCAAATGCATGGGCCCTCTCAGTGAGCCAGTCCACTGATGTCTTGGGGCTCCTGCCACATAGTGCCTCATACAGTGGTTGCATGAGCTTGGCCGCACCCGGGATGAACCGATGGTAAAAATTCACCATGCCCAAAAATTCTTGCAGGGATTTGGCTGTGAGAGGGTGTGGGAACGGCACGATAGCCTCCACCTTAGATGGAGATGGGACAGCCCCATCCCTAGTGACTCTGTAGCCCAGGAGGTTGGGCTACAGAGTCACTGGCAGCTGCCAACTGGCAGCTGGATTGACGATCAACCCATGTTGGCTGAGTCGCTCAAAGTCCTGAGGTGACACAGGTGTTCAGCTTTGGGGGTTCTGGCGACCACAATGTCATCCAGACAAACAAAAAGGAAATACAGTACAAGTCCCGCAGTGCAGAGTCCATGATGCGCTGGAAAGTCTGCGCAGCATTTTTAAGGCCAAATGGCATGCGCAGAAACTCAAATAAACTAAACGGGCGATCACTGCCATCTTAGGAACATCCCCCGGGTGGACCGGTACCTAATGGTATCCCTGGACAAGATCTACCTTGGAGAAAATATGTTTCCCAGCCAGGTGAGCAGAAAAATCTTGGATGTGAGGCATAGGGTAGCGTTCTGGCATAGTGGCACCATTTAGCCGGCAGTAATCACCGCACCGACGTCACCCACCGCCAGGTTTGGAGACCAATTGGAGGGGCAAAGCCCAGGGGCTGTTGGAGCGGCAAACAATGCCGAGGTGTTCCATATTGGCAAACTCTGCCCTGGCAAAAACAAGTTTGGCTGGGTCGAGGCACCGAGCACGGTTGAAAACGGGCGGGCCAGTGATGACAATGTAGTGCTCCACTCCATGCTTGGTGGAAGCTGACAAAAACATGGGCTGTGTTAGGGCAGGAAACTGAACTAGCAGTGGGAGAAAATCATCGGCTGTGGAGAGTAAACTAGATAGTTTGGTAGTGTCCACATCAATGCGGGTGCAAGTGTAAAAACAGAAAGTGACGGCGTCAATCAAATGGCAGTCTTTCATGTCCACTAACATGCGATATTCACAAAGGAAATCTGTGCAGAGGAGGGGAACAGCCACATTTGTAGTGATGAAATCCCAACCAAAATGATGCCCAGTAAACACAGCTCCACATACATCATGTCATAGGTACATATGGGGGTGCCATTTGCCACTTAAATTGGAGACCCGTGCCCGTTAGCCAGGGAGTCGACTTTCGATGCGGGCAGACTGCTGCTTTGCGCACCTGTCGCACAAGAAACGTCGTCCAGAGAGTTAGTCTCGGATAAACAGCAGCCTGCCTGCACAGTTGGCGTTTCCCGGCCCTCGGAAGGCACATGGAGAATGCCGGCGCTTCGAATTTGGCATGGTAAAAACATAGCCCAGGGTCCCAGCATCATGGGGCTACCACCGCCGCAACAGTGATGTCGGTCGCTGGTGGCGGAAACGTTCTAGCCAGAAGAAACAAAGCCATGAAGCACGGCAGTCAGTAATGGAAGTGTTTGCTAAAGCCGCCTGTACCTGAGCTCGTAGTTGACGTACTTTAAAAATAATTGAACAAAAAGAAAATCCGGTTTGTGCTCACCCATGAGATTAAACATGTTGTCCATTAGCTTGAACGGCTTTCCATTGCCTAAGCCCTGAAGTGAAAGAAGCCGGCTGGCTCTCTCTGCGTCGGAAAGTTCAAAAGTCTCCAACGGGTGGGCTTTAAGTGCGGCGTATTTGTCTTGTGTCGGAGGGTGTTTAAGTAAGCTCACCACTCGGGATGTCGTGAAGCTGCTCAGTGCATTCACAACATAGTAATATTTAGTGTCGTCCGCGGTGATCTCCTGCAGTGCGAATTACGCTACTGTCTTAGGTGAACCATGCTGAGGCTGACGACTCCCAGAACTCAGGCAGCTTCAGAGAGACGGCGTTCGTGGTCATGATCGCTCGGGGGGGTCCCTGGAGATGTCCAGCAGACAAACGTCGGGGTCACCAGTGTGGAAATTGGAATGAAAAATCTGACAACTTCTCACTATCAGTGACACATGTCACTTTCCTTTATGCAAAAACTGTACATATAGAAAAAACTGAATTATCTTACCAGAACATTCCCATCACATGAAGATGAGCACTCATTCCAATAGGTCACAACCTGGGTTAAGGTATAGGGAGCCAATTACAGATTAGATATCAAGCATTCTTGAACAACATAGACTTGATAGTATGGTGAATTATGCTCAATTAACCGAAACTTAAACTGTTATGCAAAGACGCTACACCTTTATTTTACCATTACAGAACATATGTAATGCATATATCACTTTACGTATACACTCACCTAAAGGATTATTAGGAACACCTGTTCCATTTCTCATTAATGCAATTATCTAATCAACCAATCACATGGCAGTTGCTTCAATGCATTTAGGGGTGTGGTCCTGGT
>JAODKE010000051.1:16797798-16840681 GCA_026779605.1 Mormyrus hasselquistii
TCTCTCTCCCTGCCAAAGACTCCCTAACCCAGGAAACCTGGGAAACAAGGCGGCTGGTGATGATGAGGAAGGCGTCACGTGACTGTGCACCGACACACACTTACCTCATATGAACACCAGGCCGTGCACCAACACACACTTACCTGAGTCAGGCTTATGCCTTGCACCATCTCAAACTTGCAGCGCAATTGGAAGGTGTCACCAGGATTGGCCTGCACCTCCCTGTCCACCTTTACCCTCTGGGATGCTGCACCTGTGACACAAATAGAGCCATGGGGGGGCGTCCAAAGGGGACCCCACCTTCCTGCAAGCTGAGCCTGCTGAGCGTATAGAGACGGAACTAACGCATCATGGAGGGAGAAACACACTTGTGACAGATACTCCTCGTGTTCGCATGCGTTTCCGCTGGGGACTGCGTTTTCCGCCCATGGTACAAAACCGTGCAGGATAGGTTGATTGGCGAGTCTAAATTGGCCGTGTGGCTGTGTGTGCACTCTGCGGTGTGTTGGCGCCTGACCAGGGTTGGTTCCCGCCTGTGTCCATTGTTCCCAGGATAAGCTCCGCTACCCAGGCTGGGATTAAGCAGTTATGGTGATGGATGGATGGATGTTTCACAGTTACTATTCGAATGATGCATATTCCAGAAGGCAACCATACAGCGGTTGTATCTGGATATGCTTTTTATTAATTTCAATGCACACTTCAGAATGAAGATGAAACATACACACGGAACTTGATAATAATAATAACAATTTGTCTTTTCTGATTAGACAGATCACCATGAGAGCATAACGACATAAAACATGAATATGCCCATCAGCCCCCGATTTCTCTGGTCACAAGCCACTACTGCGTTGTAGTATAGTCCATTGTGTGAAATTTCTAATTGATCATAGAAGATACAGACAGCCCCCCTCTCCACGAAGTTCGGCAAATTGACTGCATCTCCCTAACATCCGCAAATGATGAGCATAGATATAGTAGACGCGCAATGCCCCGAAAATATGTTATTTCGCTATGTGGAACACCCTATTATTACAACATCAGCAAGAAGAACCCAAAACCCCCACCCTCCCGAAAGTCCCTCATCTGCCTCCCTGAAATCTATTTCCCTAGCTGCTGCAAAACATTTAAACATTTAATGTGAACTTTCTGGACAACTGCATCCAAAAAATAACAAAAATAACATGAGTAATTGAAAAATTGAAAAAATAACACATATGATGTTGCGTGATTCGTGTCGGGCCATGAGGCCGGTTATTAGTAACGAAGTGTAAAGGCACTGAAAAGTACAAACGAGTTAAATGGGAATCGCACGGAAGAGGTGGAAGCCGTAACATTCTTACCTTGAATTACTGCAAAAACAACCGTAAGGAGCCCGACGGGTTTCATTGTAAAGTCGTAGAAGCGTCAGGAAGTGGTCTTACAATTCTGCCAAGAGAAGGAACTCATAAAATCCCTGACAAAGCTACCGTGCTTAACTATAAATTATAAGTAAGTAAAACGTTTTCCGCAGACCACCGTCGAAAAGCACATTACAGTTCTAATAGAGACTGGAAGCCAAGAATGTACTTTTACCTGTTCTTGTATTCATCCGAAGGCAGTTATCGCTAAAAATTACCATAAAATGTACAAATCGAAAATCTGAGTGTGTTGTAGAGAGAAATGGAATAGGTCATAACTGGTTAAGGACTAATTCCTCATCCGGGTTTGAGATTTTGTCAATGTATATAAACGGGTGTGGTGAGTTTGTGGGTTTTTATAACATAAGGGTGCAGTTCACAACTTACAGCGAAGACTGTCAACGTCTGTCAGGAGGGGAAGGCTGACGGCTTCCTTTAGACCAGAGGTCGGCTACCTTTTTAAAGCAAAGCCATTTTCTCCTAAATGTCTGACTCAAGATTTCAAAAGAGCCACAATGGGCTAAGAAGGGGGATCGAGAAACGATTTTGTAATGTGACGTGTATATATGCATTTAACACAAAAATAAAAGTTCAAGTAGGGGAGACCGGGTATGATTGTAACACATTTTGCTTTACCACCTATAACTCACTGAATTTTTGAACTAGAGTTTTTCAACTTTTATATAAAGTATTCACATTTGTTTGCTACAAACTGCACCAAGTCAAACCTCTGCAGGAATATCACAGACCTCATGAGTTCATGACAAATACATGTATGGTGTTCCTTTGTTACAACCTGCCGCACTACCGGGGTATGTAACACATGCTGGGATAAGTTTTAACAGTCAGACAAAAGAAGCAAAAACATTAGCCACACCGTGCTATATGCTTCAAAAAGAAGTTTATTGAAATAAGCGAACAATCCAGAACAATGTCTCTGTGATTTACCGTAACTCAAATCCACTAGTCCGCTAAAACAAACTTCCTTAATGGTATGTATGCTTAATCAATACTACAATGCATCTTTGCAAAAAAACATGCAAGTCTAATAAAAATAATGTGTGTGTGCGTGTGTTTATTCTTAATCAGAGTCACAATGCTAACAAATGAATCTTGTTAACCTTGGAGTTCAGGCTTGGTGGGCCCAGATACTGTCAGTCCATAATACAGGTCTGCCGCCGGAGTCAAACATTCTGCCAGCACCTTCTCCTGCACCTGCTGTGGTAAAACCTACACTGGGAAGATCACTGGAGCCCTGATCTCTCAGCTTCTGCAGTGACTTGCAGTATCTGCTCGATGTTACATGGTAGATCCCATGTGCCTTCGCAACTGACCTGACCGACTTGTCCTTCTTTGTGACCTCATCTCCTTGCCTCTGATGCTGGACCGTACCCGGTTAACAAAGGTGGCAGCAGCATAGACTTAATCTTAAACTGGGAGGGGTGAAAACATTACAGTACCAAGAAGGTGTCGCTCTGAGACTAAAGAGGAATGCTATTGAAGGAGCAGGGCGGCTTGTTCATATGGCACAGCATTCGACGTCATCTGGCAAAACCTGGGAAAGTTTGGAAATCTCTGTGTAACTGGTCCTAGTTTTGTTATGATAATAATGGAACATTACAGTCCATTTGTGGATTAGAAATATCTCTAAAGTGTTTTATCTGTAAAACACAAAATGAGAATTTAAAACAATATTTCTCACCTTTAATACATTAAACAAGATTGTGCCAGATTTTCTTAGTGATCTGCTTCTACAGCAATACAGCACTATGTACTCCCATGCTGCTGTATACCACTTTGCATGCCCATATTCCTATATACCACTATGTACTCATATATAGCTATGTACTCCCATACTGCTGTATACCATTATGTATGCCCATATTCCAATACACCACTACATACTCTCATGCTGCTATACACCACTGTGTACTCCCACAATGCTATACACAACTTTGTAATTCTATACTGCTATACACCACTATATACAGGTACTCCCATACTGCTATACACCAACAATGTACAGGTACTCCACTACTGCTGTACACCACTGTGTACTCTCATACTGCTGTACACCACTATGAACTCCCACGCTGCTATACACCACTATGTACTCCCTTACACCACTATGTACTCCCTTACACCACTATGTACGCCCATACTGTTGACCTTGGTGCCTGGCAGAATTGCATATATCCTCTGCATCCAAGAGTTTTTTTAATCATGCCTCCGGGGTTCACCATGGCTGTTCCAAATCGCGTTTGTCTGACTTTGAATTAATAACAAAATGCTTACGCGCTATTTTTCTGCTTCACCTTTCAGCCTCAGTCTCGGGGCTGTAGAGGCAGACAGCTGGCAGGTCTGCAGGAAAGACTGGCATGTTTGTTGAGCTGCTGTGCACCGGCATGCCGACTCCATTGGCCGACTTCCCGCTGCCCACCAATAGCAGCTGGTTCCACGGATTGCTCACCGCCATGTACTATCACACATGATTCAGTCATTTTATTTAATGTTAACAAGTGCACTACAAGTGCAAATTGGGGTGAATTACACTACACTACACTAGTCTATTGTAAACTAGATTGATATAAATTCAAATAAAAAATAAAGACATTTTAAATGTGTCATCTTAATTCTAATGTTTTTCTAAAAATGTTACCAGGTGGTTTGGTAATCACAACTATCAATCCATCAAAGAAAACATCCACACAAAATAAATAAATAAAACTTATCTCACGCCCGCTCTAACAATTTTTAACAGTCTTCAGTCCATATTTTTTAATTTATAGGAAATATAAACAATATACAGTGGAAGATAATAGTGGAAGAGCTTTATTCTGCAAAGTGCTGATGTCTTCGTTGCGTACACCACTACATAATCCCATGCAACAATACCGCATTCCGTGTATAATGTGCTAAAAATAGAATGAATTCTAAAATATAAACAAATTCCATACCGATTGAGTAATGTTAAAATGATTTAACATATGCACCTAAAATACAATCCAGTTATATAAATATATAGTTTAAAATCGTACAGTTAAGGTAATAAACCTAGTAGTAGAATGCGTTCCTTATACTCGAGGCATTACGGTAAGGAAAGCCGCATTCGCTCCTGTGCCTTCTTGCCGGGACAGGCTCCTAACGGAGGGCTCGCCGCTTGACGCAGGTGTCCAGCTGGATGGATAACAGCAATATTTAGTCGTCTTGGTTTTTTAATCTTAATTAAGAAAACGCCGAACAACATTGTTTTTAACAGATTTATTATAATAGCTCTATATCGTTAGTGCAATCTGACTGTGGATGCTTTTGTTCTTTTCGGACTGCAGAATCGGGTCCGTAAGGTTGGTCGGCTTCACTTTAATACTCATTTGCGAGTTACATTTACTGCTGTGATAAAAGCCAGTGTAATACATTTTCATGCCAGATTTGGAGCATTTCAGATTTTCCTACAAAAACATGAATTCTTATGTCGGGGCAAACGTCGTTTTGCTACAGCAGCAGCAGCATCAGAACCAAGTACCAATTCAGCCGGATTCGGGCCTTTTACCCGATGCGGGTTTTGGCTCTGCTGATCCCGGGTTTATCCTTGGTGACCATAACTCTGCTGGTCCGGATGGGTCATCTGTTCTCGACTTTGACTCTCTGCCCCAATCGGGGCTCCAGTACTTGCACCTCAGTAACTCCTTGTACCGCTTACCACCGCGTCCGCCCGCCGCAATGGCTCTGCGTAACGACCTGGGCTCCAACATCAGTGTTTTAAAGACACTCAATTTGCGTTTTCGCTGTTTTTTAGCTAAAGTGCATGAACTGGAGAGGCGAAACAAGACACTGGAGAATCAGCTGCAGCAGGCGTTGGAAAATAACGGTGCTGATAGCGGAGGAGTAATGACGGGGCACGGGAGAAGGCCCGTGACCAAAGATGTAGGTGTTCAGACTGGCTTAATCGGGACAATCCCAGTAAGACCTGAATTGTTTCTCCAGAATGCAAATAACCCGGTTTACCGATCTGGAAGTAGGTTTATGCCTACAATTGGTTCTGTCTTCACGTATGATAACAACAAGGTGCCAACTGGAAACGCCAACGATTCTGCGGACTCAAACTCCAACCCAAGCCCTAAAATCCCTGTGTGCCCGGGAACAGAGCATCAGGCCAGGATCATCTCCAACAACAATGAGACTAATGTCACTAACATGAGCACCAGCACAGGCCCGTCCGCAAACCCACCGCCCAGGTTCCTGCCTGGTACCATTTGGTCATACAACCACACGCGAAAGTTCGGCTCCGGCCTGGAGACCCGGCTCTCGGGACCCGGGGTGTCATGGGCGCACCCAGATGGGGTGGGGGTCCAGATTGACACCATCACCCCTGAGATACGGGCTCTGTACAACGTGCTGGCAAAAGTGAAGCGAGAAAGAGATGAATATAAGCGCAGGTAAGCTTTGAATTACTGCCGCTCCCCTTTGCGTTTTCCAGTCCCTGGGCGGTGTTGTCGTCATCCTGTTCGCGATGCTAGCGGTAAGGGTGTTAAATGCTTTACAGAGGATATTTGTGCTGGAGTTAGCTTTTGGAAACGTGCCTGTTCTTTATGGCTGGTGTCTTTGGCATGATCATTATTAATCGTCATGCATCAAAAAGGAGCGTGCGCGAGTTCTGTTGGCAGCTGCGTTGTTCACATTGCTGGATGGACTACTTGCACATCCGAAATATAAAAATCCAAACTGGAGCAGATTCATAAATGATGATAATAAGGAAAATCACACCGTGCAAATATTTTCCTAGTCTCAAATCACTGGCTTAGTCTTAACCTTTAAGTTTACCTGGGTTTTTGTGAATGGTCAGTAGTACGTAGGATTATTTCAGAAACACAAGTGGTACTCTGTGGCCGTCAGTGCCTACCTCCTGAACATGCAGAGTGTGAGCTTATTTTCAGGTCTGTGGCTGAACGTTCGTAACTGCAGTGAACTCTTGTTTTTAATATACATCTCATGTCACTGAGCTGGTTGTGGGTATTTTGAAGAGATTATTACTTGTTTTTCTAATGTTAGTAATTTACTAAGTTACTAATGGTTCCATTTTGATAATTTCATGTCTTTTCAAATCTGAGCCAAGGACATTGTTTTTTTTTTTATACTTGCAAATCCAGTTTAATACCTTTTAGTAGTTGCTGAATGAGCTCACCATTGTGTTTTGTCCAGGTAAACCTTTTAAATTTTGCTTAAATACTCAGTCACAGAGCCATTAGCTGCTAAGCACTCACCCTCTTAATTAGCCACTTTATATTCTATGTTCTTATGCCTCCGTTAGAATGAAGAAGTGCTGTAAAGGTGCAAGTGCTTCATCAAAGCCTTGGTAGACAGTGTATTTTGTAATGGCAGATGCAGTGTCAGTAACACTGCGCAGACCGTCATGCACTTCCACAGGCGCTCGTCTCTCTCTGGCTGTTTTGCTCCTGATGTCCTTGCATAGTCACCTCCTCCCTGCCCCCCCCCCCCCCGCGCTCATTTTGTCATGTTAGTATCTGCAATGCAGTACAATATCCAGGCAGTCATTTCTAGCAGTGTGACGGGAATGATTTACCAGTGTCTGCTTTCACTCTCAGTTGTTCCCTTTAGATTTTTCATGCCTGTTATATAGCAGCCGACTTTGTGAATCAGCTCAGCGCAGTGTGTGGATGTTCCATAACACACTGTGTGCATGGCAGGCCTGCATCCACTTCGCATGTGTGTCAGCATGCAGATGTGCAGTAATGCTCTGTGTGGACGGCAGGCCTGCTTCCACTAGGCACATGTGTCAGGGTGCAAATGTGCCATGATGCTCTGTGCGCATGGCAGGCCTGCATCCACCAGGCATGTGTGTTGGTATGCGGACGTTCTGTAACTCTCTGTGTGCATGACCAGTCGGCATGCTGATGTATCATAATGCTCTGTGTGCGTGACAGGCCTGCATCCACCTGGCACGTGTGTCAGTGTGTGGATGTTTAGTAATGCTTTGTGTGCGTGACAGGCCTGCATCCACCTGGCATGTGTGTCAGTGTGTGGATGTTCAAAACGCTCTATGTGCCTGATAGGCCTGCATCCCCCCGGCATGTGAGTCAGCATACGAATGTGCCATAATGCTCTCTGTGCATGGCAGGCCTGTATCTGCCCGGGATGTGTGCCAGCATGCGGATGTGCCATAAAGCTATGTGTGCATGGCAGGTCTGCATCCATCTGGCATATACTGTAACACAAACCTTTTTTGATGGCTGCTTCACCTGGCCTGACGTCGTCTTTCTTTTCAATTATGGAAAAGAAAATGTCAGCCAGGCACTGCAGCCTTACAAATAAAGTGACAAAGGTGTATGTGTGAAAAGCCATGACAGTGACCGTGTCACCCCTAGATGGGAGGAGGAATATACAGTCAGGATGGACCTTCAGGAGAAGGTGGCTGAGTTGGAGGAGGTAAACTGCACCTGGGCATCCGTCCGTCCATCTGTCCATCCATCCGTTCATCCATCTATCCATCCGTCTATCTGTCTGTCTGTCTGTCCATATATGTAAGTGTGTATGTAGTAGGTTTTTGTTCATTAATATGAATGTGGTGCCTCCATGTCTGACAGTGTTCTGCCGATTGTAGGCTTTGCATGCATCAAGGTCAGTGCCTTGCAGCCATGTGTTACATCCCTGCGGCTTGTGAAGCATGCCCCGGCCGGTGCGCTAGCCTGGGCTTGGTGTGCGCCGTAAGCCGTGGCGCTTTGCGCGATGTGCCTTCCCTCGTGCAGGAGCTCCAGGAGAGTGAGGTGTGCCAGGATGAGCTGGAGCTCAGGGTGAAGCAGCTGAAGGCCGAGCTGGTCCTCTTCAAGGGCCTCATGAGCAATGTGAGCAGCCTGTCCTCCATGCCGCCGATCCCGGCCTCGGGAGCCTACTGCTGCGGCATGTTCCTGCCGATGCTGTCGGTATACGCCATGCTGCTGTCTGAACCCCGTGTCTATCTCTGCCTGTGCCAGGACCTGTCAGAGCTCGACAGTAAGATCCAGGAGAAGGCCATGAAAGTGGACATGGACATCTGCCGCAGGATTGACATCACCGCCCGTCTCTGTGATGTGGCCCAGCAGCGCAACTGTGAGGATGTGATACAGATTTTCCAGGTGCGCCATCCCTCTGTTCCCCAGGCCTCGCCAAAAGCGTGAAAGCCGCTGACGGTGTTTCTTGTCCCGTCACAAACTGACTCGCTGACTTTGTTTCTGATGGCTTTTCTCAGAGCCAGGATTATAAGTGGCCGCTTCTTCGTTTGCTATTACATCTGGGGGGTTAGCTGGTCGCATTAATATGTCCTGTTTTCAGTCTGGAACCTTTGCTCTTTGCTGCCCTCTTTGGTAAATGCTGGATATTGCTGAAGTTTTCCCCTTCCCATTATCTTGGTTTATAACAGTTCATCTGTTTCTGAAGACTGGTAAAAAATATTTGTGGATCCTTATAAAGTAAATATTAATGTTATCTTTTGATGTTGTACTTTCTCTGATTCCTGACGCCCCGAGTACGCCCACGGCCGCTCCCCAGTACGCACATGGCCGCTGCCTGAGTACATCCGCGGCTGCTCCCCAATACACCCACGGCCGCTGGCCGAGTACGCCCACAGCTGCTGCTTCCCGTTATCTTGGTTTATAATATTACATCTGTTTCTGAAGGCTGGGAAAAATTATTTGTAGATCCTTTGTGGATGGGTAAATATTAATGTTATCTTTTGATGTTGGCCTTTCTTTGATTCCTGACGCCCCTAGTACGCCCACGGCCGCTCCCTAGTACGCCCACAGTCGCTCCCCAGTACGCCCACGGCTGCTGCCCGAGTACGCCCTCGGCCGCTCCCCAGTATTCCCACGGCCACTCCCCAGTATGCCCACGGCCACTCCCCAGTATGCCCACGGCCACTCCCCAAGTATGCCCTCGGCCACTGCTCGGGACACCTATGACCATTCCGCAGTGCATCCATGACTGCTCACCAGTACACCCATGACAACTCCCCAGTGTGTCCATGAGTGCTGCCTGGGATGCCCATGACTGCTCCCCAGTAAAGCTGTTGGTTCCTTCCCAGGTGCCAACGCCTCCATCCACTCTGGGCCGCCGCCCTCGTAAGCAGGCCCAGCAGCCTTCCTCCACCAATGAAGCAGATGATCCCACCAGCATGTCTGAGGGCGATAACGGCGGCAGCACTAAGGAGGAGGAGATGTGCGGCTCTTCAACCAATCAGATTAATGAGGAAGTGCAGAGGATGCTCAATCAGCTGTGAGTGTCACTCTGCTCTCCTTGGAAATAAGTAATGCAGAATAGAAAGGTCACATCAATCGAAAAACAGAAACTTGCTTTTAGTTTTCTGACATAATTGGATGTTTTGGCCCGATAAGCTCATGAGTTGGACATTGTCATAAATTCCAAAAGAAGCCCTTAAATATCTTGGTGTAATACATTTTCTCTCTGTTAATATTGTCAGTATGTTTTTAGTTTTGTTAGGATATTTAGGGTCTTTATTCAGATCAGGTAATGTTTGTTTATAGTCTTTAATGAAAAGCTTGATTACTTGCAACATGTCAGCGCCTGTGATTGGTTCATTAAACATGGGAAGGTCATGTAATCGGCCACATGACAGGTTTTAAATTCTATATGTTCCTGTTCAGTATGTGTTGTAAGTTATGACTTGTTAAATTTACGAGGAGTTCCTGGTTGTAATTCAACAGGAACATAAAAATTCCTAAACACAAGATTATAGTAATGCATTGACATTTATTTAGAAATGTATTTATTGATTTATTTGAAAATGACCTTAATTGCAGTGTTCACCATTTTAATGAAGGCAATGAGTATTACAGAGAACATAGGATTTCATCCTCTTAAACTGCAGCTTTGTAAAAGCAGTATATCATTTGACTCCACTCACCTGTATTCCTGTTCTTTGTGGAACACGACACGCGTCCACCAGGGGCTCTTTATCTTTCCAGGAGGGAATGTGAGTTTGAGGATGACTGTGACAGCCTGGCCTGGGAGGAGACAGAGGAGACCCTGCTCCTCTGGGAGGATTTCCCCGGCTACGCCCTCGGGGCTGACCTGCAGGGGGAGGTACGTCAGTCCCGTCCTCAGAAGTCGCCATGCGGGGAATCTGGCTGGCTGTGCCGTCTGCTCCTGAGCCTTGTATATAACACCTGTGTGTGTCTTCTTGTAAATGGCTCCTGTGTATTCAGTTCCCCCTGTGGCCCTTACCTGTGTTGTTCTCCGTAAAGATGCACCGATCGACCAGCAAGGTACCGGAATTGGCTAATTTTCTGTGTGCCCGGCCTGGATTGATTATTAAACATACAGTGGATAATCTTGAAAAGGAATAATCATTAAAATAGCTAGCTAAGTTTTTTTTTTTCCTATAACAAAGTAAAACTGTTTTGGTGAAACTTTAACCCCCCCTGTCCAATAACGTCCATACAGTCTAAAGATATGAAAAAACCTGATCTGAATCTAGCTCACTAGCGATGTAAGAACTGTATGTGCATAATATGCGATGTTGGTATTAATAATATTACCCTGCACCTATTATTTGGAGGAGAATAGTACACTTCAGTTATTTGGAGGTTTGTAACCTATATGTTTTTTTTATTTTAAGGCGAGTAAGACAAAAGGTCTCTGGTGAATTTAAACATACTGACAAATGATGTAAGTAACTGACATTTGTTTTATTTTAATCTGTTGCAGCTGCTCTTGTTTGGTAAAGTCAAATATGTCCCATAAAGCTGGACGTACGGCAGCTCATTTTCAGTTAAATGTTATTTGTGTCTCTTTCCAGTCACAGGGCACTTTATTTTGAGACTAAAATTTTGTATTGAGGAAAAGTTGATTTTTGTTAGTATATGCTGTCAATTGTAATTCTTAGAAAATCAGAATCTGCAAAAATCTGTATCGGCAGGTCACTTGGGAAAAAATAAGAAATTGCAATCGGTGCATCTCTGGTCCTTGGTCCTTGCCTGATGTTCTTCTGTCTCTTTGTAATGTCTAGTTACTCACTGTTCCACGTGTCGGGCTTGTGGCTGCCATTGCGTGCGCGGCCCTTTAAGGGCTGTTATTGAATAGCTGGCCTGTTTGAAGCCGTCTCTCCTTGCCTCCTTTCTGCTGCTGCGATGCCTCAGTCTCCTAAGAGCTTCAATATTATACAATATAATCATCAGTTCTACTTACTTCTCCTTAGGTGTGTGATGAATCAGAACAGGCTGTTTGTGCTTCTGTAAATAAGTTATTAAAATACTACATATATATTGTATATATTTATATAAATCAGGCAGTCAAAAACATTTTGGTATAGTTTTGGAAGAGCACTGTTGAATATATTAATCATTTATATACTTTTTAATTTTAAACATTTTCAAATACAGAAATATTGATCTAGTTATTAGTTTGTCTTGACAATTTTGGTTATACTTTTGTTAAAAGATCTTTAAATGGACTGGAGAGACTGACTGTCATTCTGCACGGGAATTGGTATGCTTTTGATGCGGCAGCTGATACTCATGTTACCTTCATTTGAAATGTTGTGTGAGTGCAACGGCAAATTATTTGTGCCAATTTTAAATACTGACAAACTAGGTTTAAATATTGAAATATTGATAAGTATTTTAGCTTTGCATCCATCAAGTGAATTCTTCATATATTTGTGTTAAATTATTTATCTCTCTCGGCTGACAGGTCATCGCCAAAAATATCCATTAATTTTAAGGGATCTTGTCTGACCGGTTCCAGTCTTAGTTCAGACACTAAGAATCGTGTGGTCTGGAAATGGATCACTGATCACTGTGTTTTGGAAGTAGAGAGAACCAGTGACACATCCAGTTCAGAAATCCACTGGAACTTGTTTTTTTTTCTTCTTCTTTCTTTTAGCAAGAAGAATCCATTGAAAAAGTGATAAAGGACACAGAATCACTCTTCAAGTCCAGAGAGCGAGAATATCAGGAGACTATAGACCAGATTGAAGTAAGAGCCTCCTCTTCTGTGTTTTAATGGATTGCTGTGGGCGTCATTGAAAGGCTTTGCATTGTCAAAGTACACCCATCATGCGCGGCACCTTCTGCAACAGGCAGCAGTTTGGCATCTGGTTTTCATATTTATTTTTGTCAATAAACTGAATTTCTTGACCTAGTGCTGGAAAAAGCCATGGATGTCTAAAAATGTTAAGAATGATAATGTGTTGCGGTTTTTATTCTGAAATGTTACCAGCAGGTCTATCGGTCCTGCAGGTGCCGGCTGATGAAATTGCATTTAAGTTATTTTAGTTGTGTCTAGATAACATCACAGGAAACTTCAAACATACAAGTCTTAGACATAAAACTTATTTTAGGAAAATTTTATTTCGGAATGACTAGTCCAGACTGCAGCTCAGAGTGAAGGCGTCGAGTTGTAAAATGATAAAAAAGACAAGAAATGTTGTTTAACATTGGAAATGGGTGATTGAAATCTGTACACACATTACTGAATTTGGTGCCTGTAACACATTCCAGGAGTAACATGAGACTGGGAATGCTGGGTAATATTTAGAAAAGGCAGGTGATGTTGGGCAGGTGACGCACTCATGTTTGGTCACACCAGGAGCCTCCACAGAAGGTCCGACTGGGGGCGGGGAGCTGGTGTGTGAATTACCTGAAGGGTGCATGTGCGCAGTCCAGCATACCTCCTGGGAAAAAGCTGCGGCTCTCTGCTGCCCTCTGCTGGTGGGCCACTTTCACCCCCATGGACGGAAGCTCACGCTCTCTCCTTCTTGTCCCTTCCCCAGCTGGAGCTTGCCACAGCAAAGTCAGACATGAACCGGCACCTGCATGAGTACATGGAGATGTGCTCCATGAAGCGTGGTTTGGACGTGCAGATGGAGACATGCAGGAGGCTAATCACGCAGACGGGGGACCGGTAAGGACCCTCCCACCCACTCATTCTGCTGTCCCACTGGGGACGTCCCTGTGACTGTCCTCAGGGCTTCCAGTGAAATAAAGTAGTCAATGCACTAATTCCCTCGCTTTCAGTTCTGGCTAACATGATTGCAGTCGGTAAACTATAAGGAACATACCTGCTTATGGGGTCTGTACATTTAAACACGGAAAAACATCCAGTTAGTCTTTTGTCTGCAGTCTGTCCCTGGTGGCACAAGACAGGGCAAACCCTGGACAGGATGCCAGGTCAACATTATGCACAAGGCAGGCGAGGGACACCTCGGACAGGATGCCAGTCCATTGTAGCGCAAAGGGCAGGATGGGATGCCAGTCCATTGTAGGGCACAGGGCAGGACGGGATGCCAGTTCATCACAAGGCAGGGGACACCCTGGACAGGATGCCAGGTCAACATTATGCACAAGGCAGGCAGGGGACACCTTGGACAGGATGCCAGTCCATTGTAGGGCACAGGGCAGGACACACCCTAGATGGGATGCCAGTTCATCACAAGGCAGGGGACACCCTGGATAGGATGCCAGTGCCTCAAATGGCATATATTTACAGTCATGGTCATACATTATGGACCACAGCAGTTGACAAATTGCCTGTCTGTGAACTGCAGCTGGACGGTGGAGTAAGCAGAGGAAGCCATGTGCCCTGCGGCGATTCAGGACTTTATTTTTCTCCCATTTCACACAATGGGGTAACAAGCTTCAGGTTTCCACCCCATTTTCTCGAATGTAGCTTTTTTACATTGAGTGTTCCTGGAACCCCCCCCCCCCCAGCTACTTTGAAACCAGGCCTTTGTGCTTCCACTTGCAGCAAATCCACCTCGTTCACCTCTGCGCCGTCTGAAGAAAGCGAGGAGCCGGAGAGGAAGAAATCGTCTGCCACTGAAGTGGGGAGATAGCGGCCGCTTTTCGCACGGGAGCCTGGGAAGAGCGTGTGACGGCAGAGACCATCTTTAGGAAACCATCATTTATACGTTTGCCATGTAATATCCTCTAATTGGCTTCATATCTTTTGGGTGTCTGCCTTTCGGTGGATCACAATGTTATTACAACATTTTACAGCTCTTGTTTCATATGAACGTTAATGAACTATCAAAGTTCAGTGATGTTTTTGTAAAAGCACTTATTTTTGCTATTCTGCCCATCACTGCACTCCTGTTACCTGAAGCCATTTCTGGCATGTAAATGTAGCAGACATTTTTGTCCAAAGTGACTGAGACATGAGGAAGCATGACGGTGAGATCACAGGCTCAGCCAGCGGTCGGCGCCCCCGCAGTTCCTGGGGCCCATTACCCTGCCGGTCACGGTCCCAGCCAATCACATGGGAACAGATCCTGAGCTGCACTCCGCCTGAAATAATGTAATTAGCATCCAGTTATCTTCTGTTTTTACCTGTGCCCTCTCTCTTCACTATTCTTAGCTCAAACAACAAAGATGGCATTAAGTACAGGGCATCTATCATGCCATTTAAGTTCAGAAATGGAAAATACCTCATTTATTAACATTTAACGTTAGTTGAAAAGTGTGAAGTGTAGATTGTTGCCTGAGATGGCACAGAAATGCACTCGTAATGACATCCTGAAATTTCATTTGTGGCAGGCAAGACAGTTATTCTTTTAAACTTGAAAAAAGAAGCAAAGGTTTATTTAGGGTTTAATATATTTTTTTATTGAACCATTTATTGTCCCTGTGGGGAAATTCTGTTTACGCCTCCCTCAACTTGCTCTTTGTAGAGTAAGCTGTCCATGAAGGGCAGCTACTTGGGGTGCCCAGGGAGCTGGGGGTTAAGGGTCTTGCTCAAGGACCCGCAGATATGCTGAGGCTGGGTTTGAACCTGTGACCTTGTGATTACAGGCACACAGGCTTAACCCACTGAGACACATGCTATCGGTAAATGTACATTTAATATTTTGCTGCAGATCAGCAAACCGGTCACTCCCTTCACACCAAGCTGACGCTTCTGAATTTAAAGTATCGGCAAGTTCAAAACATGGTGACAGGGGTTTTTAATTTTTAGGTCATTCAAGGCTGTTGGAGAATATAAATAATAAAATATGCTTTGGGTTACATGGTCAGTCAGTTCTGCTACAAGGCAAGTAATGCTTTCCTGAAAAACCTCACATTCACTAAAATTGTGTAGTAAAATACACATATCCAAAGGGAAAAATGTGGTTGGGGCAATGTGACTGCAAAACTTAGTAGCTTATGCCAGAACTAAATGAATTAAATAAAAACAGTGATACTTAGGCCAGTAAATTAATTTTATGCAATTAAAATAAATAATAATAATAATAAAACATTAATAGATTATGTCATAAACATCTTCTATGGGTCTTATGAGTCTCAGGAGAATTGCCTAGTAACTGTTTCAACCAAACTTGCCAAACTTCTTGTGGATTGCTGAAAGTCGGGAAGTAGTGATAGCCAAAATGATGCTCCATGAACCATTTGCTGTATTTTCTTACCCCACTAGATGGTGCTCTTGCTTTATTTGAACCCTTTTTTTAAACTGACACTATCTAGTGGGGTCCGAAAAGACAGCAAATGCTTCATGAGGCACCATTTTGGTCATCATCAGTAGTGAACTAAAGCCCCCATACTGCAGGGCATACACACAGTACAACGGATTACGGTATGCAGGGGCTGCTGAAGGCAACAGGGCTATAGACAGTCTACGAAAAATAAATATAAGCAAATTTAAAAAGGTTGCTTTGTGTTTTTATATGATAATTTGTCAAACATTTTTAGACTTTTAGAATCTAAGACTGACCTGTGAAATGCATGCATGTATAAAAAGTTCGATCTTTTTAGATTTGAAAACTGGTTTAACTAATTTACTGAAAAGAACCGGTTCAAAAGAACACTTCCTTCAGGAATTGGACATTGCTGTCGTTCATTTGGATAGCTGTTTTTGCGCACGTAGTGTTTCTCCTTAGGAGCATATGGCATTGTAGTTCACATAGAGCTTTTCTCTCCGACTGAAAATATATCAGCCACGTTAGAACAGACTCACGCCGTGATACGACGCAGTGTAGCAGGACTGACTGTCATTACTGGGCAGCATGCTGTTTAGTGCTGCTAAACAATGTAGATACTCCTGCTTGGTGAATGACACGGCCCTCCGCCGTCTGCGTCGCTGGGTCCTGGCCTCACACTGGCGTTACCAGGGAAACCGGATGCTGAAGGCTGGCTTCATGGTGATGTAATCTGAGTAGGCTCTAGTGACCAGGTACAATAGTGACCAGATGCAAAGCAAACTGCTATCTCAGTGTTACCACTGTTAACATTAGACATCTGTAGGATCATTTATGTTAAAACATCAGTAATATCTGATGATATAACTATCAAAGTACATTTAATTTGATTTGATCCTCATTTGCTTGTATAGCGCCCTTTAAAGAACAAAAAATACACAGGAATATGTATGTTGTAACAGTAGGAGTTGGCATTTAAATAATTCTGTAAAGACTATTTAGATACAAATGTTAAAAGTCTGAGCGGGAAAGATGCTTCAAATGTAAGAGATCATTCCTTTGCTGTACTGCACATATAGCATTGCTGACTTTGCGTGTGTCTGTGTGTGTAAGGAGCCATGGAACTTTAGGAATACTCACTTTCAGCGAGTCCAAAATGCACATGCAGTGTGGTATAAACTTTCATTAGCTCTGATCCAGGCTTGCAAGATCTTGCATTAGTTACCAGTCAAATATTTTGACATTTGGTGTGTTACATATTTCACTGAATGCTTCTTAATTCAGTGACATCATGTGTGAACTTGTTTTAAGTTCAAAACTGTTTATTTGTAAACTGTAACTGTAAATCTTTTGCTGTATACATTATCTGCTACCTTGCTAATGTACGGACTACGTTTTGCTGTTACTCGAGTGAGTGAGTGTCTCTCTGTGCTAATCTGTATGGGAACAGATGAGAGCGGAAGGACATTTATGCTTAGTCAGCTTTTTGTACGTGCCAACCGTCATATATACAGTGCTGCTTGTTCTTCCTTGCATTTTAGCTGTACCGATGGAAGGGGAATACGGCCTACAGAATAAAGAATGACCAGACCAGAAATGTACTATGTGTATTTATATGTACTTTGTTTTCATTTTAAAGCTGATCTGCTACACACAGTAGCTTACCTGATCTAGCCATACTGTACCTCAATCCACGCAGCTGACTTGCCAGTGAGCTAAGCAGAGACATTAAAAAACCCCTGTAAACAACATTATCTGTCTATCATGCAGTTGCTTATCTAGTACAGACTTACATATCTCAGGAAGCGCAGGGCACAGAGGAAAATGCACTAGAGATAATACAGAGATAATAGTTACTTCACATCTTCGAAGGAAATGCTGGTGCCCCCAGCCCTGGAGGTTTTGGCAGCCCTGCAGCTCACCGATCCACCGCAGGCAGCCCTGCAGCTCACCGATCCACCGCAGGCAGCCCTGCAGCTAACCGATCCACCGCAGGCAGCCCTGCAGTTAACTGATCCACCGCAGACAGCCCTGCAGCTAACCGATCCACCGCAGGTAGCCCTGCAGCTCACCGATCCACCGCAGGCAGCCCTGCAGCTAACCGATCCACCGCAGGCAGCCCTGCAGCCTACCGATCCACCGCAGGCAGCCCTGCAGCTCACCGATCCACCGCAGGCAGCCCTGCAGCTCACCGATCCACCACAGACAGCCCTGCAGCTCTCCCAGCCACCGCAGCGTGGGGCTAAAACATATTTCAAATGGAAAAGGACTTTCATTTAACTAATTTTCTTGCACTGTATGAAAAAACATCTGCACCGAATGGACTGCGGCATAACATGACTACATTAAACCTAATTTAAGAAATGTTTGATGTGAAAAATGTTTTAAACAAAGTACACTATTTTGGTTTGTTTCTGTGGTTGTCTATCTTTTCATCCATTGGTAATAACACATAAAGATACATACAGTAAGATGGTGAAACCTTAGCTTTGAATTATGTGATATACAGCACATAATTTTTACTCATGAAAATACTCATTCCCATTACTTAATCTGCTAGGGTGCTGCCCTTTATGTGAATACACACCTTTTTGTCATTATAAATGACTTGTGACCATTAGTATATGGGTACAGTTTTGATGTCCGGTGGCCTGGATACGTCTCCGATCCACAGATCTTTAAGGTGTGGTGACTTCACCAACTCTGTAAAACCAGGAATGATGGTTTACTGCAGACTTGCAGACAATTTTTTTTTTTTTCATTTCGCTAATGCATGACTGTTGAATCACTGTTACATTTATAAATCGCTTTTCAAAGCACTTCATAGAACCAATGGGGAGCTACTTCAACCACCACCCCTGCGTAGCCCCCACCTGGATGATGCGACGGCAGCCGTTCTGCACCAGTACGCTCACCACAGAGTAGCTAAGGTGGTGAAGGGGCAGGAGAGAATTCAACAGATATAGGGGATGATTAGGATTTGATAGGACCACAGTGGGCAGTTTTAGGCCTGGACATCGGGGTACCACCCCTACTCTTTCAAAAGATGCCCAGGGACCCCTTACGACCTCAGAGAGTCAGGAGCTCGATTTTACGTCTCATCTGAAGGACAGTACCATTTTTGCAGCGCAGTGTCCCCGTCACTGCACTGGGGAACTGGGATCCACACAGACCGCAGAATGGGCTCCCCTGTTGGCCACAGTGTCCCTATCACTGCACTGGGACATTGGGACCCACACACACCACAGGATGTGCTAACCTGTTGGCCACACCAACACCTCATCCAGCAGCAACCCAGCTTTCCTAGTTGGACTCCCAACCAAGTCTTGGCCAGGCCCAAACCTGCTTAGCTTCTAGTGGAGTACCTGGTCTGAACTGCAGTTAGTATGGCTGTTGACTTCGTTATACCGTGGGTAGCAAAAAATGACAATTCAGGGTGGTTTCATGTGTTTTTTACTATTATAACTACATGGCTAAGCTGTAGCTGGTTAGGAAGCTCAAACAACCACAAATTCACCCACTAACCTGTATTCCAGCTGGTTCTGTCTCTCAAGTACTGTTAATCTGCCCCATCTGGAGATCACTGATCACACTTTCTTAGTTGCTTCCTCAAATCAGCCTTGTTTAATTCCATAACAGGCAATAGAAAGACACTATTTTGTTCATCCCCGTTTCTAAATGGTTCCTCTTCTTATTTCCTTTGACTGTGGCTCCCACCTTGCCCCTCCCCAAAATAGTATCCGTCTCTGATACTGATCGCCTACTTCTTCAAAACTATAGATAGATATTTCATCATCTCGGTATAGTTCTTAATTTAAATAAAAATCTCGAAATTTGAATTAAAAAACACGTTTCTCTGGGTTGAAAACGGCTGCGTGATAAACGTCGCCTATGTAGGCTGGTATTGCGGCACTCTCCGCCGACTCGCAAATCGGTGCGTTTCACATTGTCACGCATCTGTGCAGTTATTTCACCGAATTATGTGAAGCATGCAGTAACTGACCCAATCGTTTGACTGGAAACGTCTCTTGGAATTTACTCTCTGCGTTCAGAGCATCTGGCAGTTTCACACTCTGTCTCTAAGCCCCCTTTTTGCACGTTGCCCCCCTCCCTCTCTCTCTGCTCCCTGCCTTCTCATTCATTCCGGGATCGTCCTGCTAGTGACTCAGTCTTTCAGGGCAGCTGCAAAGAAGATGTGAGTAAACGATATTTGTCTCATATTAAAAATGTACAAGATATCTGCTTTGTAACAATTTCCATTTCACAAAATATTTCGCTTACTCATCTGAATTTCCTTTTTGGGTACAAATATGAAATATATAGGCTAATCATACTAAGATTACATTTTTCCTTCCTACTTTGTGCTATATGGATGCTATAAAACGTAAGCTAGAATTCTGGGCAGTAGTTTGTTTTGTGGTATTTGTGAGGCTGGATGTGCATGTCGGCCACATAACTATCCCAGTAAATTCCATTTGTGTCTTTTTCGGCGCAGGCAGAATGATCTGTACAGTTAAACCGTTGATTAATTATTTTTAAATTAACATAACACGCAACTTTGATTTATCCTTTATTCCTACCTTTGATACTTTTAATACGTTGTATTTCGTATCAGCTTTATTTCTCTTGCATGTGTTTTTTGCAGCCCTAATACCCAAACAGTGAAATATCAGACCGCTCTACTGCAAAGCAAAACCCGTATTAATTTCTCTCACCAGTGAACAGAAGCATCTTTCTGTTTACTGAGAATGTATGAGCTACCAATACCAGCCCAGTTCTTACTAGCCATCGAGCTGCCTCCATAGGTCTGATCCCGATGCCAACCCTCCTGACGGAGCCCCCGAGGGCGAAGGCGGCCCACCAGCGCAGCCAACCAACCTGACCAGTAACCGCAGACTACAGCAAACTCAGGCCCAAGTAGACGAGGTAAAACCACAGAAGGCAAAGGCCAGACGAATGTCGATCTGAATGCGTGTGCTGCTGCTGTTGTTCAGCAGAAATGTCGCGGCTGAAATCCTGTCGCCTGCCCCCTGCACAGGTGGTAGACATCATGCGTGTCAATGTGGATAAGGTCCTGGAGAGAGACCAGAAGCTCTCCGAGCTGGACGACAGGGCCGACGCGCTGCAGGCGGGCGCCTCGCAGTTCGAGAGCAGCGCTGCCAAGCTGAAGAATAAGTACTGGTGGAAGAACTGCAAGGTTTGTGCGTATGGAGGCAGCAGGCAGCGCCGCAGCGTCATTCGGATAACTAATTGTATATTTTTACGACCTAGTTAAGTCTTATTGTACATATTTGAATTACAAACATTTAATTTACGGCGCTCATAGACATACTGACGTCAATGACCGGACTACAGAACTATACTCTGACGCGGACTTAAATACACAACAGCAATCAACGTGACTCGAAACAGCTGGTAACACAGGGATGCCACATGAGGTAGATGAGAGGGCGTGGCACACGGGAGGAACGGCACCATCGTGGCATGACAATCCAGATCAGGCTTGCAGGGACAGAACATGGTAATTAAGTAGGCCTATGTGCAATGTCTTGGTCTTGGTAGAGTTTCTTAAAAATCAGTGCCTTATTAATGACAACAGTAGTTTAATAAACAAACATAGTTACACAGTGCATGCAGTGCAGTTTATTGCAGCGTGGATTGCTGTCTCTGATTCACGCTTCTTGTGTGATTGTGTCACCGTCAGTATGAGCGGTCAGCAAATCCATACTCATTAGCAGAAAGTAACACAGAGGGCAATACTGATGATCCGTCTGAGTGAACGTCTGCTGTTTCATCTTGATTTGGTGATGTGCTGCCGTGTTTCGCCCCACAGATGATGATCATGATGGCCATCATAGGCATCATCGTGGTTGGAATCCTATTCAGTGAGTATTTACGTGGTTCCGCGTCCCGTAAGAGAAGCTTCTGTAACCCCTCCCTCCATAAACACTCTTGCACATCAACCCGACTTCTCTGATGACGTTATAAAAAGTGTCAGCGGTGATATAGAAATTAGTGCTTTGCTAATGGAGATAGAGGTTAAGAGCAGAGGACTGGCAGCCATTTTGTCAGTACAAATCGATATTTTTTGTCCTTCTCAGTGGGGGTTAGTTCTACATCACTGGCTGTAACTCATTTTTTCTTTTTATCACTGATATTAGACCCAAAAAAACCATACAGTGCCAAACTGTGAAGGCGGTGATTACCAGACCATCTCAAGCATGGAAATAGGTGACACCAGAAACCATCAGGCCTGAACTGAATTACCGCTGCATCACATTCTACTAAGTATATAGTGTAAAAGCAAAACAGGGGCATCTTTTTAGCATGTTTTTCTCCAGGGACCTTTCCATCGATCCATTTTCTCTTCCTGCCTCAACAAAAAGTATTTATTTTTTCAAGCTCTCCAGTGGTTTCACAGCTAGAAAGGTATTTGTGAACTGGAATTTCAAGCCAAGGAAAAAAGCCAGCTATGGTACTTCTACATATCAGCCGGTGTTCACTTTCGTCTGGTTGGTTCATGTGCTTGTTTTTATATTCCTTCCTTGGGATGCCTTACGCCACGGCACAGACGCGGAAGTAAGCGGAAGTATCGGAGCAGAAACCACTGAAACGGGGACGGATGGGATATCTTGGGAAAACTGTGTGTGCCCACTGCCTGACCAGTGTCTCTTCTCTTCACTGTCCCCCCCCCCCCCCCACATCAGTGTACTTCTTCTACTGAGCTGGACTCAAGTGAAAAGCGGCCCAGTGTGCTCCTGCACCTCCTCACCTAGTGCGCCTCCATCGCCACGCCTCAGCCTCCAGCGCTCATGCACGGCACTGGTGGGGGTGCAGCAGGTAGAGAGGGGCCCCCCGCAGACCTGCTGCAGCTCTGCATCCCCTCGGCCTCATTACCTCTCCTTTCATATTTTCCTGGTTATACTTTACATTAGCTGTACCTTCATAGAGCATTCATAAGCAGCATGAACATCACATTCATAACACTTATAATGAACAAGACATGACAGCTGTAAGACATTAATAATGAACATTATAATCATATAATGTGTATTAAAAGGTTAAGGCTGTTAAGGTATGTTAGGATGATAAGGTATATACTTAGCCGCTGCTTATGAATGTTCTATAAATGCATTATGAAGGCATACTGAATGTGCTATGAATGCATTATGAAGGCATACTGAATGTGCTATGAATGCATTATGGAGGCACTATGACGGTACAGTTAAATGTAAAGCATCACCATTTTTTCAATGTGTTATTTATGCCAGCAGCTGAAAAATGCACTATTGGGGATTCCTGTATAATAGCAGCATTAATTTCCAGTTGCAGCTTACAGTACTACCAGTAAAAACGACTGTGAGGATATTTATTGCTGAAGTTTTCTTGTGAGCATAAATAATGCACTTGTATGCCTTTGCTGGTTTGTTGGCCTCCGCGATTTCTGTTTCCTGCATCCAGAGATAACGGCGGAAAGAGACGTGACCAGGGATGTGGCAGATTCAGCTTCTTTTTTCCTGTGTCATTGTCAGAAAGAGAACAATTTTGCAGTCGTATGATTTGATTGAATTATTAAACTTGCTTTTTTCAGTATGCGGTTTACATACGTCAAACCACATTCTGTTATCCTAAAGCAGTATGACAATGATGCATCTTTCTGACTCATTTATATATTAATTTGTCTGGTATCGTTTTCCCGATTTAGGTTGGAACAACAAAAGCCAGGTTTAAAAATTAATTTTCATGCAAGTACAATATACTTTATATTATTTTAGTAATATTTCCTAAAAATATCCATTATTTGTTTATTGACATACTAAAAGTATCTATTTTACTATTGGCTTAACGATGGAAATCAATACGTTTGTTGCCAGACAGCTAGCGATGTTATTAAATAACTGAAACGTGTTTTGATAACAGCTTCTTACACTGCAGGTCATTTGTGATTTTTTGCTATAAACCAATGTCCATTTGCATTTAACTTTACTGATGCTAATAAATATGTAAATATATTTTTCCTCTGGTTTATTGTCCTTTTTGATTGTCCTATACAACCACTAGAAAGCTTCACAATCTGGATATCAAAAATCAGCACATCCAATAAAAATTCAAGTAACTGAGAAAAACTAATATATTAATACATGTCATGCTTCCGTTCTTCTACTCTGCTTCCACAATGATTCACTGCATTATTAAAAAAATAAAATCAGGCTGCCCTGTTACTTTTATTTTTTTACCCTAAAAAGAAACTGTAACATAACAGATTTAATAAATAAAAATTGCTTTAATATTCCATTGTCACTAAAATGGCCTACAGAATCACTGCCTACAGAAGGGACGCGGCTTCTAGGAGCTGGCTGTGACGTCATCAGCCAGCAGCCAATCAGGAGGGCAGAGGTAGAGTAGGGGGAGGGGAGAACGGGCCGCACCACGTCCTGCTGACATATCGTACTGCGGGAAACAAAGGAGACACAGGAAATACATTACGTCCAACACAAGCTATGAATATAAGCAAACAGAAGTGAAAGTCTTCAGAAGAAACTGCATACGCGCTTATTTAAAGCAATGAGGGGCAAGCAGCACCGCAGTGCCATCGCAGTGCCATCGCAGTGCCTCGCTGCTGTGAGAGGAAAAGCCCGATGCAGTGCTTACCCATCAGACCCACACATCAGGACCCGGCCGCCTCCGAATGTTTGTCTGACACTGGTGTCCTGGCGGCGACGGGGGATATCCGGGCGATGGTTGCCGGGAGACGGGTGACATCTGCCTTCATGTCGCTAAGTAACTCCTCCAGCTGCCTCAGCACTGGAAGACGACAGTAAGCAGATGTGGTCATGTTTGGGGCCAAAGGCAGCTACACCCTACCCTGCAACCCCATGCAGGTACATGGGAAACAGGAGCGTAACACGGACCTGGCAAGAAGACCAGTGACTAAGCTCCAATCCCTCCTGGAATCCTGTCAAACCCGTACTTGCAGCGCAGGCATGACCCCCGACGACTCTCACAAGACGACGGGGAACCTGGATGTCTAGCAGTTGGCCGCACATTTTATAGACTGAACTTGCAGCAGCACCTCTCATTTACCTGGATGCAGGAAGCAGGGCTCTGGAGCCCAGGTGCTGTGCCCCTCACACTGGGCTGCTGCTCTCGGATGACAGAGACTTCTGCATAGCCGCCCTACCATAAACTCCAGCCCTTTGAAGCTCAGATCCCTTTTTGCTGAGACAGTGTCATGGAGGTGCTGAATCAGCTCTATCCTGTTAGGTCTCCATCTATCCCAGCCAGTCAGCTACAAACTGCAACTGGCGTTCCTCTTTGGTGCACATGCTGTCATTCATTTCGAGACGCTTCCTGCGGACGCCACCATTTTACAATTTTTGTGCGATTTAAGCACCGACTACTTGGCTTTGTTGAAACTCAGATGCCTTGTGTTGTTTGTAAACTCCTATCAAAGTGCTGAACAGGTATGAATACAATCAAGTCATCTGTCTAACAACGAACAGCCCCCAGGTACCAGTGCAGCTGGAAAGAATAGTCACTGTCTACCAATGTACACAAATTACACACAAATTACACATAAATTACACGGTTACCTCTCCTATAACAGCAAGTTTCATTTGTTTACCTTTTCCTAGGTTGCCTCCATTTTTCCCAGATTTTTCAGTGGCTGTAGAAGAATGACCTGCAAAACGACGACATTTTTTAATTGTTCCTCAGTACTTGCATCTCACAGGTCAGAGGTGCTTTTCCCGTAATATTTACTCAACCTTCAAGTTTCCCAAAACAACCCCAGCTGCCGCTGTTTGCGAATCTTAAATTCCAGCTTGATCCTTGCATTTAAATATCTGTTAAATCCGCTCCAGTAGGAACTGGAGCAGGATCAGGAACAGGAACAGGAGCAGGAACAAGAGCAGCCCCGTGTGGCTTGTGCCACAGCATCACCTTTATGCAGGACAGCGCTGGAGGACTTGCTGACAGAGCCAGACTCTTTGGGGTGCTGGTGGGACTCTGTGGGGTGTTCGGGCTCGCTGAAGCGGGAGCTGAGGCCTGTGGGAAACTGGGAAGGACCCTCAGACAGGTTCAGGAAGGCGGCTCTGCGGAGCTGCTCCTCGATCACCAGCGCCTGCTCCAGGAGCTGCGAGGAACAGCGGCCAGTGCTATCAAACCCATTGCCCATCACCAAAGAGCGAGACATAAAAGGACAGAACAGTCAAGGCTGCAGAGCCAGATTGTAGTTCGCACCTTGAACCTGCGGGCCAGAAATCTGTTCTTAACCTCCATGAAATTGGCCCGGTTCAGCTCCCCCTTGAAGGGCTCGTTGAGGATAGTGTACCTGGCATCACCCTGGATATCCTGCCAGCGGGCATAACCATGTCTGGGGTCACCAGTCACGAAGCACAACAGGGAGACTCAGTGCCAGCCGACGGCTTGACAAACGCTCACAAGGTCGAGCACATCTTATAATCAAATAAAAAGATTAAATTTGAAAGTACACATCCTTTAAAGTTTGGGCTAAAATATCATTAAAAAACAAGAGCTGACAACAGACTTTACTGAGTGCTGGCCTTCAATACTGTCTGGGACAATAGGTATCCGCACCGTGTAATCCTGTATTGTAAGAATGTTAGGAATTAGAAATGTATTTATGTAAAATACTTAGTGATGAGAGTTAGCGTCAGTAACTGATACCCATCAGAGAGAGACATGCCCGCCCCAAGCCGCGGGCGTCGGGGGAGCGGCTAGCGGGCTGAAGGATACTGTATAATGCCTGCCAGCAGCCAGTAGTCGTGGCGCCGGTGCCAGATCTCGTTGGTCTTCTTGGTGATGGTGGCAGCCCTCTCCTCATTCTGCCACAGCGCGTGGAGCTCTGGCAGAGACAGGCAGCAACCCACAAAAACACATGAGCAGATAACGGACCAATCAGCGCAGAGCACCGGAGCCTGTCACTGGGAACATCGAGAACCCCGCCCCCCCAAACCGAGCCCTCCTGCTGCCAACTGCCGTCATTGAACGACGACTTTCACGGCTCTCCTGTCCTTTGACCAATGTTTCAGGTTCCAGATTCTTCCTGCATTCCTTGTACTGATTTGATCCGGTTTAACGTTCAAAACACCACTTCAGAGTGACACCTAGTGGCCAAACCATCTCCATGCACATTACTGCATGATGGCACCAGTGTCTCGCCGAAACGTCGAAGAACAGAACCCATGTGACATTAAAGACATACTCAGCAAACATGGATTCATGAATGTGGTCAGTCAGATGGCAGTAACCCAACTGTGTATCTGTCAGTACCATCAGAGCAGCCTCCGCCAGCCTGGTCCTCGGCCACCCCGGGCAGTCCACAGCACTCCAGGTTTTCGCTGCTTTGTTAGGAGGCTTATCTGCTGAACCTCCACAGCGGCGTCAGCTGAAACACTCTGGACCAGACTCGTTTCACCCAGACTGCTGTCAGAAATGCCCGGAGGCTTCTGCATGGATCTGAGGGTCCGTAGCTGTCGATGACTGACAAGGGCTTCGCCCGAGTGCAGAAATTTGCACAGATGTCAGCACAGCAGTCAGATAAAAGCTGCTTAGGCTGCATTCTCTGGACGCTCAAAAGCTAAATCCCTGAATCTGGGACCCAACAAAGAACCACCATACTGCACCCTGCGCTGACAATCACATTATGCAGTTTCACTTGTTAACTTATATTTCCTTTCTTTACGGCAAAAGATTGTGAGCAGAGGATTGACTTTTGGAGCAGAAACTCTCACACTGGTGATCATCACGGTTTAAGGCGCATGTGCTGGTGCTGAGCGGCCCAGCCTGCAGCCGCTGCCTCACGCTCCTCACACGAACAGTGGGGCCATTAAAACTGTGGCTTTTGGCTGAGATTCACTTTGCGTTTTCCCCATCTGCTCCTATACGTTTAAGAGCTGCTGCTTTGCAGGGTTGTTATAGCTGAAGAAGTCGAGGCTGATCCCAGAACAGCTTAATTCATCTGTATACCGGAGGAGGAAAAACAGAAAGGTTTTGAAACAGCGGTGTAGTAAAGCCCTGATCAGTGCCGTCCCCCGAGGGGGGGATATAGCGCCTGGCCAGTGGCCCCATACAAAACTGTCACACAGGTTTCAAAACAGCTGTTTCTAATTTGACTTCACTGTGGATTTGGATCAGAACATGCAGTTTCAGTCCATCTTTCCAGCATGAAATGTCACTTCAGGGCTTCATCAGTTCTGTCCCTGGCATTTTTTTTCAGATGTTCTAAACCACATGGAAATATCCATCCTTTAACCTCTCTATCATTTCAAATCCTGCCCCCCCCACACTCACTGCCCCCCACCTGTGAAGCCTCCATCTGCAATGTTGAACATGAATTTGTGTTTCACTGGCTTCTTCTCCTCGCTTGCACTTGTCGCTCCCTCTTTAAACGTCCCGCCATTCTGTAGCTTCGAGGCTCCTTCCAAGATGCCCCGATCTTTCTCATCCTTCGGATCTGGAATATGCAGAGCAGAGGACAAAGAGGGTGGGATAGGGCTCAGAGCAGTATGGTTACAGATTAGAGATCAAAGAGGGTGGGATAGAGCTCAGAGCAGTATGGTTACAAATCAGAGGACAAAGAGGATGGGATAGAGCTCAGAGCAGTATGGTTACAGATCAGAGAACAAAGAGGATGGGATAGAGCTCAGAGCAGTATGGTTACAGATCAGAGAACAAAGAGGATGGGATAGAGCTCAGAGCAGTATGGTTACAGATCAGAGCATAAAGAGGACGGGATAGAGCTCAGAGCAGTATGGTTACAGATCAGAGAACAAAGAGAACGGGATAGAGCTCAGAGCAGTATGGTTACAGATCAGAGGACAAAGAGGGTGGGATAGAGCTCAGAGCAGTACGGTTACAGATCAGACGACAAAGAGGGTGGGATAGAGCTCAGAGCAGTATGGTTACAGATCAGAGAACAAAGAGGACGGGATAGAGCTCAGAGCAGTATGGTTACAGATCAGAGGACAAAGAGGATGGGATAGAGCTCAGATCAGTATGGTTACAGATCAGAGGACAAAGAGGGTGGGATAGAGCTCAGAGCAGTATGGTTACAGATCAGAGGACAAAGAGGGTGGGATAGAGCTCAGAGCAGTATGGATACAGATCAGAGGACAAAAAGGATGGGATAGAGCTCAGAGCAGTATGGATACAGATCAGAGGACAAAGAGGATGAGACAGAGCTCAGAGCAGTATGGATACAGAGCAGAGGACAAAGAGGATGGGATAAAGCTCAGAGCAGTATGGATACAGATCAGAGGACAAAGAGGATGAGACAGAGCTCAGAGCAGTATGGATACAGATCAGAGGACAAAAAGGATGGGATAGAGCTCAGAGCAGTATGGATACAGATCAGAGGACAAAGAGGATGGGATAGAGCTCAGAGCAGTGGGCCCTGATATGGCTTCCCATCACCTGCTGAGCCACACACTGCCCCCAGAAAGTGAAAATGAAACTTTAGCTCCATCCATCCATCCATCCGAAGGCCAGAGTGGGTTGAGAACATATGGCCTGAAGCGGGGAGACCGGGTGGAGTCCCTGGTGTCACACTGCGCACACGCCCCCATGCCACAGGAACACACGCTCTGGGTGCTGCGGAGACTGAATCACCCTTTGGATGCTGTGCGGACGGCAGGGGGACAGAAGCACACTACAGTGGCTGTGGATGCTACCTCTGTCATCAGCCTGCGCCTGGCTGTCTTTTTCAGGCTTGGCCGCCTTCTTGCTGTCTGCTGATGGACCTTTAACAGGGAAAACAGGAAATCATACATCATTTCCTGGAGCCTACGGCGTCCTCTGCTTACCCAGAGAGGTGCTTTCTGCTCCAGCCGCCCCACCCTGGTCCCACCTTTCATCTCCGACTCCTCCATCTTGGCGCTGGGCCCGTCTGACTTTGCGTCTGAGGAGGCCCTTTTCTTCTCCGCGTCCTCCAGCCCCTGATCCTCATCTCCTTCACTTTTCTTTTCTGTGGCGGAGCCCGTCTCCTCCCCCTGGCGATCTTTGTCCTTTCCGGAAGACGCGGCCGATTTGGTCTCGTCAGGAACTGTTATGACCTGAGAAAGGAGAAGACTTGCACTGTAGATTTCGCGTTCTCCCCAACGCTCTGCGAAGGTGACCTTTTCACAAAGCCCGCACCTCCGGCTCCTCCATCCGCGCCTCTCTGCTCTCCCTCCCCGCCTCAGGCTTCCCATGTCCCTCCAGCGGCTCCTTCTCACTATCCGACGGCTTGGGAGGATCATCTGCATGGGCACAGGATGCCAAGGCATATCAAATCCATCCTACCGCACTGAGGTGCCATGGGCAGCCAGGGCAGGACAGGGGCACCTGTTGGGGCAGTGCCGGCCTGGGTCTTCGCCGGCGTTCCGGAGGAGGCCGTCTTCGGGTTCCCGGGAGAGTCTGAATGCACAGCCTTCCTGCTGTCCTCATGCTCCAGCATCCCGGGCATGGACCACTGACCGTTTGTGTGCTCAAACTCCTGCACCTGTTCAGGCCAGCGGGGGCACCGGTGGCCGTTACACACGATCACTCTGTACACACTTCCACCAGACAATATTTGTATAAAACACATTTATTTTATCGTCCCAAACAAACCATGAATGAAACTGCTATGCAAATTAAACTGATCTTTCACTAAAATGAAAATTATTTTTAAAAATTCAAAGCAATACAACTCAAACTTAAAGAATCCGTACAACCTGCGCTCCGCCCCTGACTTTCGGCCAACCAAACATCTAGCGCCGTTTTGTCAGCAGTGACATTTGTCATTACTGCACTCAGCCCATCCACTAAGTTTAGAGACAGCATGAACGAGATCATTATTTATATTATAACCTTATCTAAATTACTGAATATTTACATTCAAATGTTCATTTTTCCAATTGCATAGCTCTGAGGGGAAAAAAATGGGTACAACATGAAAAGAATGCGAAAGCCAGAATGAAACGCGAGCGGAAACGGGCAGCGGGTTACCTTCCTGCGGATGAGGGACATCACGCCGATGCGCGTCAGCACGTGCTGCCGCGACAGACCCTCTCGAGGGACGCCGTCGGCGAAGGTCTCTACTCGCTCGGCGATGGGCTCACAGAGGTGCCGCATGAAAAGGGCAACGTAGGCCCTGAGCGAGACGGAGAAGAAGGAGGTCAAAGAACGGGGTACCAACTGCGGATATGGCCTTCGTGGGGGGGGGGGGGGCACACTCACTTGAACTCCTCGTCAGATTTTCCACGCAGGTCCCTGACTACCCACTGCGCAGTGAAGGCATTCTGGGGGGGCATCCCATAACGCATCACTGCATTCAGGAAGGCCTTCCTCTGGCGGGCGTTAAAGCCCAACACCTATAGATGACACGTGTGTCAGGAGGGAGAGAACGTGAGGAAGGGAAGTGAGAGAAAAAAAAAAGAGGGAGCGAGCAAGTAAGAAAGAAAGAGAGAGAGAGAGAGCATGAAGGAGTGGGAGAAAAAGAGAAGGAGAGAACATATGAAAGGGAGTGAGAAAAAGAGAAAGGGAGAGAGCGTGAGGGAGTGGCTGAGTGAGTGAGTGACAAAGCGAAGGAGAGAGTGTATGTGAGTGAAAGAGAGAGAGCAAGAAAGTGAGCTTGAGTGAGAGAAAGGGACAGCCAGAGGGAGAGAAAGAGTGAGGGAAAGAGTGTGAACAAGTGAGAGAGAAAGTGTGAGTGACAGCAAGAGTATGTGTGAGCGAGAGAGAAAGAGAAGATGAGTAAGAGAAGGTGAGGAATGGAGACAGAAGTACCTCGACATTGCCGCCCACTCGGGCCATCAGGGGAGACAGGGACTTCTCCTTCTCATTCCTCAGGCCTTTCCTGTTGGGCCGGCGGGAGCTCACTGCGAGAAGAGAGTCAGCGTAAGGAGAATCAGAGTGAGGAGAGGAGTCGGCGCAACGGGGGGAGAAAGAGTCAGTGTGAGGGGTAGGGAGTCAGCGTAGGAGTGCGGAGGGGGGAGTCAGCATCAGCCTCAGTGAGACACACACACACACATTTATATCTTTGTGCAGAACATCCGGCCAAACCCTAATCCCAACATGGTGACCTTAACCCCTACCCAGCCCTAACCTTAACCTTAAGTAACCAAACGAACGAAAGACAAGACTTTTTAGTTTTTTTATTGCAGTCACAGATTTTTATAGAACTGAGTTTCCCCTTGTGGCGAACAAAGAAATGGTCCCCACATCATCAATATGACAAGTTTTTATCACATTGTGGGGACACACAATATTATATATACACAGCAGTTCCCCCCACACATAGACACAGACACACACTCTCATTACCTTCTGAACGCTCATCAAAGTCCTCATCTCCCTCCTCTGAAGCCACAGAATAATCGGACTGATAGTCCGACTGGTCGTCCTGCCAGTCTGTTCAGAGAGGAAGTGTCTTTATGAGAACGCCCGTCGCACACGCACACACACCTTACACAGCAGTCAAGCCCAAATACTGCTCTGACTCTTCTTTGATAATCGAGCCCCTCTGCCCGGTGTTCTCAGGCCATGGTAGGACTCTAAATGGACGCTACGTAACGTCAGAGGTTGTACTCTTCATGCGCTGTAGCCATCCCAGGCCTGACGGGCCCTACCTCGGTCATCCTGCGCCCCATCGCTGTAGTTGACCTGCTTGCGCTTGCGCTTGCCCTTGCCCAGGTGGCGCGCCAGGTCCTCCTGGTAATGCTCGTAGTGATGTCTCAGTAGCTTCTCCCAGTAGTCCGGCTCGGCGTTCTCCTCCAGCCGGGCCAGCTCCTGCTGCACCTCCTCGTCCTGCGGGAGCCACAGTCCCTGAACACTGCTGCCACGCAGACTGAAGCGAGCTGCGAAAGCTTCTGTGTGATATCACGTGACCTCAGTCATCTTTTCAGTGCATTTCATTAAACCTCCTTCCCACAATTTTACCGAAAATCTTCCCAAGATTCAATTTTCCTCACATTTCTTCACGATTTTCAAGGACATCCTGGTCCTCGTTCCTGCATGGCTTTTATTCGGGAGGTCTGTGCTGGCAGCTCTCTTTCCGTGGCCATGGACTCTCATTCTGGGGAATCCCTGCACGTTCCCAAACTCCCCAGGAGGTATAATCCCTCCCCCCTGTCCTGTGTCAGCCTGGGGCCCCTGCCCTGGGACGGTGCCCTTGGTATCCATCCAGATGACATCCCTATAAGGTGCCTTTAGCACCCTTGCTGGTTCCTCTCGAACAGAAGGAGGAGCAGCTCTTTGTCGAAGTCCCTACAGATCTGATAACTCCTCACGAGTCCTGCACCTCCATGGAAAAACCTCGATTTTACCACTTGTACCCAAATAACTCCTGCCCATGAGTGAAAGAGGGGACAAGGACTGAATGGGCAACCCTACCTCCCACAAGATGGCTCTACATGGCGGATCCAGGCATCACCTCCCAGTCCAAACTCTCCTAGTCCAGTTTGTTAATAAGCACCATTTCTGTGCTCTTTGCCAATTTAATGGAAGTTCTTCACTAGATTATGGGAAAACTGAGTGTGTTTCAGTTCCCGATACTTTACTGTGAGGAGGAAGCCTTACTTTAGGTCGCTGGCATTTTCATCTCAAAAACAACAAAAAATGGGCTGATGAGTTTTGGAAATGTGCACTGCAGCCACCCAGCGGGTGCCAGTGTGCGCCCCGCTATCAACCGGTCTGTCATTTCTCATATCCCCTGCAGAGCACATAGTACTTCACAGCTTCGCAGCCGTGAACTGGATCATTAGTTTTGAGCAATGAATGGGTTAACCAACTAATTTAATAGTGTGAATTCCATTACCAAACGCCGCGGCTGAAACACTTTAACGTTTTCTATTTTCAGCCCTAAACCACCATAGTACGGGATGAGCGATGGGCTGGAGAATCCCCGAAGAATCACTCACTGTGTCCTTCTCATCCTTCACCACATACTGGGCCACCTTGAAGGAGCTCAAATAGTCATTCATGCTCTGGATCTCAGTGTCGTCCGTGGCATCCTGGTTGCGATCCAGCAGGCGCTCGATCGCCTTGTCGTCATAGTGGATTACACTGCTGTCGTCCTCCTTGTTCTCTCCTGTAAGCCGTAGTAGGGAGAAGAGGGGGCCAGCCAGGGAAAGGTAGATGGTCAGTTTGGTGGACTCACCACGTCACTGATGAAGTGACCAGGAGGGAATGAGATGATGTAGATTTTTAAGTACAGAGAGATAGCAGTCTGCAAGCACATATAAACCTGGCGCAGCCAGAACCCAAAACCACCTTCTCCATTTTCATCTTTGAAAAGCTCCTCAGTGCCAAATTTGAGGATGTCGTCCAACTCCTGCTTGGACATGGAGCCGGTCTTTGAGCCCAGCCCAGGACGCACAACCAGGTGGGTCAACATCATCTTCTTCTTTGCTACCTACAGCAGATGAATCATGGCTTCTGTTATTGCATCGACCCACAATACTCCCTGGTGGCACACTAACAATACTCATGCCAGCCTCACCTGAGTGACCCTCTCCTCAACGGAGGCTTTGGTCACAAAGCGGTAAATCATGACCTTCTTGTTCTGACCAATGCGGTGAGCACGGCTGAAGGCCTGGAAGGTGGACAAGGCCGCGAGTCACACTTCACTGGGAGGATGGAGAATCCGAGCCGATGGCCGGCCACTGTGGTGAGCTGCATCAGCTACCTACCTGAATGTCATTGTGTGGATTCCAGTCAGAGTCATAAATGATGACCGTGTCAGCCGTGGCGAGGTTTATACCCAAACCGCCAGCCCTTGTTGACAGCAGAAAGACAAACTGTTGAGCACCAGGAGCTGAAACAGATAGAGAAACAGCCATGACTTCTGAACAAATCAGACAAACGGGCAACTTACTAAGGACCTCATGGCGACATAACAGGAAGCCTCACCGTTAAACCTATCAATGGCCTCTTGTCTCATGGTTCCAGTGATGCTCCCATCAAGTCTCTCATATTTGTAGCCCTCATTCTCCAGGAAGTCTTCCAGTAGATCCAGCATCTTAGTCATCTGATTGCAACAGGGCATGTAAGATGCATACGAGCGATGAGCTTCAGGCTTTTCTTTGCATTCCTGTGTACACTGCAGCTCACATACCTGTGAGAAGATCAGCACCCTATGGTCACCTTCCTTCAGCTTCTTCAGCATCTTCTGCAGCAGTAGCAGTTTCCCGGATGCTTTGGTTAGGGAGCCACCTTCATACATTCCATTAAGCATCTTAGGTGCTTCCTGTAAGCAACAAGTTGAAGGTGAAGGTAGCATTTTCCCGCCGCTGGCCATAAAGTGCGTTTATCAAAATGGTGATCATGGTGACATGAAGAGGCACCGGCCACTCAACATGCAGTTCCTACCATGGCTGCTTTAGGAAAGAGATAAGGATGGTTGCAGCACTTCTTAAGGTCCATCATCACGTTGAGAAGGGACACCTGGTTTCCTCCGCCACGAGTGTTCAGGGCCCCAAAATTACGCGTGAGGATGAACTTGTAGTACTTCCTGAAAAAAAGAAGAAGCTATTCAAATATGCATATTATCCCACTCACCTTCCTCTGACTGGTAAGGCAAATGAACCCTATTCCCATCGGCGCATGACACACCGAAGTCTAGCAGCTCACACCTTACAGACACCACCGCGCACCTCCCTCCCCTACTGTACGAGCCTGCACCCACACTTTCAGGTCTGCACCCCAGCAGGGTCACTCACTTCTGCATGGGACTCAGCTCCACACGAACGATGAGCTCCGTTTTGGCCGGCATGTGTTTGAAGACGTCAGCTTTCAGTCTGCGCAGCATGTGTGGTCCCAACAGATCGTGCAGCTTCTTTATCTGGTCCTCCTTGGCGATGTCCGCAAACTCCTCCAGGAAGCCCTCTAAGTTACTACAAGTGGATGACAAGATATACGCAGCGTCATAAAGGAGCAGACACAAGCATCAGCACTAGACGATCAAACCCTCTACAGCAGGGGTGGGCAATCTTACCCAGAATGGGCCGTTTCTGGGTAAATGTGGGTTTAACTGCAGCTCCTTAATTAATTACTAATTCGAGGATGGCCAAAGAGTCCTCACACCTGGGTTTGCATAGCTGACCTAAAGGTTATCAAAAAACCTGCATACACAGAGGCCCTTTGTGGATAAGATTGCCCAGCCATGGTCTAGACATTTCCCAGTATATCATATCTAACGGCATTTAAAAAAAGGCTACTGTAAACTCCAAAATCAGAGAGAGTCTAAACGGGAGCATCAGTGTGGAAAATGAGCTCTATGGAAACGAGGAGACGATTTCTTGTTGATATGTCAAAAAGATCAGCCTTCATTCATTGACACCACTGCTACTGCCTAACTTGCGACTGCATACGCACATACGCCACGCATGCTCCAGCAGTTTGCAGCATATTCACACTGCATTTTGTTTTTGGGGCATTTGGCATAGCCATACTCTCCTGTGTGAGACAAAGTAAAGCAGAGATCTAGGCTTGGGGTCAGAGCACGGACTCAGCCTTTCATCAGGCCCCCTGGAGCACCTGAGCTTATTGGCCTGTTGGAATAACATCGTCAGTGACCTTCCAGAAAGAGGCGCAGACTGTTAACTCACAGAGCCATGCAGCGGCCCTAAAGTCCAAAGGGTTCCTTTCACGTGTGAGTTAAACCACCAGAAAAAAAGAAAAACAACCTGCATATTTCCAGTCACGGAAAAAAACCTGCATGCTGCATGGGAACAGAACCCATGCTAAGTGGGCAGGTGATTAACAAGCAATCATCAGACATGAGGGAACTGACCTGAATCGTTCAGGGGTCAGGAAGTTCAGCAGGTGGAAGAGCTCGTCCAGGTTGTTCTGCAGAGGGGTCCCCGTCAGTAGCAGCTTGTACTTCAGGGAATAGTTACTGAGCAGCCTGAAGAACTGTATGCCGGAGAAAACGGACAGGCTTAGGCGTCAGGTTTAGGCTTAGGGGTTATGTGTAGGGGTCAGGCTTAGACTTGGAGGTCAGGCTTAGGTGTTAGGGGTCAGGTTTAGGCTTAGGGGTTAGGCTTAGGGCTAGTTGTTAGGTTTAGGCTTAGGGCCAGTGGAGCTGAAAACACAAATTTCACGTCCAGCATCCATCAGACTCAAAACAAAGCTGTGTGGAGACCTCCTCTGTCAGTGGTCAATGGGGAGGAGAACTCCTCTGTCAGTGGGGAGGAGGCCTACTCTGTGGTGAGTGGACTTTATACTTCCTCATACTAATATTAATTAAACATCCATCAGCATAAAAGTTTCACTTACTAAAGTTCCATTAGTCATGATACATCGCAACTATTAGCTCCTTACAACTCAAACAATGTCTGAGCGAAGCTGTAGGCAGGACACCACCCTCTCTATCAAATGACCACCACTGAAAATGAGCTCCCATTCTGGGCACAGACAGCAACCCACTTTGGACTGGTTGTTCTTCAGCCGGTGAGCCTCGTCCACCACCAGACACGCCCAGCTGATGGAGCCCAGACTAGCAATGTCAATGGTGATGAGCTCATAGGATGTCAGAAGAACGTGGAACTTCACAGACGCCTCTTTCTGTATGGAAGGAAGGGCACGGATCTTCATGAACACAATGGCCCCTGACGCATTGCAGAAGTTGCTCATCACCCAGAAACCTCAAACGCGGACCTTCATTTTAGAGGCCTTCTTTCCACCCCTGATGGCGTTGTCATCAAAAGTGAACTCGTTCTCACGGATCACGGCGCGGCTGTCTTTATCGCCCACGTAGGTGACCACATACATGTCAGGAGCCCAGAGCTCAAACTCACGCTCCCAATTGATGACAGTGGAGAGAGGGGCGCTCACCAGGAATGGCCCCTTTGAGTGACCCTGCCAGACAAACAGACGGACACACAGATACGTTTCAATGGCATGACTGCAGACTGGGATACAGTACTGTCTTCGGCAGTTAAAGAAAATGATTTTTAAATGATCTTCATATACTGTACCAGGAAAATTATGATGTCTGTCAAAGGGTGCGTCAACGTATTTTTTCACTCGACCACTAGCAGACCTTGTTTGGCTAACAGATACCTCACTGAGTTAACTGATTAAGCTAATTATTAATTGAGCTGGTGATGAACACATGTAATGGCTTAAGTGCCCCTGAGGAGAGGTTTGGGACTGAAACGCTGTTCAACCAGTTATCCAACAAGATAACTTTGAAAAACAGGAGAAATTGTTTGTTTTTTAGAATTACTCTAAATTTGAATATGTTTTAACGTTAATTTCTGTTTTATTCTGAGAGATTATACACTTACTACCCAGATGAACAGCTTTAGTTGGGGATACACAACAATGTATTTACTGCGCATTCTGCCTCAATGTTAAATTTCTGTCACAATGTGGACAATCTTTGACCACTAGTCAGGTGGTTTAATGTGTCTTTCTCTGTCTTAAGGTCATGTCGTTAAATGTCTATTTATGTTTTAGCATTTATGTTGTATTTATGACTTGTTTTTCATTTGCATTATGACCAAGGAGAGTGACAAATACTCCATGCATCGTATATCTCAAGCAGAGAGTAAAAGGTAAATTGACTTAGATTTTAAACATTTCCTTTCACTGCCTAAGTCTTCCGTACATGACTGTAACAAGGGCCCCCAAGGGCTGGCGCCAGAATGGAATATCTCAGATATACTGTCAGGAAAATAAGGGGGTTCCTACACTCAGTGGAACACAGCTGCTGAATGTAACGCAATATGGAAGTACTGGATGAAAATCCAGTGAATCGATTTCACTGTCACTTTAGCAGCCTAACCAGAGTTTTCATGCCATAGTAACAAAAACAAGACAGAAACAAAAAGGATAAAAAAACCATCTTCTCTGTGAACCTTCACTGGGACCAGAGAAAAAGACCAAAACACTGTGCTACTCCTCAAATGGTGCTTTTATGCACAAGAGAAGGATTCTGCAGGCATCCCATTTCCATCGCTGTACACCGCAGAGAGCGCCCCACCTCTTTGTAGAGAGAATAGAGGAAGACAACGGTCTGGATGGTCTTGCCCAGCCCCATCTCATCTGCCAGGATGGTGTCAGTGCCCTGGGCCCAGGAGAAGCGCAGCCAGTTCAACCCCTCCAGCTGGTAGGGATGCAGTGTGCCCCCGGTCCGGTCCAGGTACTCTGGCTGCTGCTCGAACTTCACGGTGGGCTGTTAAAAGGGATGGTATACAGCAGGTGACGGGCCCTGACAGCTGCGCTCCACAGCACACGCGAGGGGCGACACTCACGTCCACGGCGGGGCTCTGGGGCGGTCGCTCAGACTGCCGCATTTTCCCTTTCAGCTTCAGCTTCGGCGGCCTGCCGTCGTCACCGAGCATCAGCTCCCTTCGCCACAGAGAAACCAGATTCCACATCGTCATGCAAATACAAACTTAACTGAGGTGACGCAGCTCATGTCGGGACACCGAGAAGACATCTGCTCTTGCAACACGTACTGAATAAATATCCTGATGGATGCACAGACATTCTGAAGTCAGTTTTTTAAGAGTTACTTTAGCTCTATAATATAACTTCATATTCAGTACACCTGGAGTAGTAGCAAATTAATTAACTGCATAGAATCTGTGTCTTTAGGATGAAATGCTTTGGAGGTTGCATAAACTGCATAGAATATTCACTCAGGAATATTCACCCAGGAATACAGCCAGGAGCACAGACTTCATGCTGGATCATGCTAATCTTACAAGAATGTCTTACCTGTGGTTCCAATACTGATGCTTGTACGTATCGTAATCAGGAATGTCAATGTTCTCCATCTCCCATGTAGCCTGGTCATAGGGCAAGTCCTTCCACTTTATCAGATAATTGATGTTGTTCTTCTTATCTATCCTGAAGACAGCGGAGAACAGTGGTTTTCACTCAGATTTTCAGAGGCATCTCTTCCACCATTACCAAGAGACACAGATGCGAGGAACCAGCAAAATGACCTGTGATTGAGGATGCGATGGATCACCATCCATTCCATTTTGATGCCAAACCGGAAGAACTTCTCCTCCATCTTGGCAAAGTGAGGGTCTTTGTTCTTCCTTTTCATGCTCTTCTCCTCATCCCCATCACCTCCAAAGTCCACAGCCGGGGGCTCTTCCATGTCATTCTTGCGCTGGTACATCCGGATCATCATCTGACAGTAGATCTCAAGCTAGGTAGAATCGTTAATTAGAGCATTACGTAAGATGCACAGCATGTCACACATGGGTTAAATGCAGAGGACACATTTCGTTATTGTATATGTGGTGTGGTGTGTCAACAATGACCACTGATCACCAAATTCATAGCTGCAGGTGGTGCATTACATGTGCGTTTACCTGTAGCTCTGACACCCACAAGTAGTGAGATGGTGCATTTCACGTGTGTTTGCCTGTAGCTCTGACACCCACGAGCAGTGAGATGGTGCTTTACATGTGCATTTACCTGTAGCTCTGACACCCATGAGCAGTGCCAGTAAGACATGTTGCTCCATTTGACAAAAAACTCCCTCTCTGGCCGACTGGCTGGGAGTGAAGGGTCAGGGGCGTCAGGTGGGAGATTGGAGGGGCGGGGAACAGGTTTATGGGCCGGTGGGTCACTCCAGCGCCACGTTAGGATCTTTTGGACTTTTCCCTTCAGAGGTGGACACTAGAATGAAGAGAATAAAGAATGAAGAGAGGTAGAAATCAAGTAACTTTCACAAAACTAATGAAGCTGAACACTGACTTGGGCTCATAAAGTAGGTCATGATATCTCTGGTGTGCTGCCATGCTGACTGACCTTGCATCGAGGGCAGACCCACTCGCCGTCAGGGATGCTGGCCAGGGGCGGGTTGAGGCAGCGAAGGTGGTACGACGAGGGACACGAGTCACAGCACAGAAGCTCGCCGCCATCTTTGCACACCCGGCAGAACTCCATGTGGTTGTCGTCCTCCTGGGGCTCCGGGTCCTCGGAGGCGTCAGAGCCATCCTCGCGGGCCTCCCACTGCACGCCCTCTTTCTCCTGCCGAGAGGAGAAGCCACACGGACATACACTGGACCATTAGCTGTTGTCATCGGACACCAAATAATATATGAATTAAGCAGCCACACGTCTCCCCCATTGCTAGGGGGGGGTTACTGACACAGTGGGGGCAGCTCCAGGTTCCCTCAGGGGCTTTATCCATTTCAGGATCCAGACACACCATGTGGTATGCGCGGGGGCAGGTGTCGCACAGGATGATCTCGCCACCCTGCTGGCAAACCTCACAATAGTCCTGATGGTCCGTCTCGTAGCCCTCGGCATCGTCTTCTGCTAAACGACAGGAGGCGGCTTGGCGTTACCGCCACTCCGCCAGTGGGTCAGCGCGGCCGCGGAGCCCCAAGACTAACCTTTCTTTTTCTTCTTGCCACTCTTGGGATTTTTCTTCAGGCGGCTGCTGCTCCTGTTGGATCCCTCCGTCACGGACACGCCGACAGGGCCGCCGTTGTCGGCGTCACTCTCATCATCATCCTCGCTCTAAGAGATGGTGACAGATTGGAGTCGGTCACGCTGTGGTGCTGGCTGACCTGCGGGCCGCAGCAATGCTGGTGAGAATGGCACGGTGCCCCTACAGAAGAGCGTTTCCTCTTGCTGCCGGCAGAGCCCGCTTTGATCTTGGCAGAAGCCACCTTCTTGGCCTTTCCCTTCTTCTCCTGGGACTTGACCTTCTTGCGCGCATTCGGACCTGAGTGACAAGCGTCATAAGAATTGTTTGGAGACTTACCTCCACCTCCAAACAAAATACAATCCAATAAGCCGACTCAGAAAGCCAAAAGACCTTTTCCTTCCTTAGTCTTCGCCTTGCGTATGACTGGCACAGGAGGAGGAGCAGCAGTCGGAGTGGTGGGGGGAACAGTGGATTCACCCACAGTAACTCGTGCCGAAGGCTCCCCCTGCAGGCCGGTGCTGGGCACTGCGGCACTGGTGGTTGACCCACGCAGGGGACTGTTGGTGCTGAACTCACGCCATTTTGCCCCGAGGACCATCATCATCTTGGACACAGCAATCTTGGGGTTTTTAGCTGCAATGAGAGGTCTGTGGGCATAGCAGAAGGTCGCAAGACAATGAGACTGGACACGGCAGGATAACATAGCTGACAACCTCACCATTGGCATCAAATAATTTTAGAGCTAACTACAAATTGCTCTTGTAAATGGATGACCCAGCTAGAACTCTGGAAAATTACTTGAGTAATTACCATTACATAACTCAAGTGCACCTATGTCCCCTGTTCTCTTGGTATAGGAACCTGAAACATTTTAGTTACAAACACATATCCTTTAATTAAATGCCTTGTAACACTGTCTTTCAAGCCACCATTAAAAATGTATGTAACGCACAGTAGGGGTATATTTGAGTTCTGTATTTTCAGCCCCTGGATTAGTCTGCTACTGGTGCAGGCTCGCTGTCTCCTATTTCTCAAAAACACTATATTTACCTTCTATTTCCTTCTTACAAAATCTCCTTTATATACGTTTCCCAGACTGTCTGTCCAAGAATCGGACATAATTTTTCATCCCAACACATCACTAAATATGGCTGTCACCTTGCAGATACTCTCTTCCTACTTCACCTGAGTAATTACACCCAGCAGAGTACGCAGCAGAGACACACAGCCCGGGCACAAAATGCAGTTATGGCTTACAAGGAGGCCAGACCTGATAAACTGACTGAAGGCCTTGTAGTTGGTGAGAGTGCGGTAGTCCTCCTGGGTGAACACGTGATCAATGTCCTCCATGCCCCACTGGTCCAGCAGCTGGGAGGAAGATTTGGGCTCCTGGGAGGGTTACAGGTGGTTACAACACATGTGGACTTTTAGCATCATGTCCCACTGAGAGTCACAAACAGGAGTCACCAGAGTGCCGACCTCATGTTCATGTCCCACTGAGAGTCACAAACAGGAGTCACCAGAGTGCCGACCTCATGTTCATGTCCCACTGAGAGTAACAAACAGGAGTCACCAGAGTGCCAACCTCATGTTTATGTCCCACTGAGAGTCACAAACAGGAGTCACCAGAGTGCCGACCTCATGTTCATGTCCCACTGAGAGTCACAAACA
>JAODKE010000051.1:16866841-16883684 GCA_026779605.1 Mormyrus hasselquistii
ACACACACACACACACACCTGGGAACTCCAGTTTACTTTTGCATGTGTGGGGGAAACCGGAAAACTCGGAGGAAAAGGGGGAAAACACGCCAACTCTACACACCAGGGCGGAGACCCAAACCCTGGTCTCCAGAGGCGTGAGGTACCCATGCCAGCCACGGTAATATATTTTGTTAAATTATCAGCACAGCTATTTGAGTGAAAAGTTGAATCTTTGAAATAAATGACATATATTATGCATTAAGAATTGCATCAGTATAACATGTTGTTTTCTACTGCCCTACTGCATAGTTTAGTGACACCATCTCACTGCCCTTCTGAACAGAGCCCTACCACCATTGGTACCTCACATCTGCGCATGCGCAGCCATACACTTTGCGGCATATTTCACGACAGTGCCCGATTTGTACCAATATGTTTCATAACATTTTCACCACCCAATCTTGATCCCGTTTGCATTTCTTTTCACTACATTGGCTTCATTTCACGACTGCTTGTGCACGATCTCCACCAAGCCCAGAATGGCATATTCTTAAACAGACATTCCCATTTTGCATTCTTTGTGTTCTCTGTCTGTTCATTAAGGTTCTGCATTGTGCCTGCACTCTTCTCCGACTGCGTGTTTATGGGTCTTATGCACCCCGGTCATGGCAAGGTGACCTTAAATATCCCTGACAGCTGCCACTATTATGCTGCCACAAAGTCTTATGTGAAAAAGACAAACACCAGAAGAAATGTATGTTATTTTGTCCATTTTTCTTCTAGTCCTGATTTGGAGTGATATAGATATGGCTGAAACAAATGCAGAATGTGCCAAGCTTCATATTTAAGTTCTGAAAAGCTATACCAAAACACAAATGTCGCTGGACAGCAGCAATTTCAAGTGACAGAAATTCAGGCTAGCATTTCAGATATGGGACATTTACGTAATAGTGTTGATCCAAATACTGGAAATAGATTATCAGAGTGAACACTTAAAATGCCAACGAAAGAAAACTGACTTTTTCCAGTCAGTAGAATCATTTATACTCAGGGCCTGTATTACAATGAAGTCGGATTTCTTTGCTGGCCCATATCACTTGCCAGATTTAAATGGACTTTATCTTCAATCACTTATATTTAGCCCAGAAGTTATCTGGCTTTGTTTGCAGTAAATGTTGACAATATGGCTTGTTGTAAAGATGATCAAGTTAGATGATCAAATTAATTAAATTAATTTAACTCAATTACTTAATTAAATTATTTGTACCAAAGGATGCTTTATGGATTGTAGCTGTACATTTATTAATCTCCAATGTGTATTTTGTTCAAAAATAGCTTTTAAAAGCTGATGTAAAGGGATTGTAAAAATAAACTATTAGTGACATGCTCAATAAAATCTGTTCAACTATATTTCAGACAACATACACAGTTCTGACTGTACCCAGACACTAAAGTATTACTCATGAAACACTCGAGTAATGTTTTTTAATATACTCCATCATAAAGTATGAATGCTATATAACTATGGAAAAAGTGCAATAAAAATGAAAATGATAAATACAATTAATGGTTGTGCACAGTGATTCCAAACACTTCATACACATTCACAATGAGGATGTAAAAAAAATACATTTGAAATTGCTTGCGGCAACTTTCAAATAGTTTTGGCAAATTAGTTGTACAACAGTTAAAATTCAGTTGTTTACATCACATATATGCAAAGAACCCATTGGCCAATATCTGAATGTTTAAACATAACACAACTATGTTTAACACCCTCAACTCACTAATCAGCTCTTCGATGCAAATTCGCAAAACAGAGACATATGGACGTTACCGACCTGCTGTCATGATGCTGGTGGAGGGCACAGGCACCACAGTGATGTTCTGAGATGTGTGTGGAGGGTGTAGGGAACCTGCTAATGAGGTGGCCACACCTCCTTCCTGCTTGGGGGCCCGCGCCCCCGCCTCCATGGTGATGGAGCCTGGCACAGTCAGCACTGCAGTGGGGTAGGTGGAGGAGTGTGCGAAGGAGGAGGGGCTCTTCTCGGGGCCCAGCTGCTCCTTCATCTTGTTCAGGAACATGGCGTTTTCGATCTAGGGCGAAGGAGCAGCGTGTCACCCGTAAGACTCATACTCCATAAGATTCAGCTCCTTGTTTATAAACTTCTGCTTTGAGGCAATTCCTGTTTAACTATAACACCACTGAAGATATATGTGGTACCAAATGACACTGGTGATGTGTGGCAGCTCCTACCATTAGGTCCGTGTTTCCTCTGCTCTTTTTGGTGGTGTAAGTCAGATGGAAGAGACCATGTTTGGAGGTGGTTAGAAATTACGCAGCTTGATTCCACCAATATGCTCAAAGGCCCCCCCGATGAAGACAAACATTTTTGTATACAATTTTTTTTCTGGAAGATTTGGTATCATTTACATTGATATTCCAATAATAACAATATCCTCACCTGTCCTTGCACTGTAGGAACGGGAGACCAAAAGTATGGGGAGTTAAAATGGGAATCTTCCATCATTCCTACAATTGACAAGCACATTTTCATTAACACTGAGATGCTCATTCGCCTGGCAGCATAATTAACCCTTCTCTCAACACACAGGTGCTGAGAAATAGAAGAGGTCTCATCCAGCCAAGCGGGGCCTAGATGACCATGGGCAACGTCCCAGCCGTGAGGTAGGTCTGTGTGTCAGTAAGCAGCACACAAGCCAGCAAGGGCCTACTTGTCTGTATGCTGAGCTCTATTCATGTGGGGCGTATGTGAAAGTCAGCCACACGAGAGCCAGCTTGGGTATGTGTGTATATATCAGTCAGCGGAACAAGCGCCAGTGTAAAGTCCACATGTAAATCAGCCAAGCACAAGCCAGATTTGGTCAATATGTCAGCAGACGACATTCATTCAGGGAGATCCTATGTCAGTAAACGAAGCATCATTCAGGAGAGGCTTTTGCATCTGTGAATTTTTAAAAAAAAAAATCACATGGGAGCAGCCCATGTTTCAGTAAAGAGCATTATTCACTCCTCAAGTGACACCTACAAGTGAGTGGGCCGAGCAGAATCAAAGTTTCACTGTGTAACAGTCATTCAAGTGTAGCGAATGTGTCGGTAAGCATGAGCACAAGCCAGGAGAGGCTTACATCTCAGATTGGCAAACAGGACGTGGAAGGACAGCCTACAAGTCAGTAAACGACCAGCATTCAGACCAACATTTCAGTCAGAAGAGCACAAGCAATGTGGGCACTACACACTGGACCAAGCTTCAGCATTAATACAAGGCAACAAGCGAAATGTATATCCGGCATTACTGTCCAATGCATGCATTTGCATCTGCAAACATCAATAACATTGTAATTACATATACATACACACAAATATAAATGCATATAATACATAATGTCCATCACAAGAACATAAATCTAAAGTCAAAACTTAAAAATATATATTCAAACTGTTTCAAGATTTGGCCATTTTCCCATTCTGTCAAATTTAAATTTCAATCAATTAATTTCAGGTTTTATTGAACAATTGCTTAAAACAATACATGAGAAGAGGACATATAAACAAAATGCATAAACAATTGTGGTTTAAAAATATAACTGGAACTTAGGCCTGCACAATGTTAATACCGCAGGTTATGCACATGCAAATGTCACATAGCAAGGACCGTGATAGTTGAGTTGAGATTAGGCTTGGGTGGTATCTAATATTTTCATACCATCCATTCATATACTGAGGTATACAGCATTTTGACGGTATTTTCAAAAGCGATGCGATTCCAGTATTTTGGACGCAAAACATAAATATAACTCGCTCCCCCCCCTCCCAAATAAAATAAATAAATAAATACTATGGGACAGCTTATCACCATAATACTGCCCAAGCCTAGTTGAGACTATCAATAAGCTCCGCAAAAAAGTTGTTTCCTCTGACGGAGTAAAAATTATCAAGCTTTGCAATTTTAATGATTGTTCCTTTTCAAGATTATCTAGCATATCTTAATAATCAGTCTAAAATTTACAGCTCTGCTTGTGCTGGCCGAACCAATCAAATTTTAATCCTTGCTGCCAGAATCACTCATAAACTGTGAGGCACACTTGAGAAATTTAACTAAATGAGTGAGGAGGAGGAGGTAAACGAATAAGGCTTGATCACTAAGACAATCTTTCGCTGAATGAAAATATTCTGGATTCCACAGAGATGAAATTTAGCAAAAGCAAGTGATATAAGTCAGCACTTTGTGTCAGCACAACTCGTAGCACCACCCAATGTGACAGACACTGTTGGTAGATGAATTCCTTTATGGCTAGCTTATTTTGGGTGATTTTTCAGCTCCGTTTTTGCTTTATAAATACTGCAATATTCATCATAAAAAATTCACATCTCGAATATTTGAAATTTTTCCAGTATCATGCAGCCCTGCTAGGAACATAAAATGGTTACATCAGCACTAGCATGCAAGCACTGAACCAACCCATGAAAAACAGGTTTGTTTCAGAATGCAAATCTTTTCGGCCGTTCTTAATTTTCTGTCCAGACTAAAAGGTGGATTGCTGTGAATGCATCGTCACCACACTTTCAGAGACGTAGCCACCCAGCCGACGGGTCATTTGGTCCATTACATTTATGATTTACATGACTGAAAACGTGGCCCTACTAAGAACAAGGAATTATACTTCAACGAGGCTTCATGATTCATACATTCAAAATGGTTATTTTCCTACATCTAATATTTGCCATCAATAAACGTAAGATTTCTTAAAATGTTCACATTCCAAAACTGCCGCTGATAAGAGTGACACTAACGTTTAGGGCTGTTTAATGGAGCAGTTTCAGTCGTGGATATAAGTGAATATTACAACTCAGGCATATCATGCGTTTTTCACCAATATACATCAAAATCCATAATAAATGGGAGAGAGGAACAATCCCTTAACAGATTGTACTGCCAGTATATTTCATTTAGCTCTAGCTGTGTTTTTCTTTGTACAGGATATGTATTACTCACACAGTCATGTTAAACTTGCATGTATTGTGCAGTGAAATTTTATTTCTGATAGAAACAGAGACATTCCACAAATGCAATCAACATCCTTCCTGAAACGGTCTGGACACTTTCGAGATCCATCTTTTTCTGTCATACAAATACTTGGGGGTCTAATACAGGGACCTTTTGACGCCCAGACCCAAGTACCCATGGAAAATGATGCTAAATCAGCCGCAGAGAAAAAACTTTCAGCTTTTAATACATCCATTTATTCTGTCTTCTTAGATACCAGCAGTTTAACAGTATAAGCTCAGCAACATTTGAAATATGAAATCTGACTGTATGCACTTGAGTAACTACAGCTTTTTAAAATGTATTTTTCTTGATTGTAGTGTCGCTGGCTTTTGTACTACTGTACACAACCACAGTTGAGGTGACTTTCCCCAAAACATCCCTGGAGCGGACTCTTCAAATTGTGGTTTAAATGGATATCGGATATGGACCAGCCTTGAGGAGAAAATGTTATTTATCAGTTCATAACAGTTTGCCTTCATTCTGACTATTACTGTTCGCTTCGGAGCTTAATATCTAGTACTGATTTTTTTTTTTTTATTACAATATGGTCCCAAGTAAAACCTGTAAAACACAAAATCCCGCAGAATTCTAGAAAGACACACCCACTTTCTACACTTCCTGCTTTTTTTTTTTTAATGCATTATGCAGTTTTCACAGGCTCAAAACTTAAGCCTGAGCGTCAATTCATAAAATTACTTATTACGAGTTAGCTACACATTATTCCCAAGTTCTTCTGTTGATACAGAATTCGTTTTATTATTGTTTGCCTCAAAATATTTTTATTTGCCAATAATAATAATAATAATGTACAATTCTCACCTGTAAATGAAAATCATGTTTATAACAACAAAGACCAGCAAATCCTAATATATCTATATACACTCTGGGCACATCATCTTATCATTTAGCTATTAACCTTAATTTAACATAGCATTGCATGACACTTGTGTGTTTTTGAGTACCATTCAATTTTTAATGCACCGTCTTGTTTAAATAAAGTGTAAGGAACTAATTGCCTTTGATGCATTGTTCGCATTTTAAATTCATACCGTGGAATGCCTATTGATTCGTATATGGCTAGCTAACTAAACGCTTTGATTAACGTCAAAACTCCTGCTAACCAACTGTTGTGGTTTTGCTCTAAATTGATTGTATTTTGGTCCTACGTTCCACGCAAACGGAATATTGTTGGAAAGTGGAAAATCTTATCGACTATTTATTATTTATGTACTATTCGGGCTAACCCGCTAGCTTGGTTCCTGCCAAGCCTAGCTAGACTCCATTATTTGGCGGAATTATTCAAAACATTAAAATGCGGTTTAAAAAATATACGTTCCCGCGCATCCACGTCTCACAGTGTTTCTCTCCGCTACTGGTCTCTGTGAAAATAAAAGGAAAAAAAAACTCGGGTATAAAAAAAAAAAAAAAAAAGGAGAGAAAAAAAACGGTCAAAGCCGAAACCCCGACGCCAGGCGCAGCCTCCTGCTGACTTCCGGCAGTCGAGGTAGAGGAGACAGCCCGCACTTACGAATCCCTCAAATAAACACATAAATATCACTAATTTAAATGGTAATCAGGAAATAATTACCGGTGCTGCCGATTTTCTTTCCTCCCCGGGACTCCCTCGGGGCAGGACAGTTCGGAAACTGCGTCCAAATCCAACCAAAACCACTAATTTAGCGGATTTTTTTTCCTTCCAAATATTTTCTTTTTTTTCTTCTCTGGTGGGGCTACCCGACTCGACTACGCTACACTTCCGGTGAATAAGGTCAATATGCAAAACAGGTTAGCTACTTCCGGTGATTGAGGTCATATGTAAAACGCGATGTACAAAAGCTGCTGAGCGGTGATAGTTTTGCTCCAGTTCATACTCAGTATAATTTATTTCCAGTATATTTAAAATAGGTTAGATAACTTTGAAAAGAGCGGCAGCAAGAAACATCTTTATCTCGTTCATTCAGGTATAATGCATTTGTTATTTTGGTAAAGAAAATTAAAGAACAGCCATAGATGGGGGACCGGGAGGGGTCGCAGACATCCCAATATTTAACGTGGTTTCATTAATCCTTAATAAACAGACCTTTGTATTTTGATTATTTGGTTGTCCCCCCCAACATAAACTCTCTTTCACGCCATTGCTTGTATGGATGATGATATTGCTTTGTATTTTTTTCTTAATTTGTCCAATATGTAAAAATTGTCAGAACTAGACAAAAAAAAGTCTAAACTAACAAAAAAAAACAAAGTATTGCTTTAAATTAAGGCGGGGTAGTTGGTGCTTCGACGTCCAGCTGGGACTGTTTGTGAAAGAGCGGAGTCTGAAAGGGGCGGCCGCGTGCCTTTATTAGACGCTGCCAAATTTATGGAAGCGGCCAGTTTTATCTTGGGGAAACCCCGCTTGGATCCTGAAGTCCGAGGCCGATTTTTAATCTCAGTCCCGCATATGTGTTATTCCGTTTTTTTAATTTTAATATTCTTTATTTTTTAGTTTCTCAAATGTTTTACACATACAGACAATCACCTTGTTGGCTAAGACCGCAGATATAACGATATTTCAGAAGGTAATATTTGGTGTTTCTATAGTAATTAAAATATTTATTTAAACGTTTTGTGAAACATCTTAAACCAGAGGAACATTTGTGTAATTATATATTCATGTTACGACAACCAAACATTCAATCATTGTTTTCAAAAATGGAAAATTTAAATAATGAATAAAAACATTCAGTATTTTAATCATAAAGATATCTTAAAATGCTTTTAAAATAATACCCAAGACATGTGTGTAATATTTAGGTACTGGTTAGTTTCAGTAATTACCTAAATTAGACTGTTACTGATAATCGAGAACATGAAATGTATTACATATTTTAACTGAACAGAATAAAGTGAAATCAAAATGTAGCACAATTGTAAAACCATATAGCGCTAAAAAATTTAAATATACACTAAATTTAAATATGAAAGGTTTTCTGTTTAAAAAGCAGGGCCCAGTGATATTTATAAAATAATGAGTTTTTTCACATCTCCGAGCTGAGAAGTGTGCAGTTAGGTGAGCTGACCCTTCATGCTAGTTTTGCCCCTGCAATGCACTGGATTTCTGCCTAGGGTGTCGCCTGCTTCGTCTCCAGTGGTGTACAGTGGTGTACACTTCATGCATGGAACATCGCCAGGACCCATCCGACCCAGGCTGAAGAGTGGCTTCTGCCCCAAAGCCATCAGTCATCTTAGCCAAGCAGGGAACAGCAAACTCAAGTAACCCCCCAACCCCCCCAGGAGCACCCAACCCCCCCGACTACTGACTGTTTATAGTGCTGCTAATTCTAAACCACATGACTGTTGCCAATAAAAAAAAACACTGTAAAATGCTGCTGAAAGACATGATTGCACTTTGATTCACCATTCAGCTCTGATATACTTTCCCGTTTTACATTTATCTGTTAAAGCTTTGATAGGAGGCACGCAGTCTTGTTATACATGTACAATGATAATAAAGATATTCTAAATATGCTCACTGCAGTCTGATGCTGGATAATTGGTTATGGAAAATGGGTAGGTCAGGGCTCTCCAACTGCGGTCCTAGAGAGCTACTATCCAGTAAGTTTTCTATCCTACCTGGCTTCTGATGAGCCACACTAGTTCTCAGGTAAATACCAGGATCAGGTGTGGCTCATCAGAAGCCAGGTAGGACAGAAAACCTACTGGATAGTAGCTCTCCAGGACCAGAGTTGGAGACCCCTGGAGTAGATGAATGGAAAATGTGCAAACCACACATACTTTAGACAAGGGGTATGTATTTGAACAGTAATATCATCTAAACACTTATCTGAGAGTATCAGTCATTTCTTTGCAATATTACAGCATTCAGCAGAATACAATAAGACGTTACATTCCAAAAAGTTACATACAACACAAAACCACAAAAACCTACATTTCCTCTGTAGAGGAGAGTGAGCAATGAGTAGCACCCAGACATGATGGATATACTGAGTGCTGGCCCACAGTGCCCACAGTGCCCACAGTCCATGCTGACTGGGAGATGTCACTGGCAGGGACACAAACTGGGACACGCTTTGTCTCAGTCTGTGTGGGACCTACACAGTGAGATTTTCTAGCAGAACACTACAGTTCACAAATAGCTTCAACTGTGGCATGTAATTCATGCAACATTATATATATATATGTTGTAATGGAAGCATACCAACACTTTATTGGCCTGCAGCGAGATGCAGTGATGGACAGCTGGACTTCAGTGCTGAAAACAGGCTACATGTGGTGAATTGGACTAAGCATGCAGCAGGACCCTCACTCCACTGCCAAATACATTAAAGACACAGAGGACATTCAATTTCCCACGTTTCTAATGACAATCACAGCAATCCCATTCTGCACACAACAGTGGAGTCAGTGTCAACAGCACAGCAGCATCACACGATACAAGCCTAAGGCAGCATCTTTATAAAGACCTCGGAAAAAGCCAACAGCCGTTCCTTTGGTTCATAGGATATAAAACCCGGTGCAGTAAAGTAGAAAAGGTCAAATCAAAAAGCTACTGTAAGCTGAGCAGATGTGTGGAATTTTCTAACTGTGAAGAATATTCAAAGACCAACACTCAGCTTATGTTTATGTGCGTATTACCTAGCAACTAAATAAAATACTACATAAAACCATACATGACATGGGATAATTCAGTACATGGCAGATCCTCCCTCAAGGTCTACTGCCATCATATAAACATCTGCTGTCAGTGTAAGAAAATGACATGTAAAAAGAAACTCTCTAAACATAATGAAGAGAGACAGCAGGATATGCTGGGAACATACCACAATAAAGCGAAACAGATAGACAGGAAAGTCTTACTGACAGGGCAAAGGAAAGAACAGGCCCTTCTTATAAGAAAACACAGAGAGGTATTTGAGTTATCTTGTAAATTGGTGATGCACAGAGAACAACGTCCACATCTCCCCATGATAGAAAAAGGCAGTGAGTGTAAAAGGTCAGTCTGGAAGGAGTAGACTGGAGGTCTGGCGGGGTTAAGGATTCACTCGACGTCACTACATTTGCTTATCCTTTATATTAAGTGGATTACTATGATGATGATGATGATGATATATCTGACAATATCTGTCTGGGGACAGCTGACAGCCACCGCCCTGCAAGGTCGCAGGAGCAGTGTGGTGGGGGCAGGGAGACGGGGTCATGGCTGGGTTGGGCCGGGCTCATGGCAGGCTCCACCCAGTCACTGGGGTTCTTCTTCAGCCCATACGAGTACATTTACCGGAAACCTTGGGGAGGGAGACACAAAGAATCAGTACAAAATCCATTACCAGTACAGTACAATTTTCACTGGTTGCTTTTTAATTACAAATAAAGCACGAGATTTGGCTCATGTAAGTAAAATTATATATATATATATACACAACTATTATGTATATATTTTTATTCTATTTCTCAATTTCATACTAGTAGTAAATTATTGATGCTATAGCTTTTGTGCATTAATTAATTTATTATAGTATTAGAATACAAATATTTCCATTTATATTGAATTTGTGTAGTTGAATATCTTACAAAGAGTTTCATGATGTGACCAGCCACCTGAGGCAGTCACCTTACATGCAGTAGCGATACCATCCCTAGCAAGCCTACAACCTGCCTCTCATACTCACTGCTGGCGTCACTCACATATGCATAACTATGGCTCACAGACGCCCAGAGAGACAGGACGGATGCACATAGCAGCACTGGAGGACTGGGGAATCAGACAAGAGGCGCAGAGACACTTAGAGGCGAAGAGGGCAGGACAGAGAAACACAGAGATAATCAGAGGGTGAATGCGGCACAGACGCGGGCCTCACCTGCGAGATGCTGACTCCTGTCAGTCTCTCCACAGCCTCTGGCAGTCGGGTCATGATGTCCAGCACCTCCCCAGTCAGCTTGGCTGCTCCCACTTCAGAACCTCCGCTCGACACCATGGTCACCTTCTGTGCTGCGGACAGGGGCTTGCTGATCTCTTCTGCCATCTGGTGGAAAGCGGGAAGAATACAATTCCTAAAAGGCCCAGAATTCAAGGTGCAGTGGTTAGCACTGCTGCCTCACACCTCTGGGAACAGGGTTCGAGATTCCATGCATGTGGAGTTTGCATGTTCTCCCCATGGGGTTTCATCAGGATACTCCGGTTTCCCCCCACAGGCCAAAAACATGCTGAGGCTAATCAGAGGTACCAAATTACCCATAGGTGGGTGAGTGATTGGTGTGTGAGTGACTGGTGTGTGAGTGACTGGTGGGTGAGTGACTGGTGTGTGAGTGACTGGTGTGTGAGCGATTGGTGTGTGAGTGACTGGTGGGTGAGTGACTGGTGGGTGAGTGACTGGTGGGTGAGTGACTGGTGTGTGAGTGATTGGTGTGTGAGTGTGCCCTGCAGTGGGTTGGCACCCCATCCTGGGTTGTTCCCCACCTTGTGCCCATAGGACCTTCTGCAACCCTGAATATCATAAGCGGTTGGACTAAATGGACTAAAATCCAAAGGGAAAACATGGGTCTGTGACAGGCTGAACCCTGTCCTTGGATATTGCTTGCATAGGAAAAATGGTTGGATGGATGGAAAATAGGGACTTCAAAGGAACTCGCGATGGACTCGAGTCTGCAGAGGTTACAGGTGTATTCTCTATTTCTGTCCATAGCTTCACTATATCCAGCTTCAGATTTCTTGTTCTCACGCAGCCATTTTAAACCTCGTGGGCTACAGACTTACACATACAGCTGACACTGCGTCAAACTCCTCTGAGACTCACCAAAGGAAGTTTCTCCAGCAGCATGTCCACCATGGCCCCCTCTTTGTACTCCTTGAAGGCCTCCGCCTTCTTGCTCATTTGCTCTGCCTCTGCTTTGCCTTTGGCCTCCACTGCAAAGGCCTCTGCCTCCCCTTTCACCTGAGAGAGAGGTCAGTCACTGTCACACTGCAAAGGCCTCTGCCTCCCCTTTCACCTGAGAGAGAGGTCAGTCACTGTCACACTGCAAAGGCCTCTGCTTCCCCTTTCACCTGAGAGAGAGGTCAGTCACTGTCACACTGCAAAGGCCTCTGCCTCCCCTTTCACCAGAGAGAGAGGTCAGTCACTGTCACACTGCAAAGGCCTCTGCCTCCCCTTTCACCAGAGAGAGAGGTCAGTCACTGTCACACTGCATAAGTCTCTGCCTCCCCTTTCACCAGAGAGAGAGGTCAGTCACTGTCACACTGCATAAGTCTCTGCCTCCCCTGTCACCTGGGACTCACCCTGATGGATTCTGCATCAGCTTCGGCCTCCATGATGAGCTGGTGGCTGCAGACACACACAAGAGGGCAACAATCAGCACAACAGGGGACTGAAAGCAGAGCCTGAGGAGACAGCAGCTTGCAGACATGGAGCAAAAGGGGAGCCGTCTCACCGCTCAGCCTCAGCCAGTTTTTCGAGGCGGTAACGCTCAGCCTCAGCTGGCTTCCGGACCTTGGCCTCCAGCTCCTTCTCCTTCCGGATGATTTCCTGCTCCTGTAGCATTATCTGCTGGGCCCTCTCCACAACCTGCACCTGCATCTTCTCCTCCTCGATGCGCTGCTTTGTCTTTGCCGCCTGTGATAAAGAGTCAGTACAGTCTGCTAGTGCTCCAGTGTTTTTTCCAGTTCCCTTAGTGCGTTGTGCTGCCTATGCTGCTCGGCAATGGTACCGCCTCTCCAATCACACCTGAAGCTGATAGGCCATCTCAGACTCCGCCTTCTTGGTGTTGACTTCAATGTCATAAGCGGCTTTCTTCAGTTCATAGTCCCGCTGAGCCTTGGCCATCTCAATCTCATTGAGGTACTGAGCAGACACTTTCTCCTGCATTGCATGAGCTTCCTGCAACCAGGAGGCAGAAGCAGAGGGTGAAGGTGAGGAGGGAGGTGGAGAAGGGAGGCTACCTGGACAGGACCCACATGGGGGACATGACTCACCCTAATTACGGCATCCCTCTTGTTCTGGGCCTCCCCAATTCGGGCATCTTTCTGCACCTGAGCGGTGCGGGCCTTCCCCAGAGAGTGCAAGTAATCCTGGGGAAGGAGACAGAAGGTCAGTTTGCTTACTGACTGCCCAGTGAGGGAGGTGAAGACGAGGCAGAGGGTTGACACGGCACCTGGTCATCATGGACGTCTTTCAGGGTGTAGCTAACCACGCTGATGCCCATGTTGACCAAGTCAGAAGAAGCCACTTTGAAGACCTGCTCAGAGAACTTCTTCCTGTCCTTGTAGATCTCCTATAGACAGAGAGAGCGTGGGGCATATCCTAGTGCCTGCGTGTGTGAGATGCATTTTTCTGTGCTCCGGGTGCAGCTGCACAGGAAGTACCTCTACAGTCAAGTGAGCGATGATGGCCCTCTGGTGGCCCTCTAGGGTCTCCAGGGCGATCTGGGCAATCTCGCCTTCTGATTTCCCCATGAACATCTGACAAGCTGCTGCCAGCATCTCCTTGTTCTGACCCTGAATTTTCATCTATGGATGGATCGTGATTCAAACAATGCGCATCAGTCAACAACAGCCTGACTACACAGCACAGCAGAAAGACAATGAACATCAGCACCGGGCACAGTGTACACAGCCATTTCATATATGCTGTACATACTGTAAACATCATGCACTGTATGGGTCAACACCTTGGCTGCACTGTGAACAATACACGTGGCCATTCCGCAGACACTGCATGGTAAATCGATGTTCAGTGTACCTGGGCAATGCCGGTGACAGAAATGGGCACGCCGTGTCTGGTGTACACTTTGTCACTCTTCACATTTAGGGTTAGAGTGTTCAGAGAGATCCTGAAAGAGACAGAAGCAGAGAGGCGACGTGCATCAGAATTCCTTACACAATACTGCCATTATCACTGCAGAGCGAAATAACCAACGTCTGATCACGCCCGGCTCTAAGGCCAGCAGCTAGCTAAGTGCAGAGGGACTGAAAGTTTACCTTTGGATCTGCTGAATACAGGGGACAACGAAGACCCGACCACCCGCGATCATGAGGGGAGGCGAGCGACAGAAGCCTATGGAGAGTGCGCATCGACGTAAGACTGGACATATATGTAATTGTGCTAGAGTGTGTAAAGCTGGTCATGTATGTTTGAAGGGTCGATGTGTGCATGTGCATGTGACAGATTTTATTTGATTCAGTTTATCTTGGACTAATTTCAGCGATACAATATTGTTTTTTTTTTTTTTTTTTGTCTGTTCAAGTGTGACAGCAAATCCCCGGAATGGCTGTGACATCTCAAAGGAGAGGTTTGGGAATTGATAAACAGATAAGTCGCTTTAAATATAATTCTCTCTGGCAGCTTAAGACTTTTGCACGGCCCTCCTATATTTATACAAGACTGTCAAAAATAGTGAGTGGTTGTGTATGAAGGATCAGCTTTATGTATTTTATTAAGCATAATCAGCATAATTTTAAGTAACTTATTTCATTTAAAATTGTGGACAAAATTATAAAGCATTTCAACCATCTTACCTGACACCACCATTGCCTCATTGGGCCCACACGTGTAGAACATCTTGAGTTGAATCTAGGACTGCAGAAAAATGTGCATAAACCTTTACAGACACTGGCCGAAAGTCATCTAAATTTAACATTTTCGACAAAAACATTTGTGTATTTGCAGTATTGTACAATTATATGTGCATGTGAAAAATAAAAACACACTAATAAAAAAGCACTATTTTTAGATTTAGCAAAGAAATCCTTACTCACAGAGCCTTTCATACGGTGTAATTCTAACCTAAGAATGTGTGTGTGTAATTTTCAGTACAAGTGGAACGTGTTTTTCCTTGGAACTATTGATCCTTAATGCATTAGAAAATCATTCATTTCATTTCGAAAATGTGCATTATTATATTTGCACGACTCGGTGTTTTTTTAGTGAGAGGCTGTTATATTGCTTAGTCCTGGTATAATTATTTTATTTATTTATCAATATTTTTCGTAATTTGAATAAACTCGTCCAGAATCCCAGGGTGTGGACATTTTAATCGAATTAAAGGGCTTTCTGAAGAGCAGCAATTACACAGACTTATTATTTTCAACAAATTAAGAAAAAATGTACAAAACACGACCGTAGTCGTATATCACAACAGAAAGATTCTTCATGAGGCTAACCCCACCCAGCTCGGGACATTACCCCGACCCCCCAGCTAGCTTACTACTGAATAGCTAACTGCTATTCAGCGCATCTAGCGGCGCAGATGAAGCCGTCGTTCATTAACCCCCAACACTGTACACTTTCATCATTATAAATTATATTAACAAATAATCATAAATAAAACATTCAGCACTAATATAACATTTTAAGTACAACTTTACCAAGCCTATGGAAAATAGCAGCATGCTAATGTCACGTTTAGGCAAGTTTTCCACCATTTACCGAAGTGCTGGACCACAAACGCGACACTTGGAATGTGGACGGACCCTGTATTGCTCAATATATGAGCGAGATCCACTTACCAATAGCGTATTATCGCTGCAAAAGCGGAACACAGACGTACGTCTCGGGAAAGCCGCAGGTCCGTCCGCTGCTATGGCGCTACGTCACAATATAATGTTTGGCTGCACGTCGGGTGCGCCGGAGTCTCCCTCTGCGCGCGGTGCATCGGGAGCGAATCCACGCCCACGTCCTCATGGGAACCACATACTATCCTCTTCATTTTTAATCGTTGATATGGAGCGTATGTTTATTTGAAACGGGAGAATATTGTTCTTCATATTTACATTTTTCAATCAGTCCTAGAAGCTAAAGTTGAATGCCATGTTAGTAATTACCCAAGAAGTGCAGTTTTGTGTGTTTGGGTTCGTATTTTGCAAATGGTAATTTCTACACCTATAGAAAAGGTAGCCTACACCTATAAAGTATAACATTTTGAAAAAAATCCCAGCCATAATAGCGAATAATCACTGCACGACAGGTGATTTTTTATTTCCAGTCATACCACTGAAGCGTGTGTTTTCTGTTATTTTATTGGTTCCGATACGCAAGATGCGCATCTTATGCCACAACGGAGAACGTGTGACGACAGATGTAAAACATAATGTGACACATTAAACAAATAAGGCCAAACTCTAGTTACTGAGCAGATTATCTAAGTCATTATATAAATATAATCTAACATTTAAGATAAAAGGGAGAGCGCGCTTCTGTAATGCTTGACCGGGGTTTTAAAGTGAGACATCAATTTCTGTAATATCATGGCTGTGAACTTCCATTCCTGCTGCAGTCCTACAGGTTTCAGAATACACACGTGATTCACCCCAGAACGTAAATGAGACTTGGCAGCCAAATAAATGCTTAAAACAACTGCTTTTCTGCAGTGAATTAAGGAGATACAGCCACTGTTTTTTTCTATTGTTCATCCTTGAATGCTTTGTAAGACACATCTTCCCCCTCCCCCTCGTTTTTGCTACACCACCAGAACAGTAAATCATTCTAGCTCATAGACATAGAATGCGCACTGATAATAAACACCATTGTCAAAACATCATCTCATGAAATACAACAAAAATGCTTAAAAGCTTGCTTTACCTTTACTTTTAATATGGTCTATTTCAGGACTACAGCAACCGAGCAGCTGGTTTCAGGAAGGTAAGTCCCATAAAACATTTTACTACATTGTTGGCAATTAATCAGAAAGGCCGTTTTGGTGCACAATGCATTTCATACACAAAACAGAAAGCCTTTATTGTCGCCGTGTAGTGTACATCGAACCACTCCAGTCACAATGCAAAAAAGGGAATATATATA
>JAODKE010000051.1:16888167-16902680 GCA_026779605.1 Mormyrus hasselquistii
ACCACCTGCCTGCGCTTCCCCGGCCAGCTCAATGCCGATCTCCGCAAGCTGGCCGTCAACATGGTTCCCTTCCCCCGTCTTCACTTCTTCATGCCTGGGTTTGCCCCCCTCACCAGCAGGGGGAGCCAGCAGTACCGCGCCCTCACAGTACCTGAGCTCACTCAGCAAGTGTTTGATGCTAAGAACATGATGGCGGCCTGCGACCCGCGTCACGGCCGCTACCTGACGGTGGCCGCCGTCTTCCGCGGCCGCATGTCCATGAAGGAGGTGGACGAGCAGATGCTGAACGTGCAGAACAAGAACAGCAGCTACTTTGTGGAATGGATCCCCAACAACGTTAAAACGGCCGTTTGTGACATTCCTCCCAGAGGGCTCAAGATGGCCGTCACCTTCATCGGCAACAGCACGGCCATCCAAGAGCTCTTCAAGCGCATCTCCGAGCAGTTCACCGCCATGTTCCGCCGCAAGGCCTTCTTGCACTGGTACACAGGAGAAGGCATGGATGAGATGGAGTTCACCGAGGCCGAGAGCAACATGAACGACCTGGTGTCGGAGTACCAGCAGTACCAGGACGCCACCGCGGAGGAGGAGGGCGAGTTTGAGGAGGAGGCAGACGATGAGGCATAAATAAGAAATGAGAGGGATTTTTGGGGGGGTGGGGGTGGGCCGGGGGGGATAAAGGTGTGACCAGAGGAAGGAGGCTGAATGTAATACCAGGAGAGTGCCAAGATGTCAGCCAACAAATCGGGAACCGATACTCAAATTCTACATGGGCGCACCTAACTAGAAGTAGCTTAATGAAAAGAAACCAGAGGGTGAATGGAATAAGGGGTGTAGAACGCAAGGGACAGGATTCCTGTTTCTCTAGGTGAGTCACAGAGCATTCCAGAATAAAATGATGGGGAAAATAACCCAAAGCAAAACTATGAAAAGCACAGTAAATTTCTGCACATCCGAGGTAAAGACCCCGAAGCACCGGACACGGGCTGGATACGAGGTGAAACGTGCCAACACATAAATCCGGCCACAGACCAATTGGAAGGAAGCTGGAATGTGTGAGAGTACAGGGTGAAGGACCAGAAGGAAAGCTGATCAGTCTGTTTTACTTTAGTTCCCAATGGTATCTTTTAATTTTAAAATGGTTAAGTTAACAGTCGTTACGCTCATTCAACTTAAAGATGCAAAGTAAGGTTGTGAGGTAGTGTCCTGTTACCACCTGCTGTAGCGGGATTAGTAAGTTCTGGAATGTGGAAACTTTCAGATGCATGAACAGGCAAGGGATGCGCTGCGAGGTGCAAGAAGAGTGTAAATAGCAGCAGCGGGAGCGCTGAGCATAGGAGGGAGCGGCAAGCCGGGGTGCTGTGGCAGCTCAGGTGGCCCTCGTCCGGACGCCAGCCACCGTCTCGGCGAGGCTGTCGTCGGAGCCGCACAGAGGATGTGATGCCTGCATTTACGGCATGCATGGCCATCGACCGCAGTCAGGAGGCTTGGATTCACGCTCGCAGCAGAGATCGTTAGGCCTTGGCAGCAGTGAATTTGATCACGTTTTTAATGCATTGTTAGTGGGTCACTAGGGTTGTAGGGTCTGCGCAACACGATCTGCTGTTTAGATCTCATACGCATTGGTGACCGTGGGATGCACACCCCCTCAAGCCCAATGTTTATGTGTTGAGCCATTTTGTCCTATCAGAAACTCATGTTGGATTTTTATTTATTGCAATATTTTTTTGTTTAATTTTTTTTTTTTTTTTTTTTTTTTTTTTTTTTTTTTAATATGCTTTGTGATGGAAAAGATTGAACCTCTGAGAAGAAATAAAAGGCATTTTTACAAAAATCGAATTTTTTTGCTTCTGTGAGTTTGTCCACATGAAAGAGAGCCTCATCATCTCTAAAATATGAACAAACAGTGCAGCATACACACACACAGACACTGGAGGACTGGAGAATATAATCGCGTTTAGTGAAGTTCACTTTTGTCTTCGGCTAAAGCTATGACCTAATCAGACCATAATGAGAAAGCTCAGTACTCCTATTTACTTAGTTAACATTCAACCATCTAATCATGGATCCTGTTCAGCGATGAAGACGGACCTAACTTCAGTCCCAGGCAGCAAAAAGCCCAAGGCAGGGGACCAGCTTGGAGCCTAATCCAGTCACCTGGAAGGTGGCCACACTGTGGGCAATTTCGAGACCCCGGTTAACCTACATGCATGACATTGGAACAGGAGGAAACCCGAAGACTGTCAGTAGAACAGGCACACTCCTCACATGCAGGACAGGACAGGACAGATCTGAGTGCCCATCTACAGAGGTGTCAACTCGCAGGGCTGACTGCTGAGTCACCTGATGCCAGTATGCAACATTAGGAAAAGTATGGATTGTAGGAATCCTTAAAAGACTTTCAATGAGGATTAACATGGGTGTGTGACAAAATAAAACATCCCCAGTGTGAAATCTGTTTACATCCCAGTGAGTTCACTGGTTTCCCCTGCAGGTGGCAGTGTTGTTTCTGTCTGCTGCCCCCATTCACCCAAACACACAGTGAACGCCCATCTGAAGATAGGATCATCTGAAGATGAACACATCAAAGGTCAGGACTGTCTTCAGTGCAGGAAGACGTCCAGCTATGAGAGCATCAGGGTACTGCAGTACATGCGATTTAGGACATGCGGCTGAGTGTGCCAGCAGATGGTCTCTGTCCTCATGGTGAGGTTTCACATTCAGAGACTGAGCTGATCTGTCCCTCCCTTGTGTTTATATTTGGTGACAGTGAGGCCAGGAGCAGTTGGTGTCTTTATCTGTCTATAACATTTTTTCTCAAGCTGATCCTCAGAGACCCCAGATGGTCGACATTTTTCTTCTCTCACGGTTCCCTACCATACAGTTCATGTTTTTGAGCAAAAATATCGACTGTGTGGAGGTCCCCAAGGACCAGTTTCAGAAACACTGGTCTAGAGGAATGTAGGTTTGGATCCTTGCCATTGTGCTAGTGAGCATGGTTTCCGATTGACCAGAAATTCCTTGTTCACTGCACATTTAAAAACATGAGCTGATTTGAATGAGCATTCCAGGCAAGCAAAGGCCTTACTCAGACTTACAGAGCAGCTGGCAGCAGAGAGTGCACCATCATTTAGACTCCATTATATGGCACAAGAAGGCATCAGATCAATTTGTTGTTTCAGTCAATTGAGTGAAATCAATGGGCAGCATTCTGCTGGTATTGCGGCCTGCTGAGTGAGAGCGCCCTCTAATGTTGACGGTCAGCAAGTGTAAGGATTGATGCCACATGACAGCCTTTCATTTCTCCGGCCGCTGCAACCCCCCTCCCGGACAGTCCATCTTCCTCCTCAGACTAAAATATTGCCGATTGGCTTAAGCGGGGCCAGAAGGAGCAAAAGTGTAGCTTTTCAAAGATAAAATATATTTTTAAATATTTTCTATTTTAAATAAGAGGCAACAGGAATTACAGCAGGCTGGAAAATAATGCCATTCAGGGTGACTAGATTCCCATTCCTTGGTGTCCTCTGCAGTGCTGGTTCAAATAAAAATGTAAGGACATTATGGTCTTTTGAGCTCTTTGGTTTCATAACAAAAATGGTTTCCATATATAGCATTAAATTCCTCCACTACACGAGGTAAACTATAAAATGACGCATCTATAAACTGGCCCTGTGAATTTAACAGAACCTTCCTGCGAGGAAAGCAGGGCAGATTTACGTGTCTGATCATACGAGTGTGGGTGCTTTTCTACAGTCATTTACGGCAGAAAGGCGGTGAGCAGATTGATTAAACAGCAATGCAGAGGAGAAGAGAAAATATCAACTAATCCCACAGTTTGTTGGCTTTCTGTTCATGCTGCCATCTGGACTGGGCAGCATTTCTCTGAGCCTCACTCTGAGCAGAATATAGCTCAGGCAGAGCAATGAATGCCTGCGATAGAAGGAACCCACATCGATCACTTGCCATCAAATTCATTATGAAAAACATACATTTACACAAAGCATGAAAATATTTATATAGGTTGGCCAGGAAAAATCTTACACTTTATTTGTACCAAGATATCTCACAGGGATACACACGCACACACACACACACACACAAACATAATCAAACACACACACACATTTAACCCAGTCACCCCCTCTGCTGTACGCAAACATGCTTACACAACACAGGTTGAATTCTCCCTACATGAGTTAATGCAGCCTGATTTCCACAGTCCCAGAACTTCCTTCATACACTCCGCGCATATAGATATCTTTATCTCAAATAGCATGGCACAAGAGTTCAGAGACAGTTTTAATAAGCATTTAGAACTTCCTCTTTATTCACTGGGATGGAAAAAGAGAAACAGGATCTAATTATGCAGGTTGAAAGAGCATTAAGAACATGAGTTGATATACCTCTCATTACTCTAACCGAAAATGCATCCAACTCCAACGACTTCATGAAAGGGGTGGATGCAGGTGTTGTCCAAGATGCCGATGAAACCAATCGACTTCTCATATAGATTGTTGCACAGCTGAGGAGGTCTAACCTGCCTTCTTTGGAGGGATCTGAATGTCGAACAGATTGCCTGCTCCCTGTGAACATAGTAATTGTGGAGATTCATAAGCAACAAGAACCTCTGTAAGAAACGGCAGAGCAGATCTCCTGACAGCCTTAGAACTCAATAATAGTAATTTGAATTCAGAAGTCTTAAGAGGTGATTTGTTCAGCTAGAATGGTGTTAAATTTAGACTCGAGGCACATTTAGTCCCGATGTAACTTTAGTGTGGATTATTTTTTAAACTTCCCTTCCCCGACAGACAGTGTCCAATGTCTGCAATTCGTTTTAGGAAATAGATGATTATTTTATATATATTTGCATACGAGGGAGTACACGTAATTTGTTACCGTCAAGCGTCAGATAAATGACTTAATGTAAAATCTAAATGAATGTGTGCATTGGGGTCAGGAATATAAAGTAAGCCTATCCATTTAATTTTCTCTTCAATTAATCTTAATTCACGATCTGATAAGCAGCAAGACACAAGCAAACATGCGAGCATTTAGAGTATATTTAGCACGTGAACTGGTCATGTCACTGTAATCAGTAGTTTTTAAAAATGATCGATCTCAGCTCTCTACATTTGATACTTAGAAACGGTGTGAGGGAAGATGATCCCACGATCTTCAGTGAAAGCAGGAAGCCTGATTCTTTGCGTTCTCTACCGCATTCAGGAAATAAGCTCTACGATACAAGTGTATCCTGAAAGCCATACGTGCCGATAGTGAAACTAAGACCAGTTACACGGAGTTGTCGAAACTTTCCAAAGTTTTACCGGATGACGTTGAATGCTGTGCCTTATGACCAAGCCGCCCTGCTCCTTCACTAACATTCCTCTTTATTCTCGGAGCGGCACCTCATTGATACCATCAGATTTTCGATAGGCAATTTCAAGCGATCACTGACTTCGAAGGAGCAAAAGAACAGGTAAAAGTACATTCTTGGCTTCCAGTCTCTATTAGAACTGTAATGTCCCTTTTGACTGTGGTCTGCGGAAAACGTTTTACTTGCTTATAATTTATAGTTAAGCACGGTAGCTTTGTCAGGTATTTTATGAGTTCCTTCTCTTGGCAGAATTGTAAGACCACTTCCTGACGCTTCTACGACTTTACAATGAAACCTGTCGGGCTCCTTACGGTTGTTTTTGCAGTAATTCAAGGTAAGAATTTTACGGCTTCCACCTCTTCCGTGTGATCCCTATTTAACTCGTTTGTGATTTTCAGTCTTTTACACTTTGTTACTAATAACCGGCCTCATGGCGCGACACATACGAATCACGCGACATTATATAAATTTATTCGTATTGTTTTTTCCACGAAGATGACATCATTCGGATGGCGTTTTTGAACGTTCCCATTAGCCTAAATGTTTCCTCTGTCCCTGTACCGAGTTTCTTCGCCATGTTTCTTCAAGGTGTGGTTTTCTATGGAATTTCAAGCAGAGATATGCAGGTGCCATTCCTGAAAGTCGCTTTTCCCACGTCTTATAGTTTTACAGTTCCTTTTTTATTACATTGCGTCATCCATTAATATACCTTAAATCCGTGAGTATCTTTCATTTTCATTCTGAAGTGGGCGTTGAAATTAAAAACAAATAAATCCGGATATACCTAGTATTTCTACGCCTTCAGGAATACGCGTCATTCTAATAGCGATTGTGAAACTTATAATTCAAGTTAAATTATTTTACATAGCCCTATAGGCAACATGTTGTGGATCAATTCTGTGTTCATTTCGGTGTTCCTCTCACTGATTTCGTACTACATTCAAAGAGGATTTTGCCGAATCACTGCCATCTTTTCTAATGCATATTTGTTAACAATTACCCCTCCCATTTTAAAAGGGGGGGGGGACAACACGATCTGTTGAGATGCATGGGTACATTTCTCTGGCAAAAAGTTACCTTGCACGACTTTGTTCATGAGTTACTGCTCTTGTTGTTCTCTGGGCATGGTGAATGCTCAGTTGGGGTTTAGATGATGGCGAAATTGCTTACAATGCGTGATTAAAAACGTTTATAACTTATTTTATATTCACATATGTCAAGATTATACTAAAAGCTATATAACATGAGTTTCTGAATGAGTATTAGCCTAATTCTGTGAACTAACAAAAAGAAACCAGGAATGGCTTAATTGCGTATTTTGCATAAGCCAAAAAGTTTTATTGTACAATTCAGAGAAAGCCCCAAATGTTTCATTCTGCACTAATACCACATCCAAAAGAGGGGTCTGCTGCTCGGTTGATCGTGGTCTTCATATAGGAATCCACTAATCACGGTTCTGACTTGCCGCTAAATGGCTTATGACTGCCTTGTCTTCACAAAATCATAAGACTGCATCTGGAAATCCAGTTGATGGTGTCAATTTACTTTTACGTTTATTTTTAAATAATTATTTTAAAATTATGATTTCACTCAACAGTTGAACTGATACTGATTCATCATAGCAATTGATCGTAATGATCAACATAGTAATTCACCAGAATGTTTCACTGCACGCAGATTTTTATTATTATTATTGGTATTATAACATAATCTCACGCATTTAAAAAAGCCATAATTAAAGTAAGATCCAGGTACTGTAGTGCATGTCCCTTACGCTGCGGGGGCTCCCTCACTGCTTCCCCCCCACCCCCCGAATAACAGGAAAGCCCTAACAAACAATGGGTTTGCAGCACTGCCTGCTTGCACCCCCCCCGGCATTTCATCCTTCTGTAGCCTGAATTGCATCACAATCAGTGTTGCTAAGATACCATGTTTTAATCGCCTGTACAGCCCCTTACCCTCATTATATAGTTTGGATTTCATTTCATAATTCTCTATATATTCTAGAGAATTAGAATTTAGTGATTAATTGTCATTGTTGACACACCACAGCTCACAGTGCACAACAACGAAATGTGTTCTCTGCATTTAACATAGCATAGCAGGGGGCAGCTAATTCAGCGCCCGGAGAGCAGCGCTTGGGGGTGGTACCTTGCTCAGGGTACCTCAGTGGTGCCTTGCTGGTCAGGGATTTGAACCAATTACAAGTGCGCTTCCCTAACCATTAAGCCACCACTTCCCAGACTCTTAGTACATGTAATATCAGATCATTAATACTTAAGTATACTGAGTATTCAGCAATCTCAGGAAAAAAAGTCACAGTATAATCTGTATACTACTTTTGGCAATACATTATTTTAGGCTATTTTCAAGCATCTCCAAAACCTGTCATGTTCACTATTAGTGATTGTAGTGAAATTGACAGAATGTGATCGCTCTCACCAGGGTGTGTTTGTAGAAGCATTTGTGCCTGTAATACTGTGGAACAAATCAGTGATGTATAATGATCTCTGTGTGCTTGTGCAGCCTCCCACACATGTCCTAAGTGCCATAGACATGCAGCTTTATGGTAACAAAGAATTACAGTAATAATATAAGTATATAGCAGTATTACGGTGATGTTCCTGTGACTAGAAGGTCACAGTCACCATGCACCTGCATTCTGAGCATGGATAATTTAAAATGATAGATGGAATGATTTTTTTAGGCTGGTACTACCCCCCCTCCCCCCCCCAAAAAAAAGAAAAAATTTGATAGGATGCCATTTGTTGTATTACGGCCATTTGTATGTATCTGATCGTAGAAATGCGTTGTGATTGTATTATTGTGTCATTAGCATTAGCATCGTCTGGTCATTTCCTGCTTATCAAATCATTGTGTGCTTGGCGGGAATCGTGCTGGGACTGGATGGCAAGCCAGACAGAGTACGGGGAAAAAAATCAGGCGACTGCATACAGCCAATGGTGTAATAGGGTCCGAAGCAGAGTGAGAGGCGGCACTGGCACTGTAGCGGTGGAGGCGGGGCCGTGGGCGGAGGTGAGACTGGAACAGACTCAAGGGTTCCAGAATTCGTCACATGCAAGGTGCGCGGTCAGACTGTAACCTGCGGTGGAATGAAGCTCTGGCATAATGACAATGGCATGATCAGTAAAAGAATAAAGAGAAAAGAAAGAGAAGGATCCAGAAGCGGTACCTCAGAAGGAAAAGCAGAGGAAACAAAACAGAGATACAAAGCTTAGTCTAGAGGGGGTGGCGCATGTGCGAGATGCTGGCATTACATTCTAACTGCTGTTTAGTAGCCTGGCGATGTAGGAGAGACACCGGTGCAAAGTTTAAACGCGTCCATAGATGCCTTCTGGTCAGGCTGGTTTTAGAGGACGCGTCCAGAATTGGGTGCTTGCAAACTGATGGGGACCATGAAACAATGTAATTTTTATCAGAGAAATGCTGATTAGTTCCCTTTGAGGCAAAAAGATACTAAGGAATGCAAATAATTACGTGTTAACAATGAAATGCCTGTCAAATCGCCACGAACAGAAGTCTCCCTCAAAAAAAATCAGGATCAAGGGGTCAGATTAGAGTAAATTAAATGCACAGAGCAATTAAGCATAGATAATTAGAGCGTAGGATTGCGGTGTTAATTATTGCCTTCCTACCGGTAAAGCACAAAGCCCCCACCATCGCTGGCCTAACATACTAAACCGCACAGGTGTTGCACAATATATACTAATTATTTATATTATGTATAATATTTATATACAGTGAACTGGGATGCTCTTTGTTGTACTACACCAGAAGGACCATCCCTTCATTACTGTTGTAAATAGAATGTTAAATGTAGCTTTTTCTCTCAACCCCCCTGTGGGTCTCAGCGTTGGTTGTGGTAAGTGCATTGTTTTTTTTTTTCCAGCTCATTAGATCACTAATGGTGTCATTACTGAGCAAAGAAGTGCTGCTTCATTTAGCATCGTAATAAGTGTTTGTTATTCTATTCCGCGCACTAAAGCGGATGCGTGACTCGCGCTCCCCTCCCAGCAGCCTTTGCCAGGCCCCCCCGCCATGTATCTGTTCCCACCCTCATGTTTATACGGATGCTTCTTTATCGGTGCAGTTTTAGTGCAGTTATCAGGGTTCCAGACTGCCACCATTCAGTTGCACGTTGCGACCATGTTTGGAGACATTGCGATTAAACTCTGTAAACTCTGTTTTTTTTTAAATCATCATCGTGTATCACGTGAAACACCCGAAAAGAGTGAGAATCAGTCTGTGTCTGTCTTGGTGACACAAGGCCCTTTCCCACCGCTGGAGCTCCGTCCGATTGCAGTTCCTCGGGGGCACTGCCGACTGTAATAATAAATCATTTCGCAGCTGATATGAATAAAATAAAAGTAGTAGTAAAAGTAAGTGAAAAAAGAAGTAAAAGCCTGTGTCCTGTTTTGATCGTGACCCCCCCAGTGACTAACAATGAACTTTAACAAAATGACTCCTCCATTGCTTGGGCGCTGTGGCGTAGTTTCCAGTGAAATGGTATGTGAAGTTCTAGATAAGAGCTTTTTGTGTATCCCATGCTTGTTTATAGTAAGGTCCCAGTTCCAGTCGTGTTCCGGGAGAACGGCACGAAAGTGGCTGGGAGCTACAAAAGTCCCAGTTTGAAACAGCCCAGAACTAGATTTCTGAATTTCAGTGGGAAATGCTCATAAAAGGCTCCTAAACCACAAATACAGCATAATCTATGCAGCGACAGTGGACCTGACTCAATAGTGGCTGACCACTTACCTCATGTTTACCTTTGTAAGTTGATTTGATGTTTATGTTTTGCAAAGCAGCCTTTAACTTAATAATTTTTCATTCTCTTAAACACTACTCTGCCTTGTGACTTTTAAACACCGCATGGTTATTTCTGTAAATTGTAGGCCTATATTAGGCAACCAAAGCATTTATCAGAATGTTGCATGTTCTGATTCTTCTAAAATGTTCAGTAAGGAGCATCGTGGCTACTGGAAAAAGTTAGTATAGACAAGTTAATATGGAGCCCTGAGTTAGTACTGTATGGGCAAGTTAGTATGGAGCCCTGAGTTATGGTTAGTTGGTACAAAATATAAATCCATTGAAAATTTGTTTTTAAAATGCACTCACTCTAGAGGTGTCAGTGCTCTGTAAGCGCTACCTGTGGTCCATTTACTGTTAGCTGGTTTGCCATCACAAGTACCTGAATTTGAGCCATTTGCATTTACTGGAAATTATCAGCACTGTAATTCACCACCATCTCATATAAAATAATGTGAAATAAAGGTACGTCTGCAATCTTAATATCGGTCTGGGTGAGAGGCTAGAGTGTGACCCCCTTTCGTAAGTCACATACACACTTGCGCTCTGTCTGCGTTCATGTTACCAGGATGTATTTGACGTGAATTTAGGCAGAATCCTGCTGGCGCTTATTCCTACGCCTGGCTCACTGACACGAGCCCATCAAGTCCTGCTGGAGGTCATGATGTTTGTGTGTGTGTGTGTGTGTGTGTGTGGGGGGGGGGGGATTTTGCTGTGTCTGCTGTTTTGTCCCTTTGCCCTGAACAGTTTTAAGATCCAGCGATTGCAGGCCAGCCGACTCGTGGTGTTTGACTGAGTGCCGCTCAGTCTGAGAAAGCAAATTGTCCATAATCCTTTAATGCAGCGCACAGCAACCTGCCTAATTGGTAGTGTTAGCCTTCATGCTTTTAGCAGTGTGTGTGTGTGTGTGTGTGTGTGTGTGTGTGTGTGTGTGTTTCTGTGTCTGTCATGGAGGCGGGGCATGATGCAGGCATGCAAAGAGGTGGACGATCCACTGGCAGCTCTACAGGAACACATGGGTTTATTTACAAAGACTCACAGCGATGGGGAAACTACAAAACAAACAGACCACGAGGGGTCAAGACTTAAAAGGGGTACAAAGTAACTAACAGAACAAAACAATCTACAAAGGGAAACTAGAGACACAGAGAACAGGCAGGGAATCAAAAATAGCAAACAGAGGAACCAGCATCTGGGAGCATAATCAGCAAAAACACAGTCAACAAGAACACAATGAATGACTCCACAGAGCAGGATCGGGAACTTAAATACAGAGGGCTAACAATTAACAAGGGCTAGCAAAATGGGCAATAGGTGAAACGAATAATTACATCATGAAACTCAAACTAGGAAACAGAATCTAACACTGGCGAAATAGCAGACTGGTAAAACACCAAAACAGAATGCAAACCACAACACAGGAACTAGAAAAACTGATACAAATGAATCATCTCGCATTGTCCTGTTTCCATTAAAATATAAAGACCATTGAGCCCCCTTCTGCAAAGACGATGTTACGAGTTGTTGAGTGCATGAACACATCCATAGAACATCTAAGGCCAATATATTGGTCGAGCTCTTGTTTGGTTTATGTAACAGGGTTAAAAAAAACTAAACAAGAAAACCTCAGTAGAGCCATGTCATTATGCGATTAAGCAAAGCAAAGAAGGAGGAAGCAGATGGATACTGTGAAGGGGCAGAGCACGGCCGCTCGCGCGCTGTAGAGCCGCTCGCGGGCAGGTTCTGTCGCGTGTGCGCTGCACAGCCGCTCGCGGGCATGTTCGGAAGGGGGACCACCCACGGCAAGACATCCTGCTGACAGCCGGCTGGCCCGAAGCGCTGCACCAGCTCCCTTTATGCACTTTTATATACTGTATATAGCAGTTAAAAGCAATAAGCCACTTAAGCTTTGGGCGTTCTCCGGGTGATTAATGTTACTCACCCATTGTGTTACAACAAAGCATATTCTTATCCCGCGGTCACATTCATGATGCCCTGGCAGCTCTGCCGCCTGATTTCTGCGCTGGAAGCTCCTCGCCAGGAGGTGTAAATAGGCACGTCTCCGGGCCTTTGAGGACGCTGCCCCCTAATGCCTAGAATCGTCCGGCGTTGTCACTCTTTGCATGAGTCACTTGCAATACATCATGTCGGTATGCCCGGTATGACTGGGTGCGGATCGATACATGAGGTATACCAGGCTGCCAAATCAGGGGCCATGGCCGGCAGAATGGGGGCCCCACCCCGGCTGAGAGAAATGGAAGAGTTAAATGTCTTATGAGTGAGGAAAGAAGGGAGCGGGGGATCAATAGGCGGATCGGTGCAGCGTTGGCAGTGATGCAGACTCAGAGTAATGAGGCTCCACATTGAAAGGAGCCAACTGAGGTGGGTCGGCCATCTTTGTAAGACGCCTCCTGGACAGCTCCCTGGGGAGGTGCGTCCAACAGGGAGGAGACTCCGGGGCAGACCCAGGACACGCCTTGGTATTCCCCCGGAGGAGCCGGAGGAGGTGGCTGGTGAGAGGGAGGTCTGGGCATCGCTGCTTAGACTGCTGTCCTTAAATAAGTGGCAGATAATGGATGAATGAATGAACAGTTAAACATTAAATCTGGCTGATTGATTTGCCAGTGTGATACTCTCTCCTGAATGGCAAATTATACTGCCAGCACCGTCCCCCCCCCCTTGTCAGCCTAGGGCCCCCAGAGAAGTTAAGGGGCTCCTCCTGTGTATTACTCTGCCTTTGTATTAAATGTTTCTAATTCTCACTTTGGTGTGTCTCAGTCATAATACACAGGTGAAAAGGGACACCAGCCCTTTCTTACATGAATGGCTCTGTGTTTCTCTGGCACATCATCCCTCCAATCAGACTCTGCCTTTTGTTCTGGTACAGCCGTGGGGCCTTTGTGTGTCACGGGCCTTAGCTACATTACAGCCGTGGGGCCTTTGTGTGTCACGGGCCTTAGCTACATTACAGCGGTGGGGCCTTTGTGTGTCACGGGCCTTAGCTACATTACAGCGGTGGGGCCTTTGTGTGTCACGGGCCTTAGCACCCCCTTCTGCTGTAATTGCCGTGAGAATACATGAGAGTGGAATATTGTAAAAAAGGCCTGGTAGTGTGCAGATGCTGCTTCTTACAAAGGACTGTCTGAAGATCAAACATCTCAGATGACACATGCTCTTCACCAGCCATGCAGTCCCGTACCCTAAGATTGGTTGCCACCTCATTATCGGTTGTTCTCTGCTTAGCACCTGTATCTTCCGGACCCCCCACAACCTGGCACCGCACAAGCTGGTAAGAAAGATGGATGGATGAACCGTCACACAGCTTCTCTGGTTCATCAGTCTGTGTCTCCCGTCAGTGCACTTCAATCCCAGGCGGCTGCTCATTTTCAGCCGCCTACCTGCAGTCCGGCTGGATGTGCTCCCTGTGAATAGAACTGACAAAAGTTTGAGAAGATATTTTCGTCTATACATCTAGAGTCTTATTAAATGTATGAATTTGGTGGATCAGTGCAGTAATATTATTTGATAAATGTTGAAGATTTGAAAATTTGAATAATGTGGCTCTTGGTTCGTTGTAGCATTTTGGTATTTTACCTCAATCAGTAATGGGAAAACAATTATTCTTAATTAATATGTCATATTTCTTGCTGTCTAACATGCTGCATATTAGCTAAGACTGGTATCTGGGTGCCCCCCGGTCTGGGATAAGGTGACCCCTAACAGGATAAACTGTTAAAATGCTCAGATATCTTTAAGTGAAATGAAGAGCATTAGCTGCTTTTTAAAGTGCAGGTCTGACAGGTTCAGTGCAGATGATTAACTTGTTGATGCAGAAGTGTAGCGTTTACTTTGTTTTTTGAAATTTATACCTGCGCTGTTTATGCAAGACGAAAGCTGATGATTTCCAGCATCATTGGAAAACTCGATTCGTTCCTCTCACAGGTTTGTCTTTGCCTCCATGATGCGTTAGTTCCGTCTCTATAGGCTCAGCAGGCTCAGCTTGCAGGAAGGTGGGGTCCCCTTTGGACGCCCCCCCATGGCTGTATCTCTGTGTCACAGGTGCAGCATCTCAGAGGGTAAAGGTGGACAGGGAGGTGCAGGCCAGTCCTGGTGACACCTTCCAATTGCGCTGCAAGTTTGAGATGGCGCAAGGCATAAGCCTGACTCAGGTAAGTGTGTGTTGGTGCACGGCCTGGTGTTCATATGAAGTAAGTGTGTGTCAGTGCACGGTCACATGACGCCTTCCTCATCATCACCAGCCGCCTTGTTTCCCAGGTTTCCTGGGTTAGGGAGTCTTTGGCAGGGAGAGAGA
>JAODKE010000051.1:16914951-16930746 GCA_026779605.1 Mormyrus hasselquistii
GTAGTGTGTTACAAAAAAATGGGTGAGGGATCATTGGGAAAAAAAAAAAAAGTGTGTAAAGCAAAAGGAAAGGTGTGGGTGTTTTTTTAAAAAATTATTTTTTTTTTTTTTTTTTTTTTTTTTTTTTTTTTTTTTTTTTTTTTACAATTTTAGATATAATATTTTTGCCTGTATACTTTACATGAACTGCATGAACTCTAACAGACTGTATCTGTTGATTGGCCACTTTATTAAGTTCTGCCATGTAGCAGCAGATAGGAGCCGATTTGTCTCGGGCCGACAGGTTCTGCGCTCGGAGACGCCTCACACCACTCCCGTCCTCAGCTCTTACCCTTGTGGCCTTTCTGTCATTTCCCTCTTTCTGATTCCGCGTTTCCTGCTTACGTTGTCATTCTCTGTTAATCCCAGACACTGTAGTACATTAAAATCCCAACAGGGCATTTAAAAATACCTCAATGGAGCGTGTTAACCCTTCTAACTCCTCTTGCGCTGATTTTGTTGTAGGTAGGTAATGAAATTTACAGTCGATAATTCAAACAGCACTACAAAATGGCCGGCTCACTATGTAATGCATACAGTAGATGGCGCCCTAGGCAAGCTTCACCCCCAGGCCCCCTCAGTAGACGGCGCCCTAGGCAAGCTCCTCCCCCGGGCCCCCTCAATAGATGATGCCCTCAGAGGCCCCTTGTGTCACTGTATAAGTTGCCTGGTCCTGCTCACACTCCCCCCACTAGTCTGTGTCTACTGGCTTTAATTTATAGGTCCCCACCTAGGAGGGATGATTTGAACTGGCCAGGATATTCACTTGGAAAAAATGTCATTTGACATCTGGCTTTTAGATGCCCATGATTGGATCCCCCTTCCAAGTAGCTATTATGTCACGTAACCTTTGTCAATGTGACAGGGACTCCTTCTGACAATGCATGCATACACCATTCTGACAGGCAGGGGTCGCTGTTTGCCTGATTTGAAAATTACAGTTCTTTAAGAAACTCCAATGGTAAATGATATGCGGAGCACCTACCTGAATTTACAGTCGAGTGTGTAAAATATCCAGACTTTCCACATGTAGCTAATGCGATTCGCTCGGCTTGTGTTACTTTAAAATTGGAACCCATTATATTCTCAGGGGGTCCGGTTGCACTCTGGGCAGGTGTGGGCGAAGCTTCCCTGCTTCACGAAGTCGCTTCATACTCGTGCCTGAAGGCTTGCTGATTTCCTTATCTACTTGTAAGGAGAATTCTATTCAGATTGCTTAAAAGATAAATCTGCTTATAATATCCACAGTCACTATGTTATGGATGCGGACTGTTTTTGGTGTCAGTGAAGAGTAAAAATACAGTACCAGCAAAAAGTTTGGGCATGCCATTCCGCCTACAAAGCGGAGTGATAGTGTCACAGCACGGTCACCTGGTCACATGACCTAAACAGTAGTTTTGGGGGAGGTTGACCAGAGACTGAAGGAAAAGCGGCTCAGCGTATATTGGACCCTCTTCAGGAAAGCTGTGGGGTTAAGGGCCTTTGCTCAAGGGCCCAGGGGTGGGATCACTCTGCTGGCTCAGGGATTCGAACCAGCAACATTCTCAGTCAGTGCATAATTTCATATATGTTATTTCATAGATCTGATGTCTTTATTTTAAAATGTAGAGAATAGTACAAATAGTCTTTCTATGGGTAGGTGTGTCCAAACTATTGACCGGTGCTGTATTTTGTATTTTTGTGGGATTTCCCCAGTTTGAGATATTCGGTAGCAATAATTGGAAAAGCAGTATTATTGGTTAATTGTTTCTTAAACAGCTTCATTAATCACTTTATTAGTACTAGTAATCAGGGGAGTTAACATGTACACATTACATGTATATATTTAGCAGATATTTTGATCCAAAGTAGCCCACAAGCAGGCACCTGGGGCTGAGCAGGCGTGAGTGTGGCTGGTTTCAGTGTCTGACCTATAAGGTGAGAGCTCTGCAGCCGGAGATGTGCAATACAGTACAAAAACAGAGCTGTCCACATCAATCAGAGACACATCTGTGCAGTGGAGCTAAAATGCTGTGCCTTCTCAGGTCATCTTGGCCTTAGCTTACATTAAAAACATGTGCGGCTGGGAGGTCGTCCGTACGGAGTCATCTGCGTGTGCCGCCTTCTCTGGGGGTGTCTGTATTACCGCCGCATCAGTGTGTGCTGTAATCTGTAATAAGCTTTTTCACATTACATACGGTATAGAAGCCTAAGGAAGATGTTTGGTCCTTAAATACAAAGTGTCAGCAAATATTAAATGGCAATGCATTTTTCTTCTTTATATTGGATGATATTCATATCTAAATGTCCCCATACACATATACCTGATCATTTCACCTCCTGGTCTGTTCAACCTAAAGTCCCCTTTGACAGTGACAATTATAATGCAGACTTTGCATGTGTATAGTTGCTAATATTTAGGTTACTAGAAATTCTGAGGAAATACACGTAAACAGCCATAGTTAATCTCTCGCTTTACACGTTTACGTTTAAAATTCACTTTTAAAGTATATTCGACCCGTCTTCCAATCATTTATCAAGAACCCGGCGTGCAGTTTGTCGCAGGACATGCACATGCATGCAGAAACACACGCAGACATGCACGCACATGCATGATGGGAAGCAAGATTGCGAAGTGTGGGAAAGAGCCACAGAACAGGGAAAGGACCTGCGAGTTCCACACAGTTACAAAGCAGGGATAGGGTGCGAGGCGCAAGATCTTTTAATGGTGTGTGTTGGGGGGCCGCACTGTGTTAACAACACAGAGAGTGTAGGCTCAAGTCCCAGAGAGCACCACAAAAATCGTAGCATTCCTGCTACTGAAGTTACTTTGGATAAAAATGTCAGATGTCAAATATAGTCTTGCAGTTAATCATTAGTATGGTATTTTACAAACTAACTATCTGCAAAATTTTGTGTATATGAATACATGGTATTTGGTATGCATGTTGAAATCTCTTAGTACATGTTTACGCCCTTTGTTACAGATGTCTATATCTAAATTGTATTTCCACTTTATCAGTGTATATATCATGGAAGTAAAAAGTAAAATGCAGTTTCTCTGACTAAAATCCGCTGACTGTGTGTCACCATATGTTACACTAGATTTTGGGGTGAACGCAACATGGCCCATTCTGTCGGCGGTGGTGACACATAAACATGTTTGTAGATTCACTGTCGATGCTTCATTTATTGTTTTCCGTGTGAGCGAGAGAAAGAGGCCAAGTCACGCTCTCCCTGAGTGATACATACAGTTGTGAGGGTCACCGCCCCACGTGACCGCATGACGCAAGGTGGAGAGTTGCCTAGCAACCACAATCCTCCTTCCACCCTGTTCTCCACAGCATAATGAATGAGCAGGAGTGTGGGTAGCGAGGCACACGTAACAGGGAGATCCAACGATTGCCGAGAATGGGCTCGTCTATATAGGAAGGAGAAAAACAACCTCGGATGGATTGAAGGTATGAAGGATGGCAGCCATGAAGAGGAGCGGGGAAAGGATGAAGGGATAGAGGTCAGAGGATAGGATTGGAGGGAGCTGAGATGGACGGGAGTACAGAGAAAGAGGAGAGGCCAGAAAGCACGAAAAAGAACATGGAAAAGGAGATAGAGAGGGGTGACTGCAGGGCTGTTAGGCTTCTGATGTCGGCTTGGCCGGCATGTCTGGGCCTCAGTCCACATGGCTGCCGGCCCCTTAACCGCACTTCCCATAACACTCATATCGTGGAATAGGAGGGGGCTGTCACCTTTCATCAGCATAGCTACAGTTTTATCTCTTGAAGAGGAGCATTAAAGCTCTTGCTTCCTTATGAATGTGCTTTTAGCCAGATACCATAAGCTTCTACACCGCAGGCCATCTTCTATCAGCATTTCTATGTATCACTATATACTAACATGTATCATGGCGGATGTTAATTGCTTGTCTTCTCTCTCGTTCCTGTTTCCTTATACACGATGTTGCTCTCCATCTCGCTCTCTATCACATCCTCCCTTTCTCCTTGTTCTTTTCCTCCAAACCCTTCCTCCCTCCAGTTCCCCGCTCTCGCAAGGTCATTCACAAGGACACCCTCTTCCTTCCTGATTGGCTGGTGTGCCCAGTGTGCCCAGCCGAGCCTTAAAGACACAGACACACTGCCAGAGCATGTACAAGCACAGGGACGAAGTGTATATGTGTGTACGATGGTGTCGCCGCAGCCTCTCTTAAGTCTCGTCTCTTTGCAAGGCAGGTAAATTCACCCGCGATCCTGCATCCCTTTGACTTGCCTCGGTTCTCAAATGCAGAACTGCCAAATTGGCTCCCGCAGGACAGGCCCGGCTAAATCCTTCAAAAGCTGTTCTCACAGTCATGCTACCTCAGGTAGATTCCTAGGGAGTGATGATACCACAGCTTCTGGCCAGGATTAGCACACGCTACCACGCTGGCCTGAGGGTTTTACAATCTAGTGACTCCAGCTATCTGACTAATAACTTCGGCCCATGAAACTCAAGGCGAGCAGCGGCACAATAATCTGCTTTGCAGACGCACTGTGTGGCTCTCAGTCATCAAGCTGATGAGCCCTAACATGCTCGCTGTCTGCCAGGCAGACTGCTGCCCTGCATCCCTGAACCAGCATCAGATTCCATCAGCCGAAAAAAATGAACCAAGTCCTGAAGTACTCAGTAACTCTAACCCTAATTACAGTGATCATATCTAAGTACCTTAAAAACAAATATATTCAAATAATTTGAGGCAGGTCTAATTTGACCTATGTGACGTTTGTCAGGAGCACATGGAGAGACCTACATGCGTATAATACCTCTGCCTGTCCTGTTGGAATCTTTGGGCCACTAGGTGATTCCTCCTCATCTTCTTCATGCTTTGCCCCGTAAGCTACCTTGCACCTTCTCACAGACCTTTCTCCTTGTCAGCCTGCTGCCATCCTGATCTGGGCTCCTGATGATTGTTCCCCAAGCCCGTGGAATCACTCCCTGGCAGCCTGAGAAAGAGCACAACCATATTCATCATAAATCGAATGACATTAGACTCCAGGGTGTGGCAGACCTGGGCCTCTGAATTGACACTGCCGCACTGCGTGTCCGGGCCTCTAGATGGACACTGCCGCACTGTGTGTTCGGGCCTCCGGATGGACACTGCCGCACTGCGTGTCCGGGCCTCTAGATGGACACTGCCGCACTGCGTGTCCGGGCCTCTAGATGGACACTGCCGCACTGCGTGTCCGGGCCTCCGGATGGACACTGCCGCACTGCGTATCCGGGCCTCTAGATGGATACTGCCGCACTGTGTGTTCGGGCCTCTAGATGGACACTGCCGCACTGCGTGTCAGGGCCTCTGGATGGACACTGCCGCACTGCGTGTCCGGGCCTTCAGTCACTCTGTGGCATCCTGGAAAATGCCTACTCTATTTATAAGAGGTGTTTGGATCCATCAGTAGGAGGGCCTCTGGATGGAAATGCACTGAACGAGGTGCCCGGATGGATGGAGACGCACTGAGGGAGGGGCTGGGGAAATGACAGGCACGAAAGAACGGGAACCTTAGCGACGGCAGGCTGCACGTGAAGTAGAGAAAATCACATGTATGGCTGCACTTTACAGTATTCTATGCAATGTTCTTGCATAACTGCTCGTCCAGCACTCGCCAGTCTCCGTGTGTCTGCAGGTACCCCAGGCTTAGCGCGCCTAGGTGCACCAGTGCATCGCTCACACTCACACCCCACTGGCAATTTTGAGACACCGAATCCCTTTAGCTGCATGCTTTTGAACTGCAAGAGCAAATCCGAGTAGTGAGCAAAATGCCACAGAAATGTGAGGAGATGCAAGGGCCTCACACACAGAGGCTGGAGTTAAATGGCTGCCAAACGGGCTCTCGACCGAACTATATATCATCAATGAACGTCAGAACTGCTGTACCGTGCTCTTATTGAAACAATTTGCATCTACATACTGTAAATGAAATTTACATTAAATAATTGTGTCCTGAGCCAAACTGTAAGAGATACATTGTACAACATATAAATCAACACACCTCTAGCGTCATTTTGTACAACAAGTCCTGCTTTATGCAGATGACCTAGTTTGGTTGTTGGTTGCATAACAAGAGATGTTCAACAACCTGGCAACTCTGCCGGAGCAATTCTCCACTCTCAGAATTTAAAATATAAAAATTTGGGAAAAAAGTAAAATTGGATTTGTAAAAAAATTTTTTGAAAAAGTCAAAATTTTAAACATTGGTATCTCAAAAAAATACATTTTTGCTAAATATTTTGGAGGCTGTGTCCTGGGCTGGGTTGGAGCTCTAGCTGGGGTTGTTCCCTGCCTTGTGCCCAAAGCCTCTAGGATAGGCTCCGGGACTGGCCTCTGAGACAGGCCTCTGGGACAGGCTCCAGGGTAGGCCTCTGGGATAGACTCCGGGATAGGCCTCCTGGGATAGACTCTGGGATAGGCTCCAGGATAGGCCTCTGAGATCAGCCTCTGGGATAGGCTCTGGGATAGACTCCGGTATATGCCTCTGGGATAGGCCTCCGGGACAGGCCTCCGGGATAGGCCTCTGGAATAGGGCTCCGGGATTGACTCCGGGATAGGCCTCTAGGATAGGCCTTTGGGATAGGCCCCCGGGACAGGCCTCCGGAATAGGCTCCGGGATAGACTCCCGGATAAGTTAATAGATGGATGGATGGATTTTGGTGGTAGTTATTTTTCTCTTGTCCTTTTCATTAACCAAAAATATGATTAAACTGGTCATTTTTGTGTCAAGTTCAGGTAAATATTCCGGTTTCCTTTGATAAGGAATCCATTTACTTTGCTATACTGCCATTTTAATGGCCTTGGCTCACACCAAAGTTCAAAGGCGTCACAGGAAACAATGTGGCTTCTTGAAGAATGGTGAAGCTGAATTGCTGAATTCTCAGACGCTGATTCATTATTCTCCAGTTTCATTACTGGTTCATACTGACCACCCATATTTCCTACCTTTTCATTATCGATTTTGCCACTCTGGTATTAAATCACCGGGAAAATATCTCGTTTGCATGTCCTGTCTGTTTCATAGACTATTCGATTTTTTTCGTTGTCCGCATCAGTTTTGGGGGCAAAAGCCTGTATATCAGGGGTAGGCGGCCCTGATCCTGGAGTGTCAGAATCCAGCCGGGTTTCTATCCTGCCTGGTCTCTGATGAATCACGCCTGATCTCAGGCAGATAGTAACTTATAGGGTAGGATGGATAACATGCTGGATCCTGGCACTGCATGTTCTGGCTGCCTATCCTGCTGTATGACTTCGACTGCAGTTTTTTATCCAATATTTCCAAAGTCCTTCTTGACTGTAAAAATTGCACGTTGTTCTATCTCAGTCCATTTAAGTTCGCCGCCTAAGATGGTGACTTGCAAGCAATTAATTTCTACCCATTTCACCTCACCCAGTCTTATTTGCCTCATAGTCTGGGAAGGTCACATTCCAGTGGTGCTCCTCTTTTTGCAGCTGCAAAGACAATTAGACGCCTAAAAGGTATCGATCCAACGGCATTGTAAATGAAAACCACCTGCCAAAGAATCTTATCTCTGCCTTGGGTGCTTCAGGGCCCTATATTGCTGTTGTCCTTTTCTGTAAGTGGGTAATGACTGACATCTTTCAGAAAATCTTATTTTTAATGCATTTTATTGGAATTTTATTAAAAAGCGCACCACCCCATGCGTGTCCATGCACATGTCACTGAGCAATGTCCATATATGCCGCATGCATCCATGGAAGGCGAAGTGGTGCAGTGGTTAACACTGTTATCTTGTCCATCATGCATCTGGAGATCAGAGTTCAAGTCTCCGCTAGTCTGCATGTTCTTCCTGTGACGACATGGGGTTTTCTCTCACGGTCCCAAATGCTAAGGTGAGTTGCCTTTATTAAATTGTCAATGGGGTGTGAGTGTGCTCTGTGATGGTTTGGGGGTGTTTCCTGCCTATAGGCTCTCTGTGATCCTCTGTGACCTTGAATAGTGGTTGCAGAAAATGTATGGAATGGATATACACCCAGTCCCCCCCCCCAGGATAGTTTGGATTTTGTATTTGAAAACCTCAAGCACAAAGCACCTGTGCATTGCTTACCATGCCATACACAGAAAGTGGATGATAGACAAGGTGTGAGAGTTTACTCAGTTACTCCTATCCTCCTTTAAAATCAATAGGAAATCTCTAAGATGAAAATGAATTAGACAACATTTATAAATATATTACTAATATATTATTCCCAGAATAATAGAAATATATTATATAACAGTCTCTGCCATCTTTTAGGAAAAGGAAATTACAAATTTAAATTAACTTCCAGAAAAAGGCTTTGTCAGTATTAAATAATTCCTGTCATCTGGATTCAACCAGATTGAGTGTGAATTTGAACTGAATTTCTGATGCACTTGAATAACAACAGAATAATTACTGAAGTAGAAAAGCTTAAAAAAAATCCCAGATTTCTATAACACACAATGTTATGGTCATATATTCAGTTTTGAAAACACAAACTTTTATGGTAGAAAATCCAGTTAGAACACTAATAAATAAATCACAGAGATCCAAAGGAAAATAAGAATGGAAAATGCATACTACCTATAAAAAGCTACATTTGCAAATACGAGGATGCAATAAATATTTATTGTTATGCTTAGGGGTGACAAAACTAGGTTTAGGTGTGGCTCAGTAGGTTTGGGTGTGGTAAAGGTCAACTGAGAGATCCCACTGTTGGGCCCCTGAGCAAGACCTTTAACCCCCAACTGCTCCAGGCTCAGGGAAACCCTGCTCACAGACATACATGCTGCTGTGGATAAAAGTTTCTGCAAAATAAATATTAATGTCCAACAAAATCACCCTTTATAAATGCAACCAAAAACTCACACTGAAATTCCTCCACCAAAATCTGGAAGTCCATTGCCAATATCCAGGGTCTCTAGTAAATGAAGCAATCCGTTTTTATTTGGGGGGGGTCAATAAATTAATTCAGACAGTTTATTCTGAGAAAAAGAGAGCGCAATATATGACATGACAAAAGGAATATGCACACACACAGACGTAGCAGAGTTTAGAAGCACAGAAAAGATACTGAGATAATCATATCAATGCAAGCAATACCTACTATGAATTCCCATTTTGTGCATAATACAAGGTTGCCAACTCTCATGCATACTCACACTTTCAGACTCTCACGCTCACGCAAGAAATCTTACAGCAAATCTATATTATTCCATTATAAATTTAAAATTAGCTATATCAAAAGTGTTGGGATGTTTTGCAAACTCTAGAGACTATTTACAAGATAATAAAACTCTTACATACACGTAAATGCGTGTGCAGACGTGCCTCGAATGGAAAATGTCGTCCCAGCCAGCTGCCCAAAGTTGGCAGCTCCAGTAATATCAGGTGTTGGGACATTCATATTGCGCAACACATGCAGCTTTGGGGAGATCTTGTCATGCATTCATGCTTGATGCTGTTGCAGTTGCAAAATTTCACATGAACACAGAGTGCATGGGAGGTGTCCTCACAGCAGCGGCCACGCATCACACCCACACACATCGCACAGGCTCTTTGTATGCGATAATGTCTCTCTGACTGAATTCTGCCGTCTATCAGCTTGGTTTGCCTTTGTCCAGCCGTTTTCTCTGTGCTGCATGTGGTAATTATTTAAGACAATAACAGGAGGCGAAGACAGTGACCGAAGATGTAAAGCTTTGAATATATCAGTGAAATATATATAGAAAAACTTTCAGAAACAAAACGAAAATGTTAAGAAGATTTTCAGAAATGTATAGATGAATGTATAACCACAGAGTATGATCTTAACCAAAAGCTGTCAAAGTTAAACTTCTGGCTGCAAAGCCCCTCCCCAGGAATGGTCTGTGGCTTAGCAGGCTCGACCTCTGTACTTGTGATTGGAAGGTTACTGGTTTGAATCCTGTGTTTGGTAGACTTGTCATATCTCCGTTCCTCCCTCCCAGTGCCTCCAAGCCTTGCTCTCCCCTGTATACCTGAGTAGGTATAGCGGAAAGGAGATCAAGGTGGGATTTTTCCAAAGACGCATTCCTGTATAACCCCACTGGTACATTTAATCACAATCTGTAAAATGACAGCGTACAACTGGATGTATGCGATAAATGACACTAGCAATGGCTTTGCCGATGTCTGGGCTTTCACGAAATGCACAGAGTACTGCAATCTGTACGCGAAAGTAAAGATAGGTAACCGCTGCGCGCCCATTCAAACTCCTCGGCCAAGGTCGCGCGCACGGGTTGCCTGGCAGCCCAGGAATTCTGCAGTAAAGTGGGCGTGGCGCCGGCACCATCCATCTGCCAGTCACCGGCTCTTCTCTGACATGAGTGGCCGTCTCGCCTGTCGCTCCGAAACGCTTCCGCTCACTATTGGAGGCGACCGTGGTCCGTTGGGCGGGTCCGTCGGCGCGCCGTTTCTGATCTCCGGGCTGTAGGGAGTGCGCGTACGCATACTCGCTGGCTCTTCTTCCTCGGGCAGAGTGGTGCGGAGGAGAAAAAGGGGGTGCAGCTGCTGATTGCAGCGCCGCGGAGGGAGACCACAATTAAAAACCAAATCAGGCGACACGGCTCCGTTTTCCAACGGTATTATTTCGACAGCCGCAGATCGACTAGTGAGACACCTGCATCTTCGCTAGCTACCCCGCCTGTTATTATACTATTAGAATAAAACACAAATATTTCTCAATTTGGATAAAACCTCCCAGAGGCGCTAAATGTCAGGCTCGTTGTCTTTTCACGTATCCCCATATTAATTCTGACACTATTTTGATACGGTATATTTTATTATTATTTTTTGTAACCGTCGTATTCTTTTTTCCTTCAAGAAAAAAACATAAATTGAGCAGGGAACTGTTATTTTCTTCCATCATTTTTAAGTGTGCAGAGCAAAAACAACCGTTTCATCAGCTGAAGGAAAGCGACAAGCATCGCCAGTATGGGGGTAAGACAGTCGTTTCGTCTATGTGCTTTAATATAATATAAACGCGCTTTTTACCAAGTCTGAAATCAGATGTCTTTCTGGACAGGTGGGGTGCCTCAGTCAAAAAAAAAAAGAATGAACTAACGTACAATAAATTATGCGGGTAATGCGGATCCATTAAACGTTCAAATGTGTGACTGTGATATATGTAGTGCGTTTCGTTGTTATAACATAGGAGATCAGGTCATCACCTCCTTGTATGGTATTTCGGTATAGCACAGCTAAATGAACATTCCCTAGCTGGCGCGACTATACTGTGCAAATTGCGTCAGGTCTGTGCATGACATCGAATCACCCACCCAGGCGTCATAATGCGGCTGCTGGCTGAAAAGATGTGCGATTTTATTTCTCTCGCTTTGTCACAGCTGTGTCACTCATATTACTCTGCTTATTGTACGTGTGCAGGTGTACTGTTAATGAGAAAGGCCATTTTAATACTGTAAGGTTTGTATTTTTATAGCATTTTGTATCTATTACGAAGAAACTGTATAGAAAATGTCTTTGATTGTTTTCCCCAAAACAAAATACAAAAAATCATGCATATTTAATATCATGATGTTTTGGTTCATTTATATGGGGTGAAAACGCGGTTGTGCGTAAAATACGCATCTGATAATGTGACAATTAATTTTCAGCCCTTAATATGATGCGATGCTTGCCATACATTTTCCCCGTTTTTAACTCCCCCTGGCTGTACAATGCTTCCTACGTTTCGATAGTTCACGGCTGCATTTACACCTATCGGCAGCCGAACATGAGGACGTTTGGACTGAATTGCTTGAAAAAGCTTAAAAATCATCCAGCACTAGTTATACTGAAAATCGGTGTATCCCCAATTCATACCACTAGAGACACCAACAATTAGCCCTAAATCATGCGTATTCCTTTTTGGGTCTCGGCCAATAGACTTTAATTTAGTTGTAGCAACTGTTATGCATTTTACATAGGCGTGGCAACGTGCGAGCGCAAATAATTATTTTATACTGAATTCTGCTGGTGGACTCTTTGCCTAACCTTAGCAAAACAATCCTTTCACATGCATTTTGAAGGCTGCAGTGAGCCCTATACTGTGGAGATCGCTGCTGGATTTGTATAGATTTGGTGTCATCCTGATTATTGAGAGGGAATCACCCATCGTTTGATTTATGCTTTAAATGTGGGCGTGGCCCGAATAGGAAATTCCCCAGTAAGAAATGTGATAGGGCAAATCTATGCCAGAGGCAGAAGGATAGACCATAGCTCTCTCCGGGGTCCTGAGAGAATGAACCTGCCCTCCCCGTATGGTGGTACAGCCCACCGCATATCAGTTTGCCACAGTGGTATTTGTAGGCTGTTTTTGCTCTGTTTACTGTTAATATCGCACTTCCTTTTGCCACATATAAGCATATACCGAATGCATATACGTATGTTCAAAACAAAAATTTGACTAATGCATTTCAGCCGAGGGACATGGATTTTTACTTACATAACTATAGCCTGTTATACTGTGTTGTATTACTGTTATAAGCAATGATTCGTATAATCTGTTTTACCTGGTCATTTGTAATTGGGTTAAAATCTTGTGAATTACCTCATTAAACAAAGCCTTAAAGTCCTTTGAACTAGACTGCAAATATGTGCATGTTTATTTATAAGCAAATAAAATGATTTGTAAATGATCTTCCAAAACCTTGATATTGTCTGTCAAGGTGTCAGCTTGGCTATTTCAAAACCTCTCGTAACATTTACAGTAACTGTCCCATACACCAGTGCCATAAGCAGACTTTGTTTGGCTAACCAATAGCTGATCTAGCTCAGTTATTTAATAAAATAATTAAATTTGATGAATACGTGGAATGGCTGAGGTGCCCCTTAAGGGAGGTTTGGGAACCAAAGTGGCGTTCTAGCTAAGCAGGATGAGACAGGGTCCACACCCAGACCAGGTACACTCTATCAGAGATTATTTCCCAGCACAATTTGCTGACCTCAGCAGACGCCATTTTGAGGGGAAACAGTCATTAGATGTATGGAAGACTAAGCAGAGGAGCTACACAGATACGTAACTAATAGCAGGTAGAGGGCAGTAATGTGCCTTAACAGCTTGAACGGTCTTTTCCTTTTCTGTTGTGGTGAGCTGCATTAAGGCACTAATGATGTCTGCTGGGTAATGGCTGGCGCCCGTGTGGCAGATGTGCCCGTTTGCTGTAGTGCATGGGTTGCGCGGCCTGATACGACCCGTCAGAGCGTCACCTCGCTTTATCGGCCTATAGCTGCCAGCCGCGGTGTGCCGTGCAGTCACAAGCAAGACTACCCGCCAGCATGTTTGTAGCACATATACCTTAACTCTGTGAATGGTCCTTGGATTGTATGAGCTCTTTGTCACTGATTATGCGCGTGTCTCTGTGTCTGTTAGAGACAGAGAGCGATTGAGAGCAAAGGAAAGAGTGTGTTGTGAGGTTCGCCTTCCACACACAGCAGGCGTGTTTAGTGTGTTAATTCCCGGTGCCTGACCTTAATCCCCGCAGAGCTCATTGGCTAGAGGCTACAAAGACTCACACACGTCCATTATAATTACAGTAATAACTGGACACGGACACCCGTCCGAGACCACCCACATAAACATCCCAGCACTCAGGCAAGCAGACACATACGCTCACACAGACACACACAGATCTCTAAAATGCCAACTCACTTGGGCCGTATGACTTATGTATCTAGGTTTTTTTTTTCCTGTTTTGATATCATATGAAGAGTAGCGGCCATTAGTAACATTATCATCCGTAGGAATGTAATGAAAAACCATGTGTTCATGATACTGCTGCTATTCAAAACCCTCAGATAGGGAGCCATTGAAAATGTGACAAAGCCATCAGATCAATACCTCAGTTGCATCACTATTAAAAACGGACAGGGTGCTGCATGTTACTGTAGCATTTTTTCATATTCAAATATTATGATTATCAGTTGTCTCTGACGGAATGATGCAATGCAACTATACACACAGACTTGTTTTGTTGATACAATCCATATAAACTGTACCTAGGCAGAATTACTAAATGTTTAAGCTAACTGTATATTTTTGTACTATATAACATGAATATAGACACGTGTTGTGACACCCTAAACCATCCGGGGAGTTAACATTGTATTAAGATGAAGGGGTTCCATACAAAAGCATCCTATATACAGAAGTTTCTCAGCCCCAGTACTTTGGAACCTCGAAACAGCCCATATTTTTGCCTCCTCCCAACTCCCAACACACCTGTGTTGAGAAACATTGCTTTATACCATTAAAAAATAATTTATATAATTCATGCATGAAATCATAACCTTTTAATGCCTTTGTACATATGATCTGATCCAGTTGAGTATTTCAGGGTTATGAGAGTGAAAGGGACCAACAGATCGTAGTTTTGGAGTGAGCAAGAGGAGGCTACACTTTCTGATTATGTGCAATATGTGGAGAGAGAGGATTCAGTAGGCATGGTTCTGTAACGGCCACGGAGGTCACTGTCCATGGTTATGGAATAAGAGAGGAGACTTCTCTCCATGGTTTTGGAGCGAGTGCAAAGAAAGCACTGATAGTGGTTTTGGAGTGAGTAAGAGGGGAGTAAGAGTAATGATGAAGGAATTGGAGTTAAAGAGGAGAGATGATGGAGGTGAGAGAGAAGTGATGATGAGTAAAAGAGGACGAATGGTGGAGGTGTTGGAGTTAAAAGGTGTGTGACCAGGAACGGCTCGTGTCCGTAGTTCTAGAGTGTGAGGGAGGAGGCAGCCAGTGAGGGATCAGTGGACGGCTCGATGCAGTGCGTGAAACCCATCCTTGCATTCTGATCATATCCGTTTGTATGTTTAATGAGGCTGACAGTGCAGTGCAACCGACATGGGTGATGGTAACTGTTCCCGCTGCTCCATGCTGTCTTCTCTGCCCCACAGTTTGGTCGCTCAGACAATTACCATGAGGACACCACGCAGGATGGTGATGACAAGGACTCTCCCAAGAAGAAGCCCAAGACCAAGGACTTGGACGACTTGAAGAAGGAGGTCCCTCTGGTGAGTTCCTAACACAGTGTCCTTTATGTTCTGGCTCCCCCAGGGCATGCCACCTTAACTGAAGGTCTCTCTGCTTGCCCTCAGACCGAGCACAAGATGTCTGTGGAGGAGGTGTGTCGGAAATACAACACGGACATTGTGCAGGTGAGCGTTGCGCTACAGAGCAGGGTGACCACTCACACCGGCCATGGAAAGTAACGTACTCGTCACTTGGAGATTTAATATTGTCACGAGGTCATGCATGGATTTGACATATGTGCAGTGTGATGCAGTGCCTGGGGCTTTGTGGTGGCTGTCAGCAGCACCGCGGTCCCCATACATACATATTATATACCCACGAATCCTCTCTGCCCTCCCCAAAGGGCCTGACCAATGCCCGAGCAGCGGAGTATCTAGCCCGGGACGGGCCCAATGCCCTCACCCCGCCCCCCACCACCCCGGAGTGGGTCAAGTTCTGCCGGCAGCTGTTTGGTGGCTTCTCCATCCTGCTGTGGACCGGAGCCATCCTCTGCTTCTTGGCCTATGCCATCCAGGCAGCCACAGAGGACGAGCCGGCTGGGGACAACGTAAGTGAGACGGACAGGACCACCTTGAGGAGGCGTGGCCGATATTGGAGGGGGGGGGGGGGGGGGGGGAAATGCGTGGGGGGGTTTTCGGGGGGTGGGAGCAGTAAGGGTCGGTGTGGCGGGGGGGGAGGGCGCTGTGGGGGTTTGGGATGGGGAAACGGGGGGCTGAGTGATC
>JAODKE010000051.1:16989321-17000323 GCA_026779605.1 Mormyrus hasselquistii
CACACTCACTCTGCTCTATACTTCTCATCACTGCAAGTTCGTTCATTTTATGATATCATATATACTGAACATTGCACAGTTACTTTATTATGTACTATATTATCAAGTGTACACTGCTGTCATGCCCTTCAGTCTGTATGTTTCTGCCTCCCTTACTTTTTCATGTATTTGTTAAATATCACAGAGCCCCCGGTTAAATGTTGTGGACAGTGACATTCAACACTCATTTGTTTGTGCTGCTCTCTTACACACACATGTCCCCACCTCTGTCCACCGGCACCCAATGACATTTGTAACCTACCAGAAACCCAAAGGCCTTTTATCTACTTTTTGTTTGCTGTCAGTTTGTTTACATGCAATTCCATCACACCAGTTACATTACAGTTACATTACAGTTACATTACAGTGTATTTATGTTGTTTGTTTCTCACCTTTTTGTCCCAATGAGCAGATGCAGCCGGACCAGGCCAGTCCCACGGTATCCAGCCCAGTTCAGAAGCTGCCCTCCTCCAGGCTGACCGAGCAAGGCGGTACAGACCAAGTCCGGCAGAACTGGGCCAGCAGGCCGAGCAGCACCGTGTCCACACCCCTCATCCGCTACCAGTGCGGCGACTGCGGCTCTCTCTTTGAGTCCCTGGGTCAGTGGCAGCAGCACCGCAAGCTGAGACACTGCGCAGAGCCCCCGACAGGGCCTGGGGGGCGTGCGCCAGGGCTGGGGCAGCAGCAGGGGGACCTCAGACAGGAGGAGCAGGTGAAGCCAGAGCCCAGAGAACCAGCACCAAAGGCAGCTGAGACCCCCGGGAGGGAGGAAAGTATGGACCTGAAACATGAGACAGACCATGCCAAAGACAGCTTCATCAGTCGGGACCATTCCTATGTGCCCCACACTGGGGAGGGGGCAGAAAGGGGGGTAGAGAAGGAGAGAGAGGGGGAGGGACAAGGTGGACAGGCAGAGGAGGAGAGAGAGGGGGAGGTACAAGGTAGACAGGCAGAGGAGGAGAGAGAAGGGGAGGTACAAGGTAGACAGGCAGAGGAGGAGAGAGACGGGGAGGGACATGATGGACAAGCAGAAGGGGCTGAAGCCAGGTCTTCTGTTACTGGTGAGGAGGTCCTGGAGCAAGGTGCGAAGACTGTGCCAGTCCATGGAGAAGCAGCAGGACGAGGAGGAGGCGAGCCCCCCTGCAGTTCAGGCGGAGGACCCACACACGTCCAGAAGGGCTGCACCGCTGTAGAAGAGCAAAAGCGAAAGAGCAGCGAGCTCCCACTGCCACCCACGGCCGTGCCCGCTGTACCAGGGCAGAGCTTTCTGTGCATGGGCTGTGGGTCCGGCTTCAGCTCAGAGCCTGCCCTGATAGCGCACCGAAAGACACGTCATGGCCTGGAGGGGGCGCTGCACTGCTGCTCGGTTTGCGGGGAGAGCTTCATGAGCACCACCTTGTTCCTGTATCACCGGCGACAGCACCGAGAGCAAAGGGCATCCAGCACTCCGCCAGCGGCCCCGTTGGCATCCTCCTCAGCTGATAGGAGCGGCTCAGAGCTCAGCGTGTGCTCCAAGAGGGCACAAGGTGAGAACGTAACTTACTGTGTCACATCCCTGCCCCGAGTGGAGAGGGCATCGGAGAGGGCAACGCCAGACCACTGTTCTGATGCTGTTAACCCTTTCTCGTTTATGTATGCAGCAACAGAGGACTGTGCAGGAGTGCTTCCTTGCCAGCAGGGGGCAGGTGACTGCTCTCCCGCAGGGTTATCTCCACCACGGTCCATGGCCCCCTCCCCCCCGTGCCTCGCAGACAGCCCCGCCTCCCCGCCAAGTGAGGCTGCCCCCCTCGTGTGCCCCACCTGTGGGCGTGGCTTCGGCCGGCGCTGCCACCTCCGTGCCCACCTGCTGAGCCACACCGGCGAGAAGCGCTTCAGCTGCGACTCCTGCCCCCGGGCATTCTCCTATAGCAGCAACCTGGCACGCCATCGCCGTGCCCACCAGGCCGCCCCCCACGTCGGTGGGCAGGGGCCAGGCTCTCGCGGAAATGGGGCGGCACTCCTGCTGCCCCACGCCTGCATGGAGTGCCCCTCTCGTTTCAAGACGCGTGCCCAGCTGTTACTACACAGGTACCACCTGCGGTATCCCATCCCAGCAGTGGCGCTCCTGCGCGTGTCCTGTGCTTCTGCTATAGCATGATGGTGACGTAAGACAGTGAGACGCGGTGTGATGTACAGTAACGCAGTCCCTCTGCCCTCCTGCCCCCCCAGACGCACACACGCCGGGGGGCTCCCGTTCTCCTGCAAGGCTTGTGGACTCTCCTTTCTGCGCAGGAAACAGCTGCAGCTGCACTTGCTGACACACCCAGGTGCTGCTTCCCTTTGTGTTTCTGAATATCTGTCATGTCTGTTTCCATCCATCCACCTGGGTCTGGTTCGGGGGGCAGCAGTATAAGCAGCCACCTCCCTCTCACCAGCCCACCTCCTCCAGCTCCTCCGGAGCCAAGGTCTTCCCAGACCAGCTGAGAGATATAATCTCTTCAGCATGTCCTGGGTCTTCCCCGGGGTCTCCTCCTGGTTGGACATGCCCAAAACACCTCCCCAGGGACCTGTCCAGGGGGGATCCTAGATAGCTGTTCAAACCACCTCGACTGGCTCCTTTCAATGTGGAGGAGCAGCAGCTCTACTTTGAGCTCCTCCTGAATGTTTGACCTCCTCACCCTCTCTAAGGCTGAGCCCCGACACCCAGCAGAGGGAACTCATTTCTGCTGCTTGTATCCACAATCTCATTCTTTTGGTCACTACCTAAAGCTCACGACCACAGGTGAGATTGCCTTCCAGTTCAGCTCCCTTTTTACCACGACGGAACAGGACAACATCCGCTTTAGTGGCAACGCCGCACCGATCTGTCTGCCGATCTCCCACTCCCTTGTTCCCTCACTCGTGAACGAAACCCCAAGGAACTTAAGCTCCTCTGCTTGAGGCAGTAACTCCTCCCCCCTCAGGGAGGACAATCCACCCTTTTCCGGTCGAGAACCACGGCTTCAGACTTGGAGGTGCTGGTCCTCATCCTGGCCGCTTCACACTCAGCTGCACCCCCCCCCCCCCATCACTTGCTGCAGGTCACAGCCCAAAGTGCTCCTTCTGCCGCATGACCGTATCCCTATTCGAGGTCAATGACGTACCACCCCTGCTGTAAACAGCATGGGCTAAAGCCCTGCAAATGCCTCTTGAGTTGGCTGAGGAGCCAGGATCTCTTTGAAAGTCATTCTCCTTGGCCTCACTCAGCTGTAGAGGCCCAGAACATGGTCGTTTCAGCCTCAGGGTCTCCAGCCTCCCTCGGAACGTATGTAAACTTATGCCAGAGGTACAAGCTAAAGATCTGCCAGACCGGGGCCTCTGTCAGGCACTCCTAGTACACCCTCACGACACGTTTGGGTCTAACAGGTCCGCCTTATGGAATGACTTTGACTAGAGCAGATCACCACTTGGAATCACCCTTCCCGGTTTTGCTGTTGTCACTAACATGAGCATTAAAAATTCTCTCTTCTCCGCAGCAGGAGTCCTGTCATGTCACCGCTGCATGGCCCAGTTTCCCGCTCAGTCTGAGCTGGTCGATCATATGCAGAGCTGTGACCAGGGTGGGGGTCTGGGGCGGCCCCGGGGTCGGAACGGGGGTCAACTGGAGTGTGAGATGTGTGGGCACCGCTGTGTGACCCCAGAGGGGCTGGACCTGCACCGCCTGTCGCACTCGGGCCAGACACCCCTTCGCTGCCCCTTCCCCACCTGCCGCCGCCGCTTTCTCGCCAGCGCCACCTTAGAGGAGCACGTCCTCACACACTGCGAGTCCCCTTCAGACCCCAGCTCCTCCAAGCCACGGCCCTTCCACTGCGAGCACTGCGGGAAGGACTTCACCACGGCGTCCTCTCTGAGCGTGCATCTGAGGATCCACACGGGGGAGAGACCGTACCAGGTGAGGGCGCTTCGTGTGTGAACATCTGTCTCCGGTCTGGATAAGGAGGAGTTGGCCTTTTAAGTCCTGCTGCTTCTTCACTCCTGTTCTGCCCTGCTCTGCACTCTTTTTCATTTGTCTCTCTCATGGCCGCCGTGTCACTGACCGCACTCATCTATTTTCTTCCCCCATCGCATCTTCACCTGTCACTGGTCCTGCTGCTCATATTGTCACCTCCTTGCTCCCCCACCTGCTCCTAGTGCTCCCAGTGCGGGAAGCGCTTCCGGCAAATCCCCCACCTCCGCGACCACGAGCGGCTGCACAGTGGGGCGCGTCCCTTTAGCTGCGCCGTGTGTGGGAAGAGCTTCGTGCTGGCAGCGCGTCTGGTGGAACACGCCCGCACGCACAGCGGCGAGAAGCCCTACACCTGCCCGCTGTGCCCGCGCGCCTTCCGCTCCCTCTCCAATCTGGGCAAGCATCGCAAGACCCACGGCAGGAGCCCCGCGCCCCAGGAAGAAGGCCAGGCGGCCGTACACACCATCCTGCTGGTGCAGGCCGCTCCATCGGGCCCGGAGGGTTCCGAACAGCTCTGTCTCACGCAGGCGGACCCTCCCGTCGGCCCCACCTCGTCCCCCCCGTTGCTGCTCCTGGCGCCCTCCATCCAGGGGAGCAAAGACATGGAAGGAGACGTGATCCCCATCGTCCAGCACGCCATCGAGGTCATCGTGGAGGAGACTGTGTAGAGCGGAGCCGGCATTGGCACGTGGAGTGAAGGGGGCCATACAAAGCATGGCAGGAATAAGTGTGATTACAGATAGTGGGAGTGTATGCAGAGTGGCAGGCTGTCGCATATGCTTTTAAATGACTGTGTGAAGAAGCGAAAGCGATTCACAGCTTTGGAGCTCACAGGCTGTAAATCTGTCCTATTTATTTTAATAAAAAGCTTAATCCTTTGATGCAGTCCGTCTCCCACTTGGACGGAAAGTGGCACGACGGACAGTCGGTCTCGTGGCTTTTTGTTTTAATTACAAAAGTGGCACCTCAGATCCTTTTTGGCTTTGACTGTTACATCATCACGATTGCAATTAAAATAATAATAACAAACAAACAGTGCTTCCAGTAATGTTATTCTTACGCTGCTGTCTGTAGCTACGCTGTCCATGGTGTGGGCAGCACACGTCCCTGAAGATCTTCGAAGGCCAGGGTTTGGTGCTGGGTTGCAGCTCTGGACTGTCCTTGACATCGGTCATGAGTTTCCCACTGTCCATGGGTGACTGGGCCCATCTCTGCCATTTTCTGTTATCATACTAGGGGTAAACAAATCCTATCTGGAGTGATGCCCTGCAGACCCAAGCCAGGCTACTTGTCCTGAGTGCCTCTGTGGACCGAGCTCAAGCCCCGTGCAGCTGATGCAGAACCAACGTGATCAGCCCCGGCTGATGTGCCTTGATGGGCACACTGCACGCTAGTCAGTGTCAGAGAGCGAGACACTGCACGCTAGCCAGTGTCAGAGAGCGAGACACTGCACGCTAGCCAGTGTCAGAGAGCGAGACACTGCACGCTAGCCAGTGCCAGAAACTGAGCAAAATGCCGGCATTCCAGAAGAGCTCCTGAGAAGTGTTTGGCTATAGATCCACTACAGCTCAAATGCCATACTTATATTAATTATAGTGTTTTCACAGATGTGATTAGCTTAATATTCATAGGCTGCATAGTGCAGATGAGTTAGCAGAACTGGCTAGCTGACTGTGCCCAGTTGGAATAGTGCTGTTTTTCTCTAAACTAAAACATTTGCCTTTTCGCCTGTGCTAGTAGTTAAGAGCTACAGGCGCATACGGTGATACAGGACAGTGATACATTCTAACAGGCATTTGTTTTATGCTGTAAAGTGTCCCGGTTCTTGCCTGCTCTGTGTCTATGGAGCTTGCATGTTCTCCCTGTCTCTTCACATTTCCAGTAGGCGCTCCAGTTTCTTCCTGCAGAACAAAGACTTAACTGGCACGAATTAAATATGTGTATGTGGGTGCGTGTGCTCTGCAGTGGACTGGCATCCCACCCATGGCACACTCTAACCCTGTGCCATGTGCCTGGCATGGACTCCCGGCCCTCCTGGGATCCTGACCTCTGAACTTTGAGCAGGATGACCTGTCTGACAGTCAGCGTTGCCTTCCATTGGCTCACAGGTATGGAATGTTTTTGCTGTATTTCAGCCAATCTAAGGTAAGGTAAGGAACATGCAGTGAATACAGTGCACTGCCACACTCACCACATGACAAACCTTCTCAGGTATGAGAACCTGAGTGCAGCCATGTGGCAGGTGATACCTCAGCACCAAATGGACCAGTGTGAGTTTTTTTCCGGCGCTGTACTCCTTACCTGCCAGTCTAAAGCATTGCCACCACATGATGGAAATTCTGCTCTGTGCAATCCCACCTCAGTTCCAATTGTCATGTAGAATTGCATTAAATATCTAATAATTATGCAACCTACTCATGATAGGCAGATAAATACACAGGTTACAAGTTTAACATGCATGTCATCATTCGAAACAGTTGCACATTTTGCTTTAAAATGCTGCGAATACTACAGTTTAATGCAAAGGATGCACTTCTGGACTTGAGTATAATGATGATGATTTCCATCCCAGTTCTAGAGACGTCCTTCAGTGGAAATGCTCACTATTTATGAAGCTATTAACCTCTGAAGTGTTACTGTGTTCCTCAAGAGTCTAGCCATGAAATTCTGATAAGGTGTCTGAAATATTTTAAAATCCCGGCAGTCACGCTTTTTTTCCGTAGCCTGTAAACTCTCACAATGTAATTTTAAATTACCACAGAGTGTGTGCGTTTTATTATAAATGTCTGAAGATGACAGCTGTGCACCAGCTGAGTAATCACACAGCAAAGGCTTTTAAAAACCCTGCGTGGTGTCTTTCCAAGATGGTCAGGAAGGCGAGATGTGGACCATCATCATTTTTTCGTTCCATGTAAATGAGGCCCCGCCCCCTTTGACTGGGTGTCTGTGATCATCCCTCTGCTCAAAACAAATCCCTAATAACTCACTTGCATATCCTGCCCTGCTTTGCCAGATGAGCAGTTGTTCACATCTTGAATCCAGGAAAGATTCATCAAGATTCATTCACCGTTTTCGGGATCTAGTAGGTTATTCCTTGGATGGTGAAAAGAGCCACTGGCCAAGTGCATTAATGGAAATTTACTCCAGAAATGCTAATTTATGGGCAGGGAGGAAGGCAGGGATGTGGAGCTGTGGAATAGTATGGAGGGAGGAGGAGGAAGTTAATGTGGAACAGAACGGGACGGAGGTGGCTTTGGGGTTTGTTTACTCCGCAGCTCTGGGGCCAGTCGGCTGCTGCGTCTCAGCCAGCTGGACGGCTGCAGCCAGCAGGGCTTAGTGGTGCCGGGGCTGAAATCCCCTGTGGAAGGCTGGAGATGAAGAGCAGGAGCGACGCCTGCGTCAGCATGGCCACCTGCACTCCCAGAAGAAGCTACAGCCCGCGTACAAACATTAATGTTCCTCCAGCGGTTCCATTTCTGTACCTCGAAAGGTACATTTACCTACAGGTAGGGTACACCTAGACCCCTGAGGGTGCAGCCCCAGAAACGAGTAACTGTACCCTCAAAGGTACAAATTGGTGCTTTTTTTTCCTGACTGCGGGATCACAGCCCACACTGAAACACAGCCTGCGGGAGCAGAAAAAGAAGAGCGGGCTTTGGGTCTCAGGATCCCGTCAAAGAGAGCAGAGCACAACACAGACACTCATACTCACCTGCGGCCCAAATGATCTTTTGTAGAAAATATCTAGTTGGTAAATATATGCAGTTGTTGTGCATGTACCGAAGGTACTAAGTCTGACTTGGCAAATTAAAGAAAGTTTTCTACCTGATGAGGAATTTGACACCTTCAGGTCATCGATATGATGACTGTCACCAAGCATGGAATTGTAACATTGTTACTTAGTCAGAATGAAGTGATATTTGCAGCACCCAAAATGATGTTACAGCCAGACTTTCCATTGCCAAATCCAGCTGTTTGTATTTATTTGGATATACTTGAATGCCTATTTGATTATGAAACAATTTTTGCAGCTGACCCACTTAGGCAGCCCCCTTTTACTGAACTAGGTCTCGGTGTGGCGTTCTCCTGGATTGGCGGCATGAGGTACCTCAGCGACGTCAGTCTGCGCTGAGACGGGTGACTCACGGTCTGGGTAGTGCGGCATATGCTCCCTGCCGAGTGCCTCCTCGTTTGCGCCGCTGGGGGGGCTCCTGCGTCACAGAGCCCCGTCATCGATGGCATCGTGTGTCCGCCGGCCATAAAAAGCCACAGAAGCTGGTCAGGGCCACACCAGTCACTCCCTAATGCTCCTCCATCAAATGCAATTCCTCCCTCCCCTTCAGTGCCACCTTTTCTAGACAGTGCTGCCCCCTTTTCCCAGTGGCCTATGACCAGTGTAATGCTGGTGTTGGTTTGGTGCTGGTGTTGGTCTTTTGAGGACCTTGTTATTTTGGCAGAAGTGACATTTTCCATGGCTTGTGAGAGCAAGACTGAATCATTAAAGGAGCATTTCCACCACACCAGGTAATCATGCTCACGTTTCGACCTAGAAAACCAATCAGGCCCAACGGGTGCTCAGTCTGGAACAAGGTCACCTGTAGTCAGATCTTGGCCTCCCAGCACCATGTTATGAACCCTGGTTAATGTAAGGGCTTCAGAACCCAGTGCTCCTCAGTTTCTGAACTTCGGCTAATCTGAGAAGTCCAGAATTGCATATTTCATTCTCTGTTCCCCAATGGTGGGCCATATTGGTTTGGAGTCTGTGGTGAGTGCAAATCTGAACACATTCGCTGATGTTCTGTGACATGGTTGATCATCCAGTAGCTATTCAGAGGGTGGAAAGATGGCTGTTTGATTTGCACCAGGATTCCAAGGTAGTTGCAGACTCTAGCAGCAGATGGGATTCAAGAGCATTTCTCACAGCATTCCATCATGAAGTTGGATGAGCTCACTGGTCGAGAGTGGGAGTGAGAGTGGGAGTCCAGCCTGGAAAACACAGAACTATAGCCACTCAAGTTGACAGCCAGGTTTGAGAGCGAACATCAAACTGCCAGGTCAGCTCACAGCTGATTTTCCCATGGTCATCTTATCCTGGTGTCTCTTCTGCTGAGGAGCTAATTCAACTGGTGCTTCTCATGCGGATTTTCTGGTCATCTGTATGGCCAGAGCATCACAGAGGACTTTGCCCTACTGAATGACATTTCCTTGTGAACCATTTCCTAGGTACCCATGCCCGACCTTTTTGAAAATAGTTTGCTTCAGAGCATTTGTGGATTCAGATGGCAGCTTTCCTAATATGAGGTCAGCACAGAAAATGTGCATTTCTATAGAGAAGCTATCCTGTGCACCAGAGGGCTCAATGCAACCCCTTTGCTTCTGCACTTATACAACATTCAATCAAACCTCTCCCGCTTACCAGGCAGGATCACAAGGAGACCATCTCCTTGTGTCTCACTGAGTTATCCTGAGACCCTCTGATCCTCAGTTACCCCCCGATTGTGGCTTCAGAACTACCATGACCACTGTTTCTCTTGCCTGTTGGAGTCTTGCCTGTCTTTGAACTCACTCTCTCATGATTTGACACATGTGCTCTCTGGATATCATGACTTGAGTGAAGAGTTCAGTAAACAGCAAATTTCTGTTCTACTGCCTCAAAGACGTTTTGATGTGTGTTAGATCTGCTTCCTAGTACTGTACCCTCAGAGCTAGTTTATATTCCCTGTCTGCTTCCAAACCAGCGGCTATGGAAGAGTATATGCATGATTTATTAAGGGTTTATTCGCCTCTTTCCCTTCTCCACCAAAGTAAGGCTTTTCTTTCTAGTTAAGAAGGATGTTGGTCTCTCCCCTGCTCCCGATAGGTGCTTTCACAGTGAGGTTCCAGAACTTGCTCCCGTTTACAAATACCGGGGCGGTCTCCACCTGGAACTTCTGTGTCACTTTCCCACTGCAAGGAACAGGACCTGGACCCTTACGCGAAATAAGCGTGGGAGACGCAAAACACTTGTAGGTTAAACTTCACCGCCAATGCCAAAAAATAGAGGACAAACGACTTGTTTTGTTGATTATTGAGGGGGTTGATCGTCACCATAAAGGGACACAGCCTTTTATTTATATTTTACTTTTATATGACGTTTATAATTCTTGTTAAATCAATAAATTTAGTTTTGTTTAAAAATTATAGAATGTGCTTTCGCTTTTCAATTTTTTTTTTTCACAACAGCAGCATTTTAATTATTAGTCAATTAATAGTTTGTACTTGAAGTGTCAATACAAAGGAAAACAATTTTTTTTGACGAAAAATAAGTTGCTGCAAAGTCTTCTATTTTCAAATTTTTTTTTCATGAATTGTCTGTTGAAAATATGCCTTGCTACCTGTTTTTACATGTATTTTTCATCTTTCCTTGTGGTGTTCTACATAGATCACAGGTCAGTTTCTTCTTAAATGCATTTTCATTTTTTAAGTCATCTCCAATCATTGCATATAATTATTTAATTCCTGCAAGTGACAAGCATTAGTGTGACGATTAATGTAAAGTGAATGGTACTTCAGCAGAATGCTCCTCTGAGTTTGGACTGCATTTACACCAGTAATATAACGGGATGCTCCACTGAGCTACAGGAAATGAAGATTCCCAGCTGTTCCACTTGTTTTGCGTATTCATGCCTTTATTCTTCTGTGAGGAAACTTGTGTGAAAGTGCTGGCTCAGTGTGAGTCTCCCCAAAAGAGGCTCAGTACTGGCCTCAGTGTGGGTCTCTCCAGAACAGGCTCAGTGCTGGCCTCAGTGTGGGTCTCCCCAAGAGAGGCTCAGTACTGGTCTCAGTGTGGGTCTCCCCAGAACAGGCTCAGTGCTGACCTCAGTGTGGGTCTCCCCAGGAGATGCTCAGTGCTGACCTCAGTGTGGGTCTCCCAAGGATAGGCTCAGTGCTGACCTCAGTGTGGGTCTCCCCAGGATAGGCTCAGTACTGGCCTCAGAGTGGGTCTCTCCAGAACAGGCT
>JAODKE010000051.1:17034605-17045951 GCA_026779605.1 Mormyrus hasselquistii
CCTTCAGCTTGGGCTGCGGCTGCACGGCGGCCTTCTGCGTGGGCTGCGCCTGCACGCCGGCCTTCTGCGTGGGCTGTGGCTGCACGCCGGCCTTCAGCTTGGGCTGCGGCTGCACGGCGGCCTTCTGCGTGGGCTGCGCCTGCACGCCGGCCTTCTGCGTGGGCTGTAGCTGCACGGCCTCAGTGCTTTCTGCTTCGCTACACGTTTATTCTCCAGCAGCCTGTATAATATGCATTATGCTGCACTTATCACATGTGCTGTACAGAAACTGCCAAAGCTATATTTAGCATACTATAGATAATTGGTTTACTGCTATTTCATATAATCTCTAAACTCATTATTTACACAGTTTTCAAGTGAAAATTGTGGAGTTAATGGATTGAATGGAATTTAAGAGTCTTCCATGTTTTTCCTGTGGAATAATTCCCTTACCCTGGGTTTTTATCTTTATGGCCATGAATATATTAGTGTACATATGTGTTTGAGTCTATCTTTGTGTACCTATATTAGTACCTTATTTGTTTATATTTAAAATTTATTATGGCAGCGAATGTCTATGTATTCCTGTGGAACAGTTTTCGCTGTCTGGCTCCGCCTGTTTTCCTTATTTAATTTCTCTTCTTCCCTTTTCTGTGCACCATGTAGGTTGTTCCTTGCTTCTATTGCCATAGCAGCCATCTCTTGATTTACGTTATTCTGCGATTTGTAACATGTACAATTCCCATAAAAAAACGTCAACTATTCATGGAAGACAATTATTCAAACAGTACAAAAACTGCAGCAAACATCTGAGTAACGGACGCAGTATTAGATGATGATGCCCTGGTGTGACGTAGCAGTCGGCTCATGGGAGGGGAACCTGGGAACTGGAGAAACGAAGAGACTTCCAGAGGCTTCCTGCTGGATTTGGGCAATTTCCAAACAAAAAGGTTTGGATGAATAGGAGCAGCATTTGGAGTCAGAAGGTGGCTGCTAAGGCACCTCTGCAGGTCGGCACTCTGTGCAAATCCTGTGGCTGCTGTTGCCACCACTTAGGCACTGTTGAGCCCCACTTATCCAGGCTGAAAGACCAAAGCACCTGCAACAGATACACGCAGTTCAGTTTGGCCGCGTGGTAGTTCGCATACTCATCGTATGTGAACTGGGTGTGTGCGGATTTTCCAGCTGACGTTCCTGCGTGTCGGATTTCCTGTCCGACCGCAGTCATTAGCACGCTGATGCCAGCGCTCCCCTTTGTTCTTTGTTTGTTTTTCCATCCCCTCATTCAGATTGTATATGTTTTCATTGTCCCTGTCTTATCTGCACAAAGACTCTAAATCCACCTGCATTACAGGTGGAGTACGACGGTTTGACAGGCCGAGTGGAATTCAACGGCAAAGGCCAAAGGACCAACTACACCATCAGCATTCTGGAGAAGCACAGAGGAGGTCATGAAGAGGTCAGCTGCAATGAAAACCGAAAATAGCACTCCGTAAATCTGCACTGCATGTAACAACCTGCACCAGAATTGTTTTGTTGATTATAAACTGGTGATATGAAAGTAGAAAGAATTACTGATGTCAAATTTCGAATCTTTTGAGTTTCTTTAAATGAAACATTTTATAGCGTATTACCTCCCAGGTCTTCAGTATACCCCAGATTTGTCAATTTCCCGGGCTGTTATTTAGTAGGAAGGTAGACTGTAAAATTCAAAAGACAAGCAGGCCTTCGTGCTCAGTTCTGAGGAAGTTCCTGTGGATTTTCTGCAGCATTTCCTGGTGTCCATCAAGTTTCCTCACTCCACTCTGCTTGCATAACATTTTATTACCAATCCAGTGCTCTTACCCCTTAGCTGCTACACCTTGTGTTTCATTATTGTTCATTACTGTGCGTCCCCTTGGACAAAAGTATGAGCTACATAAGTAAATGCGGATGTCCTCCTGCAATCCTGGCTACAGAATCTCACTCAGAGTAGCTGACATGCAGCGCTGAAAGCGTCTTCGCTATTGTGCTGCTGGAGGTATAACTAGCAGGCAGCTGGCGACTTGGGAGCAACCTGACAGGCCCAAAGCTTCGTGACAAGCTAAAGCCATTTGTTAGACACAGCAGAAAGGCCGCAACTCTCCAGAAAAAGCACGAGCGACTTACTGAACCCGCCAATCAAATGATAAAAAGCGTGTGACTTCTGAACGGCAGACGCACGGCGAGCGTAACGACCGCCTTCGGGACTTGGCGAAAGGCACATGTGCAAGCTTCCCTTCTCCAAGGGGGCACCTATTTTACTTAAACCACAGTACAGTAAATGTACATCCACTGATACACAGAAAAGATCTATGGGTTTTTTTGTGAGAGGGGAAGCAGTGATTCTCAGTCTTTAGCCTCCTTTTCATTCATCCATTGAATAACCACCAGGCGTTTGAATGCTTATGACCGCTTAGGCATTCATCAATCTTGAGGTGCGATGCTAAAAATGGACAATTAAATCATCCGGCAGGTATTCAGTGGGGTCAGAAAGGTCGGCTTATCGACTAATACGTCTTGCGTGAGGTCGGTGTTTCTGTCTTGTTTTGCCACGTCAGCTGAACAGCTTGCGCCTCCCCTCTCTTACAGATTGGGATATGGTACTCCAACAACACACTGGCTATGAACTGCACCTCTCTGGACCTCAGCGTGTCTGAAACTTTGGCCAACAAAACACTCATTGTCACCACGATATTGGTAAGAGCAAGAGAGCAAAATTCAGCCAACTATCCCAGGCGGCAGAGCACACCCTGCGTGGGGTGACGGTACAGCACACTCACACATGCTGGAATATATGCTGGTTCACATACCTGAAGGCTGTTTTTACTGTGGAAGGAACTCTATGCAACACAATGGGAAAATCCCAAACTCCACAAACCTGGAATTATAACACACCAGTGGCCACCATATGCAAGACTGTATGTTTCCCTCCTTATATGCCAGTTTGCCTGTTATTTGAAGATATAACAGCCTTGTGTCAGCCAGCATATATGGGTGTTTTTGTAGGAAAATCCCTACGTCATGCGCAAAGCCAACTACCAGGACTTTCAGGGCAATGACCAGTACGAGGGCTTCTGTGTGGAAATGCTGAGAGAGATGGCTGACATCCTCAAGTTCTCCTTCCGCATCAAGCTGGTGGACGACGGGCTGTACGGGGCCCCGGAGGCCAATGGCTCCTGGACAGGCATGGTGGGGGAGCTCATCAGCCGGGTGAGTGCAGGCCTGTTGGTGATGGTGCCTTGTAAGCTTCACCTCGCCTCCCTTCCGGCCGGCTCCCGGCTCCCGGCTCCTCGCTCCTCGCTCGTCACCCCTCCTAGGTCACACCCCCCCATCATTCTTTGTGCCCAGTTCAAAGGCACTGTGTCAGAGATGTCGTTTACCTGAGAGTGCTTCCTGATGGCTGCCTGCTTCCTCCCCTGTCTTTCTCCCTCTGTAACCCCGCACTCCCTGTCTTTCTCCCTCTGTAACCCCGTACTCCCTGTCTTTCTCCCTCTGTAACCCCACACTCCCTGTCTTTCTCCCTCTGTAACCCCGCACTCCAAGCAGAAAGCAGACTTGGCTGTAGCCGCCTTCACCATCACGTCAGAGAGAGAGAAAGTCATCGACTTCTCGAAGCCCTTCATGTCACTTGGCATCAGCATCCTCTACAGAGTGCATCCCGTAAGAAGCGGCGCCGGGGTCATGCTGCGGACAGAGAGCACAGACTGATGCATGCAGACCCACAGCGGTGCATGAGAAACACAGCTTGCCCTGAAATATAAGATGTGTTTTGGAAAAATAAATCATCTTCCTGAATGCATTCTGAGAGATGCTGCCCTCTCGTGGCCGAGATAAAAACTGCACATTTAAAAAAGGCCGCATGTTTAATTGCCTTTTCAGGGCAGGAAACCAGGCTACTTCTCCTTCCTGGACCCCTTCTCCCCAGCTGTCTGGCTCTTCATGCTGCTTGCATACCTGGCTGTCAGCTGTGTGCTCTTCCTGGCTGCCAGGTACAGTAACATGTCAATATACAGAAATGGTGCCATTTACAGCCATTTCTATGACCTTGAGTCGATTAAATTCACATCCATCACGCCATCTTCTTTCCAGTGCCGTGGATTAAGTATGTTTAACAGAATTGCTTCTGGTGATAATACACGCACTAAGTATAGCTGTATGTAGCTGCAATAAATGGCTGTAATATCTTCCTGTCGCCTGTGTGCTTAATATCAATGTGCAGCTCATTTGATGTTTCCAGCCGGATGCCTCCTCTGTCGTTTCCTCGTTCAGAATGAGCCCGTTTGAGTGGTACGAGCTGAGCCCCTGCCTGCGTGGGCACAGGGATGTGTTGGAGAACCCATACACCCTGGGCAACAGCCTCTGGTTCCCCGTGGGAGGCTTCATGCAGCAGGGCTCGGAGGTCATGCCGCGGGCGCTGTCCACGCGCTGCGTCAGCGGAGTCTGGTGAGTGCCCCGCAGCCGAATGCGTCCGTGTCATCAGAGACGGGGTGGCATCTAGGGCCCGGCCTCCTGTGCCCATGCACTGTGTCATCGGGGACCACAGAGATGCAGGAATTAGCACGTGCTGCCTCACTGGGCACTGGCACCATGGCCTCTAGATCCTACATCTCCATACATTCCTTAGCAAGCCGCGGCAGAGAGGCCCTCAGCGCAGAGCATACGCGCATGGTCTGCTGAAGCATGCTGCTGTACAGCTCTTCCTCCTCATCCTGTTCCGGCTCAGGTGGGCCTTCACCCTCATCATCATCTCCTCCTACACCGCCAATCTGGCGGCTTTCCTCACGGTGCAGAGAATGGAGGTGCCCATCAAGTCCCCCGATGACCTGGCGGACCAGACCAACATCCAGTACGGCACCATCCACGGGGGGAGCACCATGACCTTCTTCATGGTACGGCCCGCTGCCTGCAGGTGTATAACAGACCGCTGGTTATGTGTATGAACATGGATAACGAGCTCAATGGACGCTGGCTTGGGCCTCGTTCGGGAACTGAAGAGCTGATTTCTGTAACAAAAAACAAAAGTGTGTCGGATACATTCGCCATTAGTCAGTTTGATCATTCAGTCAAATAAACAACTGCAGTGATAACAAAGCAAATCATTACAGTGCATGTGATCACTAATATTAGTACTGATGACAAACTGAAGCATAATTTACTGGATTATAATAGAAGTTGTGATTAAAGTGACATCTTCATTATAGGGGCCAGCACGATTATATTCTAAACGAACCAGTATGACAGGTGACAGAGGTAACAGCATTTAATGAACATAAGTATTCAAACCCTCCTTAGACATGATTACCCAATCACGCATCACTTCCTGCGTTTTAACACTTATAGTAACCGCCATGAATTTTAGATCCACTTATCCTTCATTTAATTTTTTATATTTACTTTTTTCTGAGAATGAAAATCATATATTTGGAGCGATATGTGGGACAATGTGCAGCCTGTAATGCATGTGATACCTTTAATGCCCGTGATGCCCATTATGCCTGAAATGCCCATAATGCCCGTGATCCCTGTAATGCCCATGATGCCTGTGATCCCTGTAATGCCCATAATGCCCGTGATCCCTGTAATGCCCATGATGCCCATGGTGCCTGAAATGCCCATAATGCCCGTGATCCCTGTAATGCCCATGATGCCCATGGTGCCTGAAATGTCTGTGATGCCCATGATGCCTGTAATGCTCGTAATGCCTATGATGCCCATAATGCCCATGATGCCCGTAAGGCCCATGATGCCCATAAGGCCCATGATGCCCGTAAGGCCCATGATGCCCATAAGGCCCATGATGCCCGTAAGGCCCATGATGCCCATAAGGCCCATGATGCCCATAAGGCCTATGATGCCTGAAATGCTTGTAATACCCTTGATGCCTGTGATGCCCATAATGCCTGAAATGCTCATGATGCCCATATGGCTGTGATACCTGTGATGCCTGTAAGGCCATGATGCCCGTGATGCCCGTGATGCCCATAAGGCCCGTGATGCCCGTGATGCCCAGAAGGCCCGTGATGCCCGTAATGCCTGTAATACCCGTAAACCCACATGTGTGCTGTTCTTTACTTCTCTGTCTGGATTATTCCTCCCTCTCAATGAATTTCCACCCTGAACACTGAAGGTAAATTGGGGCAACACTTGATAGTTTAAATCCCTTTCTGTTATAATAGCAACATATTATCCATCCATATTCTGATGATCCAGAGGCATGTCTTTGTGCTGTGGGATGAAACCTGATCAGGACATTTAGATTGCAGACTAGGCTGCACACTGAACTCATAATTCTGGAAGCAGGAGACTGTTTCTTTGTCTAAATGCACACACTGCCCATCCTGTATTAGTTTGTTGACAAGTTTGTAACTGTCAATGTTATCATGAGTTGAGTAGCTTTTTCAGGAGTTTACATGAGCTATATCATCTCCAAATGTCAGGAGGCATGTGAACCTGATAAGAAATCACAATGGTTTGAGGAAGCTGTTTGTGAATACCTGACAAGTCAGCTTTGGTGTGCTCATCTGACCCAACAGAACTCGCGGTACCAGACCTACCAGCGCATGTGGAACTACATGTACTCAAAGCAGCCCAGCGTGTTTGTGAAGAGCACCGAAGAGGGAGTCGCCCGTGTTCTCAACTCCAGATATGCCTTCCTGCTGGAGAGCACCATGAACGAGTACCATCGGCGGCTGAACTGCAACCTCACGCAGATCGGGGGTCTGCTGGACACCAAGGGCTACGGCATCGGCATGCCGCTGGGTAGAGGGGGGAAGCCGCCTGCAGCTCATTGGGACGCCTGCAATCTGCAGCTTCATGTCGACTGGCTGCCCCCTCTGTGAAGGGCCGACCTTGGCCTCTCAGTGGTGGGACAGCAATACACAAATATCCACATGTGGCATCCGTTATATTCCCTTCTTCCCTTCCTGTTGTAGGTTCTCCATTCAGAGATGAGATCACTTTGGCCATCCTTCAGCTCCAGGAGAATAACCGTCTGGAGATCTTGAAGCGGCGCTGGTGGGAAGGTGGGCAATGCCCGAAGGAGGAGGACCACCGGGCGACGGGTTTGTGTCCCTCAGCAAAGCCGGACCTGGGATATCACACGCATCCACTTCGGGGGCCGAGTTCATGAGACGGTTCGGACTTAGGGCTGGGCGGGAGTGGGCACAGTGGGACGCCGTGTGCCTGTAGGTCCAGGAGGACCTATGACATTGTGGGAGGTGTTGAACGAGATTAGTCTACTGTAAGAATGATACCAGAACAATCAGTTCTAGCAGTAGAGCTCAAGGAAGAATGTCTAGAAACAGTGTGGAGCCCTCTGCTAAGCTTCTGTTTGAGTGACTGGCATGATATCTCGCACAGGACTGGGCATGGAGAACATCGGGGGGATATTCGTGGTACTCATCTGTGGCCTGATCATCGCCGTGTTTGTGGCCATCATGGAGTTTGTCTGGTCGACGCGGCGCTCTGCTGAGAAGGATGAGGTACGGCCTAACCGCTGCTGGCATGGAAGCCAGAGGCTTTCCCCAGTAGGTGCATCTGGAAATCGTCTCCTTAGTTCCAGGCTTGTACTTGTCTATGCAGCATTGTCCCGGAAGCCACCCTCTTGTCCTTTGCCTCAGCATGTTCGTAATGTAGTGCTCGACCTATCTGACGATTCGTCTCTAAGTAAAAGTTCCATATTTGGTAGTTTCCTGCTTTCAAATATGACCAGGATTTAACTTGGAACCTTGTCTTTGATAATCAGATAATCCATCTGAATGTCAGCTTTTTCACCGGCACCTTATTCCCCAGATCACAACAGTCACATCACTACTGCAGAGCTACATCACACATAAATGAGGGCTTCATACTGTAATCCTCCTTTATAGTCTTCTTTAAGGGATGCTGTAGCTTGTCAGTCTACCTTTCAGCACTCAAATGTTGTACTGAACTTTTTAAAAAAGTTGATTCACTCTCCTTTGAGTAGCTGAAAGGCTGCATTTTATAACCTACACAAGAGAACTGGCTGCAGTGAGGTGTGGTGGCCTGTGTAAATACTAAACTTAGGTCAGTCTGTTTGTTATGATAAGGTGCCATCTAATAAAGTAAGCGATATCATCTATGTGATTCCTTGGCTGATACAAGACAGTGTGTGTAGAAACAGATGTGCAAATATTCTGCTGAGCCAGGGACCACAGAATTATGGGTAAACTTTAGTTTAAGGTGCTGTCCTTTCAGGAGCAAGGTGTCTTTGTAATACGTTTCTACATTCGATTGTAAGTGAATTTTCTATGTATTTATATATTATCAAATGATCGCTAATAGTTATTCGCTAAGGAGCAGACCTTTAAGGGTTAGGAATAACCCGTTTATAAGTATATTGCATAGGTTTTTTAGTTGCAGGTGATTTTGCAATTAAAAAAAGCTCTTTAGTAAATAAACTTTTTAGTAAATAGTTTCTGAGAATGAAGTGAGATATCTTTGTAATATATTTCTGAATTTGATCACAAGTGAATTGTTTTATTAAATGATGCAAGAGCAAATAATTGGTGACAGTTTAATAATAGCTAAGGAGCAGACCATGTTATGGAATTACACTCCTTAAAAGTGACAGTCAGTGTCTCCTATTGTAAAACTGAGCATCACGCTTCTCCTTCTCAGTCCCAGAGCACTGACATGCTTGCTTGTTATAATTTTAGGTTGTTCTTCAAGTCTTTATTTTTTCTTTTCCATGCCAACCTTTCTTCGCGAAGTTTACCCCCACATAATGCCACCTTAACATGAACCTTTGCATTATGTCTGTGCTCTTGGAGAAGGTCAGTACATATGCAATGTGTAGGATGTTTTTGGAGAGCGTGGGGATCAGAACATTTCTTTTAATGTAAGGGGAGATTTCTGCCCATTGGTTCACAGGTAACCTTCTTTGATGACTAAATTCCAGTTTCAGGTGAACATCATCTGTTCTGCACTGATGCAGTGCTCTGTCACCCTGTATTCCTGGTTTCATTCTTGATCTGCACTGATGCAGTGCTTTTTGTCATTCCTGTTCTACACTGATGCAGTGCTCTTTGTCACCCTGTATTTCCTTCGCTTCCCTTTTTGTTTTTCCCATTTTTTCTCTTTTTTCTTTTTCATTCCTGTTCTGCTCTGATGCAGTGCTCTCCGTCATTCCTGTTCTGCTCTGATGCAGTGCTCTCCGTCATTCCTGTTCTGCTCTGATGCAGTGCTTCTTTGTCATTCCTGTTCTGCACTGATGCAGTGCTCTTTGTCATTCCTGTTCTGCTCTGATGCAGTGCTCTCCGTCATTCCTGTTCTGCTCTGATGCAGTGCTCTTTGTCATTCCTGTTCTGCTCTGATGCAGTGCTCTTTGTTATTCCTGTTCTGCTCTGATGCAGTGCTCTCTGTCATTCCTGTTCTGCTCTGATGCAGTGCTCTTTGTCATTCCTGTTCTGCTCTGATGCAGTGCTCTCTGTCATTTCTGTTCTGCTCTGATGCAGTGCTCTTTGTTATTCCTGTTCTGCTCTGATGCAGTGCTCTCTGTCATTCCTGTTCTGCTCTGATGCAGTGCTCTTTGTCATTCCTGTTCTGCTCTGATGCAGTGCTCTCTGTCATTTCTGTTCTGCTCTGATGCAGTGCTCTTTGTTATTCCTGTTCTGCTCTGATGCAGTGCTCTGTATTTCTTTTGCGTCTTATTATGTTTTTCTGTTTTTTTCTTTTCTCTCTTCCATTCTCTTCTTTATCTTCCTCAGGTGTCTGTCTGCCTGGAGATGATAAGTGAGCTTCATAGTGCCATCTCCTGTAAAAAGAGCTCTCGTCCCAAGAGACGGCGCCACCTGCTGGGTCCCCGGGGGCCCCGGCACCCTGCCCGCCTCTCTCTCAGTGCTCCACGCCCACTGCGACTTGTGAGAGACCTGCGGCTGAGCAATGGCAAACTGTATAGCGGTGCGGCACCGCTGGCTTCGGGGGGGGCCCCAGCTATAGGCCCCGGGCCACAGTGTCTGCTAGAGGATCACGCAGGGGCCAAAAGCACCCCCACGGCCCTGCTAGCCCCCCAGCGGAGCTGTCCACACATCCGCGTCTGCCAGGAGTGCCGACGGATCCAGAGCCTGAGGTCACCCTGCCCTAGGGCCGGCACCTCGCCCCCCTCCGCTCCTCCAGCATGCCTCCCCCCACCGCTGCCCCCATCCTCTTCCAGTACAGGCAGTGAAAGGCGTGGAGGGGACAGCCCTCACCTCCCACACCTTACACCTCCTCCACGAGCTCTGCCCTCCTCCTATAGCAAAACCAGTGCCGATCTGGGGGCAGAACAGGACTAAGCTGGAAGGGCTGAATGGAGAACTGGGCCCCACACATGCACACGCACACACACACACACACACACACACACACACACACACGCAAGCACGCACATGTAGGCTAAACATATCCTTATGGGGACTGCTCATTCATTTCAATGGGAATGCTAACGCTAACTATGACAAACACACACACACACACACACAAAGGGTCATCTGGGGAAGGACAAGGGCCACCAAATGAATTGACCCAGACCTGGAGCAGAAGGCTGGGTATTGAGAGCTCAGGTGAGGTACTCTGGACATAGAAGCAGGAACAAGGAAGACCAGCCCAGCATGGCTGTATGCTTGGAAATGTCGTTTACCCAGAATGCACTGTGCCCTGCAGGGCAGCTAAGATAGCACCACGGTGTTGCTTTTAGGCACTGTGTAAGGGCACTAAAATGTTGGAACTGATGTTCTTCTGTGAACAACACCTATTTAGCCTTTGTTGTTTATCACCACGGTGACAGGACTAGTGTAATGTAAGAAGTAACCTGTGAAGATCTTGCATTAAACTTTGGCATCAACATCTCCAACTGTGGGAAGATCTCTCACACCTGGAACCTGGGTCTGTAGCTGAAGCATAGAGGCCGTGGATGTAAGGGATCCCGGCCTGCAGAGTGTGGAAGATAGAAGCCTGGACTATTCTCTCCTTTTCTTTCCTGTGGCTAGCTGCAAAAACTGTGCTTATGTCCGAAGGATTTTCAAATGTAGGTGCTGTGTCTTATTTAAGTTGTTAAATAAAACTGTCAGTCATTGGGTTCAGCTGACTAATGCCACCTTCCACCTGCATGCCAAGCTAAACCGAATCTGCACCCAAGCTGGAAAAGGCCTACTGTCTCTCTGAGAGCCGTGGGCTGTAGGCCGCTGGAAAAGGCCTAATGTCTCTCTGAGAGCCGTGGGCTGTAGGCCGCTGGAAAAGGCCTAAAGTCTCTCTGTTAGCCGTGGGCTGAAGGCCGCTGGAAAAGGCCTAATGTCTCTCTGTTAGCCGTGGGCTGTAGGCCGCTGGAAAAGGCCTAATGTCTCTCTG
>JAODKE010000051.1:17054173-17068625 GCA_026779605.1 Mormyrus hasselquistii
GCCTCCTCCCCCGCCACCTGAGCCAACTCACCACCAGGTGGTGATCAGTTGACAGCTCTGCCCCTCTCTTCACCCGAGTGTCCAAGACAGAAAGTTATATGATTATGAAATCGATCATTGACGTGTAGCCCCAGGCATCTTCATACCATGTGCACTTATGGACACCCTTATGCTCGAACATGGTGTTCGTTATGGACAAACCATGCATTGCACAGAAGTCCAATAACATAACACCACTCGGGTTCAGATCAGGGAGGCCGTACATGAAAAGCCACAAATTATTATTAATTGAGACTATTAAAACCTTGTGAAAACATATACAAACTTTGCATTCTCACAAAAGTTGGCCTTGACAAACTACATTTAATATAAGTTCATTTTATATAATGTGGTGCATGAGACATCCCCCTGATTTAATAATAATAATGGAACTTTATTGATCCCCGTGGGGAAATTATTTTTACGCCTCCCTCAACTTGCTCTTTTTGTAGCGCAAGTTGTCCGCGAAGGGCAGCCACCTGTAGAGGCGCCCAGGGAGCTGGGGGTTAAGGGCCTTGCTCAAGGACCCACAGACATGCTGAGGCTGGGTTTGAACCTGCGACCTAGTTTGAACCTGCGATTTAGTTGCATATGTCTCAGGGGATTGTGGTGTTGTAGACACTGGATATGCTAGGGGATGGGACAGAAGCCTTCGCTTGTTTAGGGGAAAGAGCAAGGCGTAGTGAAATTGCTAAACTACCGTGTCGTGTCTGTATCGCCGGGACAACAATACCTACCACAAGGAGTCAGTAAAACCAAATAAATGGCACTATTATGAATCATGGTTAATTTTGTCGCAACTGCAGCATTAAAACGTTAAAAGTTGCCAGTAAAAGGAACGAAGCTCATCGTTAAAACTAGGTGCGGTGAGAAAAAAGTTCAAATGAAAATTTCAATCGGGCAATACGCTGGCTTATCATTTTGGTACATGCAGGTGTTATACTGTAGGGCAACGGCGAGATAAGATTAATGATTTCATGATTGAATTAGTAAAAGTATTAATTTAATTAAACAAATAACGATTTTATATGGACTAATTCAATGTATTAATTTGTCTTCTAATACACATGTTGTAATATGAGCCCTTACCTCCACGACCCATTACTGTATAAGCAATTAGAAGATGAGTGGATTGCATAGCTTATATATTTACTTTTATTCTTCTACAAATGCTTATAATACAGTTCGTAATTATAAAACTGCAGATTGTGTTATTCTTACAAGGGGTGAAGTCAAAACTAAAGCTTTACAGTTTTACTTATATCCATTTTCCTTGTTCGATTGCGTGAAAAGAGGCGTTTCCGTACTTAGGCGCCTCGGCTGGGCGTAGCGAGTCAGTCTGGCTGCAGGTTTTTCACTGGAATCCAATCACAAGGCTTTGCTCATCCAAAATGGATCTGAAAACCCTACGTTTCGTTTTTGTGTTTTTCTCAACTATAGGTAAGAAATATAGCTATATTTTATGCATTGGAGTGAAAAGTAATTCTGGCTTGGCTTATGCACACAAAAAGTGAGGGTCCCACTATACAGGCTACTTTTTTTAAGACTAACCTTTTAATCTTTTACAAATGGTTTATAATCAAGTTACTAATTAGGTTATATCAATTTGTAAATCATTAATAGACAATTAGAAACAAGTAATAGCATCATTTTTCAAAATGTATTGGTTACTACTACTTATAAATGACTAAATGGAGCCTTATTGTAAAGTGGTAGCCTACAAAGTGTGTTTTTTCCCGTTTGTGCCGTTGGATGTTTTTGTCTGGTTACAGATTTAATTGTATTCAGATAACTGATAATGACTATCGTGATATTTGATCTGGGTCGTGTTTAGACTGAACGTGTTAAGACTGGGGGACGTAACTAAACTTTGAATTTTGTGTTGAGATTTACCCTTGCATATAAACAGGACACATATTCAAAAATAGATATAACACCAAATGTTTCCTAAAATGTAATAAAAAAACATTTATTTTGACGTCGTTGGGACCATTTTTCAGGTCCCCGCAAAGATCTGTGAAAAGAAAAGAAAAAAGCAAAAAGGTCGCGTATTTAGTTTGGTTACTTATGGTTAAGGTTAGGGCTGGGTAGGGGTTCAGGTTGTCATGTTGGGATTACAGTCTTCCTCATAGAAATGAATGGAGAGTCCCCACAAAGATATAATTACAAACCTGTGTGTGTGTGTATTTCAATGTCAGTCGTGATGAAATTCAAAATGCAGCTCGTTTCCCCCTTAGCATGTTTTATTTTTGCAGTTTAGCTGTGAATAAATAGTGTGATGTGTACAGGTAACTGCTGAAGTGACTTACCCATCCATGTTAGTGATGGTGGTGATCCCCGGACTCGTGGGTTGAAGTGACGTCGTGCCGTGATGCTTTGTGGCTTCTGCTGTGTGATATGTGTCCTTTGGCTTTTCATTTCCCAGGATGCTGTGCTGGACAGAAACCCAGTCAGGTGAACGGCATCGTGGGTGGCAATGTAACTCTAAGCGTCATGAACCCCCCTTCGCCGCTTCCAAGTGTCTTGAATGCAGTTTGGGCCACCAGCCACAATGGACAGCGTGTGTCTGTAGCAACCTATGTTAAAGGAATCACTAAGTTCGACTCCGCGTATGACGGCAGGGCAACTCTGAACATCACCACAGGGTCCCTGCAGATCTACAAACTCACGCCGAAGGACTCCGGAAATTTTGATGTTACTCTGTTTTTTGAGGAGGGCTCCGTGGTGACACAAGAAACGGTCCTCAAAGTTTATGGTGAGTGGCAGCTGATTGTATTTTACGGAGAGCTAATCGAAGTTCGATGGTAGCTCGGCTATGATGAGCATCTGGGAGGCCTGGTAGGGTAAGCACAGACAAGGCGATGTTGGGAAGACGGCCCTGCAGACAAGCTAATTCAGAACTTCAAGGAAGGTATTTATATGCCCCATGACAGGGAATTCTTATTTAAAAGCTGAGAAGAGGAAGCATTTGTTCCTTTTAACCTCATGTAGACTTTCGGAAGTTAAAGAAAGGATTAGGTCGTAAATGAGTGGTGCGTCATGTAGAAGAGCGAGTTTGCAGAGGAGCTGCATGAAGTCTTCAGGTGTTTCTGAAGGTGTGGCAGCTCTCTGGCTTTGACAGGGCGTTGCCTGAGCGCAAGGACTCTGTACTGAATAAACACATCAGGGGCACAGCCCGCTTTAGCCGCCGTTTGTGAATTTTCAGACTATCCCAAAAGTGTTTCACACGGTGACTGTGCAGTGTCCATGTTCAACTTAAACCACACTGAAATCCTATGGATATGGTGCACTTTTTAGTGAATTATCTTCTGTCACGATAATACATGCACATTTCTGACAGGTGCGGGAGAGATTTCTGCTATTATTATTATTTATTTTGTTACATATCTGAAAGTTATTCGATCGGACTACGATTTTCGTTATATATGGCTGGACACAGACTCTGGCCTGGCCTTCTGGCGCATGGGGAAGGTGACAGCGTGCAGTTAACACGCTCCATCTATGGTGACGGCGTGCAGTTAACACGCTCCATCTATGGTGACGGCGTGCAGCTAACACGCTCTGTCTGTTTTTCCTGTTCTGCAGAGCCTGTCGCTGCCGTGTCCGTAACGGCCAATGTGACCAGCGCCGTCGAGTTCAATGATACCGTCAGCCTAACCTGCACGGCCCAGGGCTCTGACCTCTTCTTCCAGTGGTTTAACGGCAGTTCTCAGATCATGCCTAATGACCGTGTGCTCCTGACCAATGGCAACAGCACGCTGACCATCTCCAGCATCCGGAGGTCTGATCGGGGTCCTCTGAACTGCATGGTGCAGAATGTCTTCATGAGCCAGAGTGCAAACTTCTCTTTGGACGTCAGCTGTAAGTTCTTCTGAAGATCGGCCTGCTGTCGCACTCCACAGTCAGTTCGGTATCACAGAATTAAGTCACAGCAGAAAAGAACCATGAAACCTGATAGATATATTTCATATATCTGCTTTCATTTAAATTCCTGTATCTGATATACAGATTTTCAGTTGTCACCATTGAACCTGTGTGTTTTGCGGTTCATATGAATGCCACAGCTCTGACATAATTAGTCTTTTCCCTTGGCTATTATTAACCTTTACTGAAACTTATGCTCTGCTTGCTGACATTCTCCAATGTATTGGAATGTAACATGACCTGTGTATTTCAGTTGGACCTGAAAATATTTTGGTGACTGCAACTCCTCAATTAACACTGCTGACCTCAGGGTCCAATGTGACCCTAAACTGCTCGGCCCAGTCCAGTCCTGCTGCATTATTGTCTTGGGCTGTCAATGGAACCACGCTCAAAGATGCAGGCCCAGTATACAAGCTGGATAATGTTGCCATAGACAAAAGTGGCAACTACACCTGCTGGGCGTACAACGGCAAAACGCAGCGGTACACGGTCTCCCAGAGTGTGCAGCTCACCATCCTTGGTGAGTCAGCCGGCGTTTGTGGCCGTCCTCCGTAGCGATGGGCCTGCTAGCCCTGTCCGCAACTCACGAAAGCCCCTTCTCTTCGGTTAGAATATTCACATGAATGGTAGTAATAATGTTTGAGCGATGTGTCATTGTTAACGTGCTATTAGATGATTTCTTTAAGAACTGTGCTTCAGGTGATTTTCATGTGTTTCATTTTAACGCTCTGGGCGTGACCGTTCATGCAGGTCACTCGTCACTGTCTTCCTGTGTACTCTGCCTTATGTACTCCTTAGTTACCAGCTACTGGATTATAAAAACGTATCTCTGTAGTAGATACTTTACGCCAACTATCTAATGTATCCGACTTTCTGCATCCCAAAGCCTATTGTGCATTTCTAATTAACCTGACAGCTAAAAAGGTATTTAACTCCACACAAGTGACATCACCTTCTCCTCTGTTTGCTGCTGGAGTACCTGGGGACCTTATGGCTGATTAGCTCAGCTAGTTGTTCCTTGTTCGGAGATGCTGCACGCATTTCTCCAGGCTGCAGGTGTAGAGTGCTGTTCTCTCCTTCTTGCCTTCTGCTTTGATGTAGCATATAGCGACATGGTGCTTCATATTCACGCGCAGGGCCCTTTCGACGGGTGCTCTCTGAGCAACTGCGGCACGCAATAATTCCAGTAATTCTGTGAATGCAGACACCTGTTGTTTATGGCCAGTATCGGTTCTGAGGATATTACATCACAGGAAAGCGATAATTCACATATTTGTCTGTCAGCCCCTTGACACTCGATTTGCCCTTATCTGTGACATGTCTGTCACAGCCGTGTTAGGACATACTCCTCCACCCTTTCCTGCTGCTGTTTTAGTGCTTCCCCGTCACACTATTTATGTCTGTGGTGTCATTTCCTTGGAAATGTCTTCATTTATTTGGTGATTAAAGATCGCCTCTGTGGCACCGGGATTTCATCTGCTCTCCCTGGTGATCTCTTCTTTGTCCCCGTGCAGAGAAAATATCTAACACTAAGATCGTGGGCCCATCAACACTGCTTATAGCTGGCAATAGCTCAGCTAACCTGATGTGTCAAACCACATCTGGCTCCTTCAACAACATGGAGTGGCTGAAGGATGGAAAGCCGCTGGTCTCCAGCAGCTCTGTCACCGTCTCTGCAGATAAGATGTCCTTATTCATCAGCTCTGTCCAGCGAACGGACCACGGCGAATACCAGTGCAAAGTCACCAATCCTGTCAGCACAGACACCGCAAGCTATAAATTGAATGTCGCTTGTGAGTATAAAGATGATGTCTGCATTGTGACTTTGTCCCTTTGGAACCATATTATCTCTATACTGGTTTTTCCTCACATTGGATTCCAGCTTCCTGCTATATTTGGGAAATAATTGGGCGTTTGACACATGCTGGCCTCTCTCTGTCAGTGTACCAGGAGCCCAACATACAGCTACACTAGCAGCTGTTGTGGGGCTACAAAACTCACGCTATTCACACCGAGGACCAAGCTGTTTCTACACAAGTGTTTAGCTTTAGGTTTCCAGTCTCTATGATTAGAATGTTTTCTGTTTCATGGCATTTGGCGTGTGCCTGGTCGTATCTAATCTAAGCGTAGCCCAGTGTTTTTGTGCAGACACACGTGACATGTGTGTGCGCAGTGATTCAGGGACCACCACACCCTGTGCCAGGCTCCTAACACTCCAGTCCTTCCATGAAATTAATTTCTGCAGCTTTTTCTCCATGCAGAAAAGAGTGAATGGAGAAAGGGGATCTGAACATGCCTTGCGTGTTTTGGGCGGTGTTTCAGTTAGATGCGGCAATTGGGCAAATCTAAAGTCCCATTTTCCGACTGAGAAGTGCACCGTATCTGTAGGGGACAGTTGCTGTTTCTGCCCCGAGAGCAAACAGAGGTGGCAAAAAATTCACCAACTGAAAAATAACTCGATTGGCACAGCGTGAAGGTCCCCGGCCGAGGCAAAGCTGTGGTTAGCTGTAACGGATTGAGGTGTGTTACAGACGGCCCGGAAAAGGCCCACGTGGAGGGAGTGAAAGCAGTGGAGGTGGGCAACCCCTTTCACCTCGACTGCATGGTAGACGCAGCACCTAGCTGCAACTTCAGCTGGACGTTGAACGGCACGGCAAAGGCCGAGACGACGTCGAAGTACATCATAGAGAGCACTACGTACGGCGACAGCGGGAGCTACACCTGCAAGGCCTGGAACGTGGTGACAGGCATGACTGTCCAGTCCTCGCCCCACATGCTTGCTGTGAAAGGTAAGCTGTCACGTGACGCTGGCAGTGCTGGCTCGGGGGGGGCGAGCTGCCTTGGAGAGGCCAGCACTGGGCGGGACGGCCACAACAGTCCATTTGAAAGCATAACCTTCCAGTCTAACAGCTTTCATTTGTTCTCTCTTGCCACTAAAGCAAACTTTATCTGGCAACGAAGGTGCCACAGCAGGTCATGCCATGGGGGGGGCGGGGGGCGTTCCCCTCAACTTAATGAGCCATTGTGCCCCCCCAAATGTCTTTTGTTTGATTTAAACTTAATATTTTTAAATGTAGCCATTTATCCTCAAACAAATAAGCCTGGTCTACCCCTGCCCCCCCAGTTGACAATTTACCCCCCTACGAATATGTTTGTGTTTATATGCTACTTTATACATCTGTGTATATATGCTACTTTGTTTAATTTCATATGCTACCCTGTATGTTTATGTTTACATGCCACCTGCAGTGATGAGTGCAGCATATCACCCAGGTGCTGCCGTTTGTATCAGGGTGGTGTTCTGAGGCCACATTGCCAAGTGTGACCCTGCCTTGCGTTTCTGTCCAGAGAAGGGAACCCTGCCGGAGCCGCTGTCAGGGGGGGCCGTCGCGGGCATCATCATCGGCGTCCTGGTGGCCGTCATTCTCATCGTCATCATCGCCAAATCCCTCATGAAGCGCAGGAAGTAAGTGCACCTCCTCAGGCTGTGCAGCCCCCGCCCCAGGTCTCCTCCTTGCTCCTGCTCGCCCAGTGCCTCATTCGCCTCTCCTCCTCATTCGCGCCTCCTCCTTATTCGCGCCTCCTCCTCATTCGCGCCTCCTCCTGCATCTGCTTCTGCATCTCTGCATGCACTCTGCTGCTTCCCTTTTCTGTGGGGTGATCACTCTTCAGGCAGAGTATGAAGGATTTTAAGGAGGGTTGGAAAATTAGCTGGTCCAGAAATACTTCATTATAATACTGTTGTTTTTTTTTTTTTTTTGGAATTTAGAAATATGTCCCTTTATGTCTTATGCTGTTTATTATCTGAACCACTGATTCTGTTATTTTCATCTTCACACATTTATATTATGCGCACGACCAGGCAGTCATAACTGAGCCTTTTTTAAATGCAGTTGGCCTGTACTTTAGGATACAGAAATACATCGGATATTTTAATATTTTAATACAGTCGTGACTGATTTTTTTATTTATATTTTTTTTTGCTTAATCAATTTTTTAGTACCTAATATCTTAGTTTTTCCATATTATAATTGTATAATTTTCTTGATTTAACCATAAAAATATTTAACTGCTTTCTAATATTATTAAAAATAAATAATAATAATAATAAATATTTTTAATCAGTAAAACAGGTGCTGTAAATGCCGCACATTCTCAAGCTGACATATTTGTCTTGTTTTAGTATCAGTGGCAGAGAGATGCTGCCGCCATGGAAAACCACTAACGTGCTTGCAGCAGGATAAGATTTATGCAACAGGATACGATTTATGCTCCACATATTATTAGGCATGACAAATGAAGGGCGTTATTCCCAGAATTATTCAGGAATTCAGTAATATTCTGCAGCACCTAGTCTGTTTCACAATTGACAGGAGTGAGTCAGGCATGTGGGATCAGAGAAGATTATGGGATTGTGGGAACCTTCACCAGCAGGTTTGTTTACCCCCAACAGTTCCGTCGGTTTTCAGTTAGAGACGCAGGAAGGGTGCAGTACAGAAAAACCGTCTCGCTCAGGGCAGGGCAGAGCAAGTCTATTTAGATAGTCAGACAGGAAAAAAAGCAATTCACAGTGCTTTACAGAGGCGCAGGGTTACATTAGCTTAGAAGACATTAAAATCACGTTTTATAGACCAGAACAAAAACGAATAGTTAACGAAATAGAATTAACGTTGTAGTGTATAAATAATGCTGATCTCATTTGAAAAGCTGCAGCAAACAGTAATGTTTTAAGGCCTGATTTAAGTCTTTTGCAGACCTCAGTTTTAGCAGAGGACCTCAGGAAGCTTGTCCCACAGGCAGGGAGCGTGGAACCTGAGCGCTGCTTCACCTTGCTTGGTCTTGACTCTGACAGCACCGAGTAAAGCTTTCCCAGATGACCTCGGGGGTCTTTTCTGTCCGGCTGCTCAGGATGTGCTCATGCTCGTGGTGGAAGTTCTTTCACAGCTTTGTCTCTATCGGTGACATTTAAGGCTTTTAAATCCAATACTGTCCGCAGTACTACCTGCTGATGCACCAGCCACGTTTGCAGCAAGCAGGGCTTTGAGGAAACAGGGAGACGTTGCCCATGCAAATGAGTACGATGACTGTCTGCAGGCTGACAAAGACTTTATGGGATAGACCAAATGTAATGGATGAAAGCCAGGAGCCCAGGAAGTGCCGCAGAGAGTGCTTGACTCGCGCTGCCTGCTCTCCAGGGCTTCTGCTGATATAATTGCACTGTCCGTGCCATTAGAATCAGATCACATTACGTTACGGTGCATTGATATAGCAATATGTTTGTAAACCCTGTAAGTGCTATGTAGGACAGAAGTTGGTGATTGGTGCTATACTGTGTTCAGCCACACATACTTCACTTTTTTCACTGGATCTGCTTCCCAGACGCCTGCCTCAGAGCAGTGCCTGCTGCCATATATCTGCTGAACAGTTGCAGTGGACAGAAATTGGTAATAGACCTAAGAAGAAAACAGGAATATATTCTAAAAGACCGGTGTAGCCATTCTTCCTCAAGGTGACCTGCCCACTTCGGCCATGATGGATTAAGGCTCTTGGTGTCTTCATTGTGGCAGATTCGTCAGACTGCATTCCAGCAGAGTTGCAACAAGCTGCACAGGAAGATTCCTGTCCAAATGTCAGGCCCCACCTCTTTTTCCGTTTAAAACAAAATAAGAGAAAGAGGAATAAAAGTGACAAAGCAGGGAAGCAGGGACACACGATCTGTAATTTGTTACCTTAAGAAGCCAGATGAGCAAACGGATCGATCCAAATACTTGAGTAAATTGAGCAGAAAGCTATTGTTTGTCAGGGTATAGGGTCTGTGTCGCGTATCTGGGGGTGGGGGAGAGGCTAGACGAGGTGCTGTAGGAGGGAGTTTGCGTATGCTGGGAATGTCTGTCATGTCTGCACAGGCCCTCTCTCCTCAGTACCCGTTCGCCGCGATCGGTTCTGTAGCTACAGCCGTAGGGAGAACCTCCACCTTACGTGGCCCTCAAAGACTGGCAGTTTTTTTTGCGTCCCGTGTCTTAAAAATTCTTATCAGAAGTGCACAGCTCTGGGTGTGCAAGACACACCCGCGAGGATCACACTCTTGGTGTCTGCACTGAAAATGTGTCGGAAAATAGTGACCTGGTGTGGCCGGCAGTGCGGAACCGGTGTTCCCGGGGTGCGCTCTGAGGAGCCAATCAGAGAGGCAGGCTGCGGGCTCGGGCTTTGGTTTGACCTTTTAAGGTATGTGTGTTTTTCTGTAGTATTAGGCATAACATTGTGAACATTCTCAAAACAATGGATTCATCATGGATATGCATATTCCTTTGTGCTACCTTAATTACGTATTTTTTTAATTACAAACAAAACTAAGGCATTACTAAATATTTTATAGTGGTGCATTGTTTTATTAACAGGAGCCTATTGGGGGTGTTTATTGAGAGGTGACCTTCTATAGGGAATCCAGTGGTGAGAACCAGCTTGTTCATTAACCTGCGGCAACAGCTCATAGAGGATTTACTTATACAAAAATGTTCTGAGGGCCTAAAATAAAATGATTGGTTCAGAGAGATAATCAATAGGATTATAGAGGAGGTGGGTCCAAGCAACTAGATGCCTTGGACCCACCTCCTCAACAATCCGATTGGTTCAGAGAGAGAATCAATCATTTTTTTTTTTTTGTTCCACCCTCAGAACATTTTTGTGTAAGTAATACTCCCATGAGCGCAGCAAGACCAAACTTGGATAGTAGCTAGCTAGTAAGAATGAGCTTCCCCCCCCGGAGGTGACACGAGGGTCTCCCTCAGAGTGAGCCCCCCCCCCCTCCCCAGCCTGAATTAACCCTCACAGATTGTCAGCTGCTGCTTTTCTAACACGTTCTTTGCAATTTAACCCAGATAAGCCTGAATTTTCTAAAACCTACAAAAACACATTCAGTTTCACCTTAACTATACGTCAGTAACATAATTTCAACTATACATAAAAACACAAAAAGGCAATAATACAAGAAATTCAGTGCATAATATATAGTGCATATTTAAGTGAGTATACTCAGTTAAGTATAACTGAGTATCAGTTTCTAACCCATTACCAATTAACTGATATGGAATTTTATTTAGATATAAGGTGCAAGCTATCCTGCTTTTCAAATATTATTCAAAGTAGAACATGATTTTTCCTAATTCATTCAACCAGCCTCCATAACTACATAAGTAATGGATGCCAGTCCATCACAGAGCACAGGGCAGGTGACACCCTGGACAGGATGCCAGTCCATCACAGGGCAGGTGACACCCTGGACAGGATGCCAGTCCATCACAGGGCAGGGGACATCCTGGACAGGATGCCAGTTCATCACAGGGCAGGGGACATCCTGGACAGGATGCCAGTCCATAACAGGGCAGGGAACATCCTGGATGGGATTCTAGTCTGTCCCTACCCTGTGATCCCATTCAATCTGGACAGGATTCCAGTTCTCATCAAAATGCTGCACAAACACTGGGGAGCAAGTTAATGCTGCAGATACAGAGAGTTAGGGAAAGACATCATCATCAGCTATGTGAGGACTTGGCTCCACCCACTGCTTCGCCATGCTACACTGTTTTACTATCATAAAGGGAACCCGAGGCCAAAGTGTTATCCATAGCATTGACAGTTATGCTAATTTCACACAGATCATATGCAAAACAGTTGCAGTTGCACACATTGTCTACAGCCCTGTATTCTGCCGGCTGAATTACTGTGTCAATAGACGTGGTTTTTCGTATAGTAAGGTTATCATTTTTGCGGCTGTCAATAAAAGAACATTTAACAATCCGGTCATGACTGAACTCCTAGATATCTTTAAATTCAGTGAAATGAAACCACTGGTAGAAACTACTGGTGCATGAATGAGGAGGGAGGAGTTTTGAAACACTACAGCACACAGAAGTGTGCGTAATGTAGTGCACAGTGTACTTCCAGGTCATAAAAAGCATGTCATTGAATAAATTGAATAATTGAATAACTAGTCCTTTGTTGTCCAATGTAGCTCTCACCTGGATATGTGTGCTGGATCCAGTAAGACAATTGAAAGGTCTGTCTTCTGCTTGAGATTATCATTGATTTTATATTGTGGCATGTCTGTAGTTTGTGAATGCACCCATACAGAGCAAATGCCCTGCTAGAAATCATTATTCCTTTATGGCACTACAAGGGAGGCATTTCCTGTTTGACGAGTAGAAATCTCTAAAAGAATGACAGTTGGAAAAAAAAAAAAACTAAGTGCTTTGCAATCACCGGCCGGATAAATTAAGTTCAGGGAAGCCTTAATGAGCTGCCAAAGGCCTTGCATGGATTCTATTACATATTAAATTACCAATGGCATTACAGACAAGTGTTTCATGGAAGTACCTGCATACCCTCTCGAACCTTTTCTGGTAAATTCTATTTCTGCATTTGTTGAATATTTTGAAATCCAGATTTTTTTCAGTGCAGCTTCATAGGCTTTTCTTTCAGAGCCTTGCACCAATGTTCTGCTGCACTGGTATAGATTGTGAACGAATCATCCGGCAATATGACTCCAAATGTACAGTAAAGTGACTTTTGCTGTATTTGTCACTGAGCCCCGAGCTACAGAGCTCACCAGGCCGGGCAGCTAAACCAGACTCTCCCTGGATGAATCAATGAATAACTGCTAAATCTCATTTGTGACACATCATTTATTGACATCAGCAATCATTGACTCAATAGTCTCTCTCTTGCGTGTGCTTCTTTTCAGGATCGAATCACCGTACTAGCATCAGCGAATGGGTAAGTCGCAGCTTTACGTTCCGGTAGCGTGAGCTCATTTTAATATGACATATACCTTGCATTGTCAGTTCGGGTTTAGCTTCTAGCCAGATGTGCAGCACTGTTTGCTTTCCGTGGCACTCCCCACACGGCGGCCGCTCTGCTCCCGGCTTTGCCACGTCCTCTAAAGGCAGGACACAGTGCTCCGGAGTGCGGTAGGCCCCGTGACGGCCTTCCTCACTGGCAGGTGTGATTCGGAGTCCGTGTTCATTTTGTGAGCTCAGATGTGATCTGAAACAGAAGCTGGATGTTTTGGGGCTGAAAGTGGCACAGGGTAAAGCTCTTCCTCAAAGGCTATGGTTCCTGCTTATTTATACCTGGCAAGGCAAAAACCATCCCCAGCTATAGCTAAACACCAGTGATCGTGAGATTAACACGGCATTCGCTGCCGGGAAGAGTAAGAGAGGAATATTTGGTGTCCATCTATAGTTCTGCTGCTGTCTGCTCTTGAACTCTGGGTGTAAGTTGCTGACACCTGGTCTCTCTCTCTCTCACCACCTAGGAGATGGACTGATGCCTTACCCCCCCCGCCACCCCCATCCAAGCCCCACCACTGCATTCAAATGTATGAGTTAAAGGCCCAGGCAGGACTCCTGATCAAAAAGACGGCCAAAATAGCAATCAGAAATATCGTTTTCAGCAGTACAATAGGCAGATAATAGCTCTTCCCACTCTTGTTCACCTTCTCTTTGTGCCTTTTTTGACTGGCACCTAAGGAGTGAATCTGTGCCCAGCTGCCTGCACTGCCTCCTCCTGCTGGAGCAGTGCAGCAGCCTGATTTCACACCTGACTGCCCTGGCTTGCACGTATTTGCACTGGAAACTGCGAGGCTCTCCCTGTACATCAAACCCCCGCGAAGAGACGCCCGAGCGTCACCCGTCAGCCGGCAGCGCAGCAGAATCAGCCTCACTCCGTCTGTGCGATCTTTTTATCAATGGACTGCCTGTGCCGTATGCAAGTTACAGCAGAGATGGCAAGAGTCAGCACATCTGTTATTGGTGAATCAGTAACTTTTGTGGAGGGAGATTCTGGGTGCCGGGCTTTGATGTCAATGCTACAGACAAAAATGCTTCCTACATAGCAAAAATGTTAAAAATGGATCAATGAAAGCAACCTCTGCATTTTAAACCCATGATCACTGATGTGATAAGCAGGCACGTGAAATGAATATTAATTTTTAGAAGGTGGCAGATTATGTGTATTTTGTTAAAAAGAAAGAAAACTTTGTTTTGAGAAATCTTTTGTTTTAAGGTCATTTCTGGATAGTGTAGGTTTACCGAATTCTCCACCAACTGACCTGTGTTTTTGATTTTACCTTCAGTGGTCTGCGCCTCTTGGTATTCCGCCGTAAAATAAGCCCAGCTTGTTTACAGACCCAAGCTTTTAATGTCATTTAGTCTGTGAGGCAGCATGAGGGTCATGTGGAGGCAGAAGCTTCACGCCGTCACGTTCTGAGAAGGACCTGCACCCGGGCGCTGCGGATGGCCCCGGCTAACGGATGAATGTTCATTAAAGTGAATCGTAATACTTAGCTTGCTGCTTCTGATTGAGCCTGCATGCATCCCCCCCCCTTCTCACAACAACCCACAACCCCCCATTTTGCCCGCCCAAAAATCACCGCCCCCCCCCCCCCCCCAACTCTCATTTAGGATATTTACTGAGCCCTGGGGAGAAGAAT
>JAODKE010000051.1:17068635-17080170 GCA_026779605.1 Mormyrus hasselquistii
CGGATAATTTTTCATTAAGGTGAACCCAAAATTTTAGGTTCGTGTCTTTTTTGCCCCCCCCCCCCCCCCCCCCCAAAAAAAAAATCCAAAAATATTACCTCACCCACCATGTGCTGTAGACACCTCCCGCACTTGACCTTATTTATTGGTAAAGTCAGTTAATGTGTTGAATGATACTGTCCAGTTCTGAGTTCAGCGCATATAAATGTATGAAAATGCAAGGCATTATAAAGAAACTGCAGTGAGCGTAACAATAACTTGTTTATCAGATGCCAGAAATAAATCACTGTATCAAGGTTCTTAGGACGATGCCAACAACATTCGAAAGAAATAAAAAAATGACTAATGACACACTGTATGAGATTTTCAGTTGTAAAATTTTTGTTATGACGAATTGACCTGTTTTTATATGGCTCTGCAAAGCACTTCTGTGGTTTTCCTCCAGTGCCTTGAGAGCAGGGCGGCTCGGCTTGCGGCTCTTTGTTGACGTCGGGGGTTTGTGTTGCCCTGCTATCTTACTGACGGATGTGTGGCTCTTTGGCCATGAAGGGTCCCCTTTGGCTGTCGCTCTACATTAGATCACAGTAGTTGGCGGAATGCAGACGTTACTGTGTTCTGTCAGGCCAATTACGGAGCGATGATTGAGCTCCCTGAGGCAATACGGCACCTCTCCCACATCTGGGAAGTGTAGAGGCACTGTGAGATCTCTCTTTCAGCTTCCTAGTTGCCCTCTGCCACTCCCTCCTCTGAATGTCTGCTCAGAAGCCAGATCGGAAAGTCAAAGTGCCCGGGGCCTCAGCTCGGAAAGTCAAAGTGCCCGGGGCCTCAGCTCGGAAAGTCAAAGGGCCCGGGGCCTCAACTCGGAAAGTCAAAGGGCCCGGGGCCTCAGCTCGGAAAGTCAAAGTGCCCGGGGCCTCAGCTCGGAAAGTCAAAGGGCCCGGGGCCTCGTGCCGAGGAGGAATTGATAGGCAAATGTAACACTGGTAGTCTGTCGTTTTTCGCTCTGCTCAGTTTTCCCGCTTTTCAGCAAGGGCCGCCTTCTTCCTCAGTCAGCTGTTCCCAAGAGCCAGGTGGATCCCACACGATGTCCTCTCACTTTTTTTTTCTCCAGGCAGGCTTGGGGAACCTATCTCTGACTGACAACACACTGAACACCTTTACTGTTTTATCGGGGGAGCAGCCAAAGAAGGAAGAAACTTTTGTCAGGTTCACACATACCGAACAAAAAAAGTCGACTGAGTCCTGATGGGATAGGTATTGGAATAGACTTGGATAGACTTGGATAGACTGGAATTCTGTGTCGCTTCTCAGAAATGCTGCCTTTCTTGATGGTGTATGGCAGGTTAACAACACCTGTTCTTTTTTTGGGCTGGGTTCAGTTTAGGGGGTGTATTTAATCGTCTAGGTGAGTCTGGTTCTTGGCTGACTACCCTAAATGTAAATTGCAAAAAACTTTTAAGAAAAACAAAGTGTACAAGTGAAACGGTGATCTTTTGGAACCTGCTGCTTCTTCATTCCTGACTCTTCCCTCTGCTGCGGTGACTGTGTTTTGGGGTGAGAGGCTGAGGTTTCAAAGGGGAGTATTAACTGCTGCACTGCATGGCTGAGCTCAGCCGCAGATCTGCTGTTAAACCTTCTCCATGGGCAACCTGCTCTCAAACTTCACTTCATAGCTATTCTTTTTTTTATTATTATTTTATAGAGAGGCATAAACTCTGTTGTATGCAAAACCCATATTTTTGTATGTCAATAAAAACAAATAATAATGGTCTCTGTGTGACTGTAGACCCGATCTGAACATTAGATTATTAAGACATGCCTTGCACGTCAATAGTAGTGAATTGCAGCGTGCAGCAACAAACAGTCGGTGATGAAGGGCCCTCCTTTCCGCGCTGTGTCATTCAGCGCTCCGTGTCTCTGGAATGTTCCTGAACTGTGTTGGCTCTTGGAGCTAAGATGTCACGCTCAGTCGACTGCCTTGAACCCTCCTTTCAAGTGCAGAGCTGTAATTTCAGCGGCCTATAATTACAGAATTGCACTTTGAATATAGATTAGAGCTTCATAGAGTAAAAGAAAATCTTTGTTTTGAACAGAGCTGAAATAATGTAGCTATTACATAAAACATAAAGCATAAATGGCTTATTTCAAGTCTTCAATTTGACTGGCTTTGTGCTCAGTGCACTGCATGGAAGTGCATTCAGCATATGAAAAAGGGAGACTGATCATGCAAAGGATCCCTGTTCTCTATGATTTGCGTCCTGAGCGATTTGCCTGAGGCAAAAGTTGTTTGTCTTCTGTTTGCTCATCCATCACAACACGCGCCATTATTTTGACACTGATGGGACACAAACATACTACCCAGGACTTCAGACTCTGACCATTTAGTTGCATTTTGCACACTAGTGCGACTTGCCATTCTCTTGTTTTTTTTTTTTTTTTGAACCATCGTGTTTCTCGTTAAACACCAGGCAGGAGTGAGGATTGGTCTGGCTTGGTATTGAGAACCTGGGTGTTTCTTTACATGAGTATTTGACCGTACTTGGGTTCTCATGTGCCTGTTTTATGTCATCTCCCATTGCCAATGACCAGTTCCAAAACTAAGAACAGAAGTACAGAGGATGGTAAAAATTCCTGGATGTTGTTTTTGCCCTGTGTAAGCTATGCAAGGGTTAATGCATGACTCTGCTTACATGTTTGTACTTGAATTTTTTTTTTTTTACATTTACAAACCAAAAACGCAACTATTATTAGAACTACGATTTAGTTTTGTTCAGTAAAATGGCAGCACAGCATTCCGCGCAGAATTTCCTTTCAGCAAAACTGTATCTTGAGGGATTTCAAAATACCAAAATAATATTGCTTTTTAAAGTACAGCCAAAATACTTACATAAGGCTAATGTCTGAACGGTATCAAAAATTAGATCACCTACTGGTATTAAATATTTTGGTTATCTACACTATATTGGCAAAAGTATTGAGACGCCCCTCCAAATCATTGAATTCAGGTGTTCCAGTCACTTCCATAACCACAAGTGAATAAAATCAAGCACCTAGGTATGCAGACTGCTTCTACAAACATCTATGAAAGAATGGGTCACTCTCAGGAGCTCAGTGAACTCAAGCGTGATTCCGTGATAGGATGCCACCTGTGCAAAAAGTCCATTCGTGAAATTTCCTACTAAATATTCCACAGTGAACTGTTAATTGTATACTAACAAAGTGGAAGCAATTGGGAACAATAATAACTCAGCCACAAAGTTGTAGGCCACGTAAACTCACAGGGCGGGGACGACGCATGCTGAGGCACACAGGATGCAGAAGTCACCAACTGTCTGCAAAGTCAATAACTACAGACCTCCAATCTTTGTGTGGCCTTCAGATTAGCTCAAGAACAGTGTGTAGAGAACTTCATGGAATGGGTTTCCATAGCTAAGCCGGAAAAGTTTTTGTTTTTGGGGATGGCCCCTTCATGTTCCAACATGACTGCGCACCAGTGCACAAAGCAAGGTCCATAAGGACATGGATGAGCGAGTCTGGTGTGGAGGAAGTTACTGGCCTGCACAGAGCCCTGATCTCAACCTGATAAAACACCTTTGGTTTGAATTAGAGCAGAGACTGCGAGCCAGGCCTTCTCCTCTGACATGAATGTCTGACCTCACAAATGCTCTCCTGGAAGAATGGTCAAAACTCCCATAAACACACTCCTGAACCTTGTAGATGGCCTTCCCAGAAGAGCTGAAGCTGTTATAGCTGCAAAGGGTGGCCCAACTCCATATTAAAGCCTTTGTATTAAGAATGGGATGTCATTAAAGTTCATGTGTGTGTAATAGCAGGTGTCCCAATATTTTTGGCAATATAGTGTATGTACCAAGCCACCATCTTAAATTCAAAATTTCAAAAGTTAGTCTCGAGCCCTGCTGTCCTGCCAACAGTATCAGCCTTCTGAGCGTAAGACAGGCTATCGAGTGTAAGATGGGCTATTGAGCATGAGACGGGCTACTGAGTGTGAGGTGGCCTTCTGAGCGTGAGACAGCCTTCTGAGCGTGAGACGGGCTACTGAGCGTGAGATGGGTTACCGAGCGTGAGACGGCCTTCTGAGTGTAAGGCAGCCTACTGATTGTGAGAGATGGCCTTCCCCCTTCTTTGCTTCTCCGATGTGGGTTGTGTTCAATCAACTTCACTGCTCAGTCCGAGGGAAGCAGCAGGAGAGATAAGCCCCGTCTGAGTTGTACGCAGGGCATGTAGGAGCATCTGCTAGCGCTGCAGTAAGACGTGACGAGTGTTAGGCTTGTTTGTACAGGTCTGGCGGGCAGAGCGGGAGCCTCCAGCGAAGCAGCAGCGACGTCCCAGCAGGTAAAATGCCTTCAGAAATCTCCTCCCTTCAGTCTAACGTTTGAAATGCTGCCTGTGTGCCTGCAGAGGTAGCGGGAAGAACAGCGCTTTCATGAGTGCTGCTTCCACGATACCAGGACTTGCATTGCAGCCAATGAACTGTGCAAACACATGTGCAATATTTGATTCCCCCCCCCACCCCCACAGACACAGACACACACAATAGCTGCTGACACCTGCTGGAGTGTGGAAAATGACACATTTCCTCCGGTTTCCATGACAGAGCTGTGTGCCTGTGTTGTTTCTAAAACCTGTTCTTCCACAGGTTGCCAGCCCTCAGAGTGTATTTTCTCAAGAAAATGAATCCAAAGGCCAGTGGATTTCTCAGTACTACACCTGTGCTGGTGTGTCAAATGTGGCCTTATGAAATTTCATTTGAGATTCCTAAAGGCACCTCTAAGTCTTACATTACTCACTTCCATAAAGTACTGTCATCCGTTGATAGTTTGGCGGCCCTTTTGTAAATGTTTAACTGCCTACAGCCCCCAGGGTGCAGCAGGCACCCAGCGCCGCACAAACAGGAGCAGTCAGTCATAGAGCAGGATAAGACTTGCCATTAGTAATTACCTAAGACTGCAGTTGCGAGGCATTTCACCTCACATCAAACCGCAGAGTGAATTAGCTACAGAGTCAGCAGGGAGGCTGGGCAGGACTGGAGTCGATTTCCTGTAACCACTCTTGATTCTTTAGTCTAAGGACGTGACTGCTAACTGATTGTGATATATTGCTTGTGAAATGCATGTGCGCACGTGACAAGTTGTGGGAAGGGTTACGTCCTCCGTTTTCCCGGTACCATTTGGTGAGACAGTAGCTGTCAGTCCCTTGTTTACCTGTGTGCTAATGAGCGTCACTGATCTCTCGCTTCCATACTGCTGACCCCGTAACCCACGGTGGGAGACTCACGCCCCACCATGCTTTATGTAAGACCATGACATTTTTGCCGTGGCTGAAATACACTTATCTGATTACAAGGACCTCAAATACATCATTTGATAGCTATTTTTTAAGTATCTCCACTGAAAGGTCTCTGAATGGATGTGGTTCTCACTCCAGTTACATTATGTATGTTTCTGTTTAATGATTTATCATCACGTTCAATATTGTAGATTGAATGCAGGAAGTACAAATGGAGGAGACTCCTTAAAGGGAACAAAGGGGCTTAAAAGTAAATATTCACTCAGGTTATTAGGTACACCTACAGTAGTCATCAATGGAAACAGTCAATCATATGGCTGCAGGAGAATACATGCAGGAGCAACGGGATCAATTACTGTTCAGTGAACCACTGGAATGGCTGAGCCACATAATGTAAGCTATTTTGAATGTGGTGTGATTGATCTGGCCATGTGCGGAAGTTCCAGCATCTCCGCTAGTCACCCTCCTGAGATTTTCACCCACTACAGAATCTCGATTATACAGAAAGTGGTGAAAAAACCAGTCAATGGCGTTTCTGTAGACAAAAACGCCATGCTAGGATAGAGGCTGGAAGATCATGGCCAGGTTCGATCATTAACGTGAGCAGAAAGGTCCCAAACTAGTGCAGAACGCCTCATTGCTGCAATGGTGTACAGAATAGCTCTGAATTAGCAATCCAGTTACTAGTTTTGGTTCTATAAATCCTTGAGAACATTGTCATAATGCACAATTGGCTACAGCAGCTAGTGTGATATTTTAATGAAAGGGGCTCCGGCCTGCGGAGCAGTGACTGGTTTATATGTAACTGGGCAGATAAGAGCTGGGCTGCAACCTTGCTCTACTGGGCCGGTGACACGGGCGACTCTGTGGCTAAACCCTGCGCGGCGACACACAGTGGGCGGGCATTATTCAGTAAGCGGGTATGAGGGCAGAGCGGGCAGACAAAACAGGTCCAGGGAGGAGCAGCTGCATTTATGTTCATCTTACTGGGGATCAGGACGGCATGCAGTTCGTTGGGGGAGCACACTGACAGGCGGTGTGTGCAGACACAGAGACCCCACCGCAGTTACACTGTGCTACTTTGTATCAAAGCGTAAAGCTGAGCTTGGGGAGGCAGTTTGGGGTGGTGGAGACCCTGGAACACACAATATCTAATACCTTTTATAAATGAAAGGTACAAACCGTCAGACCTGCCACTTATCTATGAATCTTACGTATAATTCTGAGCTATTAGATAATTAAATTTCTAAATAGATTTTAGATATTTAGATTAGATTTAGACTTAGATTAAATTTCTTATGTTCTTATATATGAATTATAACTGTGAGGAATAAGGTTTTTTGCAAGGATATGAAAACTCACTGCACTCAGGCAGTAACATCAATTAGATATAACACACACACACACACACACACACACACACACACTCAGTGGTTAGCTTGGGACGTCATACTGCACATAACAAACCACTCTTTTTTTTCACTTCAGTAGCAGTTTCTCAGAATTCACTGTCATATTTACTTCCTATGCTGGAATTGTCTAATGACTCATTGCATTTGCAAGGAGGACCATGGGATATGCAGTTTGGATTTAGCACCAAGTCTAATTACCATACTGAGGATAATTGTACCATACAGCTCAGGACAGTGGGGGTCACTGCAGTATAATATGCACTGTAACATTAGTTAAATATGCATGTAAAACTTTATCATTAAAATGTTGTTATGATACTTAATTGATGTTGGAAAGCTGTAGGGAAAAGAGGAACGTTACTGTGATACTCTGGGGTCAGTCACCATGGGAACGGCGCCAGAGCAACAGGCTCTCTGCGGTATTACTTTGTGTTTTCTCTTTGTCAGTTTTGTGCATATTCCGCTTTATTGGCATCGACCCGATGTGTCAGTCTTGGCCGATATTTAAACTTAACCAATACCAGAGCTAAAGACATAATCGCTAAAATAATGGCGACGATTGCATTGGACCGTCAGCCCATTTCCGTAGTGCAGAAGCGCCCACCCATGACATGTTTGTAATTCATTATTAAATTGTTAGATTGATATCTCATTTTTCTCAGAATAAGAAATAATATGACATCATCCCGCTAATCTGCAGCGGCACCCTTGCTCATAGGCTACACATAATTACACAAAAATATATCTGTTATTGGTATCACTCAAAATTTCCATGTTGGTGCAGCACTACTATATTAGGGCTGTAAGGAATGCTATGGGTCTCTCTTAAATACCTTTGCTCATTCCCCCTTTTCAGGTAACGTGGTAATGTGCTCAATGCTCAGCCTGAGCCTTCAGTGCCTGTGTATTTTAAAGAGAGATGCAAACATACAATAGCAACAACAGAGTTTACTGTTAGGGTATGCATGCTTATTCGGAGAAATAAAAAAGCACATTGATTTATATGCTGTGTAAAGATCCTTCTTGTGCCCTGCATGCCACCCGGCCCATCGACATGCCACCCAGTCCATTGACATGCCACCCCCGTCATGCCGCCCGGCCCACTGACTCACCACCCAGCACGCCGCCATGTTGCCTTCCTCTCCCTTCCTCCCCTTTATTATGCACTTCCGGCACATTCCTGCTGCTACCCCACATGCATCCCTCACTCGTCTCACAGCAGGAAATGCAATCACCCAAAGGATAACAAAGAACCTTTATTTGCCATTTGTACAAGTACTTTGGAATGTGTTAGCTGTTTGCATATCCCATCATGCTCTCTTTTCACAGGCACACACACACACACACACACACACACACACACACACACACACACACACACACACACACACACACACACACACACACAGGTGAGAGTGAAGCTTGGGGCCTGAGCACAGGGTCAGACCATTTCTCCGGTGCTCCTGGAGCAGTTTTCAGAGGGTTAAGGGCCCCACCCAAGGGCCTTATGGAGGTGTGGCTACTGCAGTGAGCACTGGATTTGAACTAGAAACCTTCTGATCACAGGCACAGAGGCCTGACCTGCTGAGCCACACGCTGCCCCCCATGTTGAAAGGTACGCTATGTTCTGACAAACTTGTCATCACGTTCCTCCACATAGGGCCGTGGAGCTGCCAGTCTGCTGTCAGCAATGGTGCGTGTTGAGCACCTTGCATTCTAGCTCTGGCTGTATCCTGGGTCCGCCCTAAATATGCTGTTACTCCAACGGTCGATTTCACCTTCTCCCACACTGCCCTCAGGGCAGGGGGGGCAGGTTTACTCATTTCCCAGTGCTTGGAATTTGCTCCATGACTTATTTGTGCCTTGAAATGATTCTACGTTTCAGTACCATGTAGCTGCTACGTAGTAACTCTGACTAACCCAGCTGAACTGTACCCAGTCACTAGCATGATTGGTTCACCCTTCATCATGCTTTGTTGCAGACTTCCTTACCCTCCTGACCACATCTGGCCAGAGCCCATTCTGTGCTCCACAGCTGGATGTCATCCTCACATGTAACCGTGTCACATTCAGCCTGGTTTCCAGCCAAATACATATTTTTCATGCGTATCTAGCTCAGCTTGCTGCTCCTACATCTCCTTGTGCCTCTGTCTCCTCTGACCATGTCCCTCCTGAGGAGTTCTCTTCACTCCTAATCAAGCCTCTGATACCTCCATGTCTGGACTCCCAGCACCCTCACAGCTCTCTCGCCCCAGGCTCTCCAGCACTGCTGGCAATGAAGCTCAGGAACCAGCCGAGAAAATGAGGATCGATCACTTTCATCATCATTCTCTGCGACCATCATTGGTGCCAAAACCACATACTGCTGTACTAACACAGAATGGCCAGAGAGAGAGTGGGGAAGGGGGGGAGGTTAGGGGAGACATGGTGGAATGAGAGACTTGCAGCTGGAGGAACGTAAGTAGGGTAGAACATTTGCAAGTAAAGTCTCGGCAGAGCTGGACACAGGGTGGTGCTGCGTGTCCAGGATAGGTGCCGTTTTACATGCAAAACGTGAAACAAGTTACGCAACCACACTGGCTAGATTATTCATAAACCCTCAGCTATATATTTGACTGTTGTCCTGTCTTGCATTTCAGTTCATATAATTCTTATGTATCATAACAATTATAAACAATGCTCTCTATTTTTGTTCTTTTTATTTCTTTTATTTCTCTTTATTTATTTATTTTTTGCCACGAAAAAGACCAGCCATTCACGTAAGATGACTAACAGTTTAAGGGAAGGACGCCATCATTTTTCTTTGGCAAGTAACAGTCGTAGAAACACGTAATTATTGTAATTATCGCCAGTGTGACTGGATACTTGTTGTGCAACACACCACACCAACAGGGGATTCAAGGCAACCAGGTTTATTCCGTGAGACTACAGGGGAAGTCGAAAGCCGCGCAGGGGTCGATGTTGAGAGCCGTCCAATCTGTGCGTCTAATGCCTTGCCGTATTCCGTGAGACAGGTCAAGAATTCAAAAGCCAGGGGTCTAGAAGCCGAGGGATCCGTCCGAGGACACAGACGAACAACACTGGGGAACACACAAGGAACTTCCCCTGACCTGTGCCCTGTGATGGACTGGCATCCCATCCAGGGTGTCCCGTGCCCTGTGATGGACTGGCATCCCATCCAGGGTGTCCCGTGCCCTGTGCCCTGTCTCACTGGGGGTAGGGTTGGGGCCCCCAGTCCAAGATAAGCAGGAGTAAGATGGAGGGACTAGCTTTTAGAATATGCTTCCTAAACCACCACATAGTCATTACTTTTTAAAAAATACTAGCACCTGGACTAAGAATACAGAGAAAGAAGACCTAAGAGGATTATTTTCAAGAGAACCGCAAATAATAGTCTTAGGGACTGTACTAGGCCAGGGGTCGGCTCATAAGCCGTATGTGGCTCTTCTCAGAACGATAGACGGAGTCACATTTTCATCTTTTAACATATTATGATAATACTTTCGTAAATATAAAAATTTATTTATGGGTTAATATTATTATGTTTCATTTAGGTATTTCTTCAGCTATATGTGAATGAGGCGGTCTGTCACGTGCTTCTGTTATGTCTTAACTGCATAATTTACATCTTCCTGAAAGTCATTATCTACGATGAGATTACGTCTCCGGTCAAATGGTATGCTTTCCGGAGTTTTCTTCACTGTCCAAGATTGGATGTAGGCTTGAAAGTTTATTTGGATTCGGCATCCTTTCATATACTTAGATCCATCCATCCATTATCTATACCGCTTTATCCATTTCGGGTTACGGGGAAGTCGGAGCCAATCCCAGCATCTTCAGGTGAGAGGCAGGGTACACCCTGGGCTGGTTGCCAGTCCACCGCAGCTTTCATATACTTTTTGTAGTAAATCGCCACCACGCCTTCCCGGGCCTTTGTAAAATTATTATATTTTCTCCAATTTACATATTACAGCAAGCTGAGTGGTGAGTACAGTGAGTGGTGAGTACAGTGAGTACACTGCTCGATCAGCACAGATACAAGTAGTGAAGTGGAGAGTGAAGGGCAGACAAATGCAGAGCCAAATGAACTTTACTCAGAAAGAAGGGTTGAGGGTGAAGACTATCGCTACAGAACCGAACGATATTCTGATATTAGTCACCTTTGTGCTGTTATGTGCCCGACTGATTTAAAACTGAGAACCCAAAACTGTTTTCCCTTATTTTTTGTGAGTACTTGAAGTTTTGATTTTGTGTTAAATGCAAATATACCAATATCACATTAAAAATCATTTCTCAAACCCTCTTCTCTATCTACTGTATTTTGGCCCTTTGTAAATCTTGGGTCAGACATTTAAATTAAAATGGCTCTTTGGTTTAAAACGTTTGCTGACTTCTGTACTAGGCATTAAGAAGTCCTTGTAAATTTCAAAATGGCCTCTTACTTAAACAATCATCAACAATACAATGGAATATCCCATAGGAGCGCTACATCACCAATACAATGGAATATCCCATAGGAGCACTACATCACGAATACAATGGAGTATCCCATAGGAGCGCTACATGACCAATACAATGGAATATCCCATAGGAGCGCTACATGACCAATACAATGGAGTATCCCATAGGAGCACTACATGACCAATACAATGGAGTATCCCATAGGAGCGCTACATGACTGTTACGTCCCCTAGCTAGTCTAGGGGGTTGAAGGGACGAACATAAAAATGGATAGTGAGGGAGGAGCCAAGATGGTAAATTTAAAAGGTTTATTTAATGCAGGTGATGAGATTTTGGGTTCAGACTGAGGTATAAC